>JAGFMF010011596.1:1513598-1533186 GCA_019455555.1 Galemys pyrenaicus | reverse complement strand
TCTGCAGAAATCTTTTTTTCCTCCTCAGCTCCACCCACTTAGGGCGGAACCAGGATTTTTGGAACTTCCCCTTTTCCTGGGACCACCCTGTTACACCTTCAGTGACTTCCCTCAGCGGAGGCTGCTCTCCTCAAAGCCATCCACTTGCAACCACGCAGGCCTCTCTCAGCAAACCTGTCTCTTTCGGGGCAGCTCTTCCTGCCCCCTTGTCTCTAAGCAAGTGTCCTTTATTCTGTTGCCCCTTCCCTAATAAACCTGCTCTTTAAAATAATTAACGTCTCTGCCTCTGGAGAAACTCGCCTGGGAACTTGCCGTGTGCCACCAAACAGGGAGCTCTGGTGAAACGTTTCCCAGAGTGAACCCAAGAACCCGCTCTCCAGACCCACGGACTCCAAAGAGGACATGAGCAGCACCACACTACGGCCACGCTCTCTCCCTCCTTCCACCAGCATTAACGACCTCCCTCCATGACACGCGTGAGTCAGGGTAAACTTCTTCGTCTTTAATTTTACTTATTTTTAAAAGCAAACGATACCTTCACATGGTTCACAAATCACAATGGCATACAAAGGAGACACTCCCTCACATCCCTGGGCTGGCCTGTCCCATTCTCCACCCACTGTCTCGCTCCGGTTACTGGTTTCTTGTGAATGCTCCAGGGTCTCTCTATGGAAACACGCATACGTGCAAATAGATGCTCCTCTTTCTCCCTCCTCATACATAAGAACTGACATGTCACACACCGTTATACGAATGGGCTGAAGGTAGCTTCTCCATCTTGGTCCCAGCAGGCTGGGAACGGCAGCTCACAGCTGCCAGCCAAACTCCAATTCTTAACTGCTTTAAATATACTCCAGATAGACATTATTTTAGTCATTTGGAGTCTGCCTGCTTTGCATACCCCATGAAGCTGCACTCAGCATCTGTTAGAGATAAGACAAACCCTGGGGGTACAAAAGACCCCAGTTGCTGTTAGCAGGCAGAATGGTATGTCCCCCTTTTATGGAGATACCTGTCATGTTGTTACAGGGCAGGGAGAGGGGCACCCCAGAACCCCCAAGCCTGCCCTCTCTGAATGGGTTCTGCCATCCGCCGCATTAAGACAAACATATAAGACCTTAAAAAGGAATTTTAATACACTTAGGGTACAATACAGAAAGGACGAAGAATATAATTATTATAAGTCAAGCATTTAAAGTTATTTATTTATTTGAGGGTAAAAGTTTAGCTAAATAGGATTGGCCTAAAGCAAGGCCCAAAAGCCTGCCACAAGTTTAAAGGACCTTTCAGTAGAGACCCATAGAAAAGGGTTAGAAAGAGTTAGACAAATTTAGGAGGAAAAGAGCAAAATTAAAATCAAGGTGAAAGCTGCTATTGTTAACCTTTTTACGGGTCTCTCACCCACATCTGTTCCAACCAGTCCAAGACCAAAAAACAAGCGCAGTTTCTTCACATGTCCCTCTGCTCCACGTGCCTCCTCCAGGTCTCCTTGCTGCTCTCCATCCTGCTTCCTTCTTCCTCCCTTCCTTCTGTTCTCTTATCTCCTCTCTGCAGACTCTTCTTATCCCTGCTCAGCTCCACCCACTTACGGTGGAACCCGGATTCTGGAACTTTCCCCTTTCCTGGGGACCCCCCTGTTACAACCTACTGCCAGTGGGACTTTCTGACCAGGAGAGTCCCCACCTTGCTGCAGGCCACATCGCCTAGAGCTATGAGTCCTTTCTGATTCCCCTGTAGTCCCCTTTCCTCATTCCATTCCTCATCCCCAGCTGTTACCACTGCAAGGTCTCCTGCTGCCAGAGATGTCCCCACTCACACAGCCCATCCAAGGGCTACTCAAAGTCCTGCATGACTTACTGCCTTTCATGGTGATGTCTTTCCCTTGATTAGTCATGAAATCCTCACTCTCAACAAGCACTGTGCATTTTCATCTTGCTTTTAAAAAAATTAACAATATACTGGGCAAGGTGCCCTTTCTTTTATACAGCTACATAGTACTCCATAGTGCCACCGTGCCAACACATACTGAGCCAGTCCCTATTGAAGGATACTTTGAGTACTGCCACCCTTTTGCTACTGCCATAATGCTGCTATGAATAATCTTCCGCATTAATCATTTTGCTGATTGTATCCATAGTCTAAGTTCCCAGAAGTTGGATTGTTGGGCCAAAGGGTAAATATGCCTCTATTTTTGAAAACGATTGCGAACTGCTCCTTTTAACAGCCACATATGAAAGGGTCTGTTTTTCCAAAGCCTCACCACTTACTAAGGAGTAAAGCAAGCAAACGTGCCATTTTGCATTTCTCAGTCTCAGTATTGTTAGCAATATTTGATAACACCTCTCTGTCTGGCCACTGGATTTTGATACCCTTAAAGTCTCTGACCATTTTTTACTCATCTTCGCTCCTTTGCCTGACTAGCAAAGTTCCTGATGCAGAGCAGCTTCATTTACTTCCCCATATCCCAAGAAAACGGATTTACTGGATTGAATTAATCACCACATCGGTCTAGGTCTTGCCATTGTGGATGTGCTGCGTCACTTTCATATTCCTGCCAATTTTCTCTGAAGGCTGGATCGGCTTGGTCTACCCACAGTAGCAGGCCTAAAAGCACCAATTCCCATCCCCAGCAGCCTGCAACCAAGACCTGGAGCGAGGTGATGTTTAAATAGCTCAGCAAGGGGCACTCATCTACACTGAGAGTTCCTGGTCAGATGACGTGCCCGTTGCCTACACTTTTATGGGCAGCCTACTATGGGGAACAAAATCTGCACCCTGCACCCACAAAGTATTTCTCTTAGGCATAAAAGCTGAGTGGGGGTTCCCTTTTGTAAGAGGCCTTTGCATGTGTAAAAAGGAAAATCTCTATTTGTGAGGGCATCTTCGCACTGCAGGAGGGAGACCTCATCTGCTACTCCTGTCAAAGGAAAGGCTGCAACTTCAATCTGCATAACAGTGCCCTTGTTTACTGTGCCTTTCCTGGGGACCTCCCTGAGGGGCCTTCCCCCAGCACCCCCACCATCCTTTGTTTTTAGTAGAAGCTATTTAAGGAGGTGACTTAAATCATTGCAGTGAGTTACTCAGTTTTACTGACTTTTCTCGCTTGTATGCAGGAGGTAAACACGTTATTATTAAACTTCTCTGGTACTTTTTTTTTTTTGCTAATCTGTCTGATATTAATTTTATTATTTACCGACCAAAAAGAAATTGAAGGAGAAGGGGAAATTGTTCGCTCCCCTCCACACTATCTTTCCTACCCTTTAGTGCTCCTTCCCCATTCCCTAAATGGAGTTTCCTCCTCTCACCTCCCAAATAGGCAGCCAGCACTTTTTCAGTGTCTTTTTATGGGAGAACTGAAACAATGACCATACTCTTCTTTTCCAAATGAAGAAACAAAGGTGCTGAGAAAATAAATGACTGCTCACAGCATAGCTAGTATATGATGAAGCTACATATTCTGATTTCTAGAAATATGCTCTTTGAGGACATGGAGTTTGTCTTCATGAGCAATAAAAACATCTAAGACATGGAAGAACAGTACAAGAAGGAAAAGAAATCTATCTCTCTAGCCTCAGAAACAACAGGAGGCAGAATAAATGACAAATATGTGCAGCAGTTTTCACCTTCAGTGCTTACTCTGCACCATGCAATGCTTTAAGTGCTCTTTGTGTTCTGATTCATTTAACATAAAATTCTGTTAGGCAGGTGCATTATCACCACCTCCCGTTCACAAATGAAGAAAATAAGAGTTTAAATAATTTACCAAAGGCCACACTTGCCCAAGTCTGACTCTTAGATGTGTGCTCATAGCCATCAATCTATACTGCCCCTAGGGAAAGCTCTGGAAGTGACAGATTTCTGTTGACTCTGGGCAGCAGGGGTCTTGCAGAGAGAACATAGGATTATGTCTAATTAAGGACTGATTCTTAGGATGCAAAGAATTCATTCTTGTCAGCTAGGATATTTTCAAGGGAGGAAACCAAAGCTCTGACAAAAATGACTTAACAACAGGGGTTTACTAATCAATCTCACAAAATAGGACATCTGGAGGCAGGAGGTTCCAAATTTAGTCAGTTCTGAAGTTAAATGACATCAAAACTATGGTGACTGACATAGTCCTTCTTCATTTTCCACCCACTTCTACCTTCTTTGGGGTTCTCTTGTTTCCCTATTGTGGTCTTTTGACCAATTCCAAATCGCTTCAGTTCCAAATAGCAAGTCTGAAGAGAATAAGATTTTTCAAAAGCCATACCTTGATACCTCCCAAAGTCCTGAAGAGGTATACCAATGCCCAAGAAACGTTCTATATCCAAATCAATAAAGACATTCCCGCTCACTGAAAGAAAGAATAAATAGAAGAAAGGGAAGGAATTTGTCCCAGAATCCCGCAAGAATCCCCTTTGGTCCCATTGGCCAGGATGGGGGGGGTCACATGATCTAGACGCAGGGGACTCTGGGAAAGCGAGTCCTCTGCTCTCCTGGAGGGCCAGTGCCGCCTGCTTCTATGCCTGGGCCGCAAGTGTGCAAAGTCCAGAACCCGCTAATGTGTTTCAAGGACGTCCCGGGAGAACTGGAGGGTGCGCGGCAGGCGACAGGACAGCCCCGAGGGTGTCGCCTCAGAGTGTTAGCGCTGGGTGGGCCCCAGGGCCCGAAGCCGCGGTCCTGCTGGCCGGTACAGGCGGCCCCGGAGCTTCGAGGCCAGCCTGGAGCCCGGGAAGAAGCCGGCTGCACAGGGAGGCCCGGTGAGTGTCCCCTCGGTTCCGGCTGGGCTCGGCCTCGGGCGCGGGAGGCCAGAGCATGGAGCTTCCCACCTCCAGAAAAACCGGGGGCCAGGCCGCTTCAGAGCAGTTCGCTGGCCCCGGACAGTGACATGTTCGTTTCCGTGGCCTTACCCCTCTGAGATTGGTTGAGTCCGGGTTACTGATGTGGAAACTGGGACCTGAAGTAATGGAGGCGTGGGGAGTGTGGGTGATCTTGGCATGACGTAAACTCGGCGTTGATATTTTTTGAGTGATTTTACAAAGTAAAAGCCCAATGAAGAATTGAAGGCAGTGGTTGTAACCGCTCTGGGAAAAAAAAAATAAAATTAGAAACACTATCAAGATGGGGGCACCCGCTCCAACTGACTTTAGCGAATGGAACTCGGCCCCAGACAGGTAGGCAGATAAATCAGCAATCAGGGCGCCTCCGCCGAAGACCTGACTCTCCAAGTCCCATGACCACGGGGGTGGGGGGGGGGGCTCCAAACACGGGGCCTCCTTGCCTGGTGAGTGGAGACTTGGAAGTCACAGTAGCGCGAGGACAGGTTCACCTGATTCTGGGGCCCAGGAAGCCAGAGACACCGTGGAGACATTCAGGAGTGTGGCAGAACCTGCTGCCCGGGCTCTAGGAGCAAGTCCCAGAATGCAAGTGAACGGAACATAAAAATCCAAAGTGGGTTCCAGAGATGCTGAGAGGTCTCGGCCTTTGCATCCACAGTTGCAGATGAGTTGAGGACGCGAGCACCATATAGTCCCTCCTGGCAGCATTTACCCTTTTCCTCAAAATTTGGGGTGAGCAGTTCATCTGGGTTTGCCTGGGTCTCTTCTGTTTCAGTTCACGCCGTGAAACCTCTCCGACCTGGGCAAATCCGAATGGGTGGTCATCTTCTAAATAATGGAGCACCCATTTAAGTGGCCCCGGCTACCCACCTGGTGGATAGTGGTGAAGTAAAAGTTGAAAGATGGAGTTTTCCGCCCTCTCAATAATAAATTTCCCAAATAATAATAATAATAAATTCCCATAACACAACCCACTGAAGTCAGATTAAAAGAGGTTGGGCAACATTGAGTCTTCTTGGCACCAGGCTATGCAAAAGGGTAGCCACCAGCTTCCTGTGGTCACTGAGCACTGGAAAAATGGGAAGGTCTCTATTGAGATATACTAGAAAAAAATCAATTTTTAAACAACCACCTGACTTGAAGCGTTATTACAGAAAGAAAAAATAAAGTGTCTCACTAATAGGCTTTATACTGATTACATGTTGAAATGATAATATTTTGGATGTGTCAGATTATAAGCTATATTATTATTAAAATTAATTCCACCTTTTTTACTTTATGTTATGTGCTCTTGAAAGTTTTTAATTACATGTATGGCTCACATTATATTTCTGCTGGACAGCAGTCTTCTAAAAAGATAATTCTAGGGAGTATGTCTCTTCTAAGCGGGATCCTCTTTGTTTGCTATTATTTACAAAACCAAGTTAAATATTAATTAGTTAAAATTATGCAACTCATTGCGGTAGGAACTACGTTCCTTGTTGCCTTGGAGATGCTTAAGGCAGACGTGCTGCCTAGAACAGATTCATGCTTTCCGGTGACCAGTGACTCCAGGCTGAGCTACAGTGGGACAGAAATAGCTCTGATGAGTTCCTTGTTCTGAACTTACGGCCAAATGGACGGCTGGCTCTTTCTATACACTTTGAATCTTTTATGACCAGAGATGCAAAACATACTTTAAAAACAGTAACGAATGCAATCCAGATCTTTTTTTTAACTTTTGGGTATTGAACAATTTTTGGCTCACCAAAGATGAGCATGATGATAATGTCTTATGTTTATGTAATTCATTGTTATTTTTTAGTAAGGTAGGATTGGTTTGGAAAACTGTAAAATCCAGGTGTACACTTTGACAGCTGTATACACCACACCATTCCCTCCATCAAAGATCTGTTTACCATCCACCATCCAATCAACTCCCACACCTGTCCATCCGCCAGTCCTCATTCTAACCCTCTTCCTCTCTGGTAATCACCATTCCGTTGTCAGAACCTAAAGGTTTGTATGTTCATTTGTTTTATTTCTTTAATATTCTACATATGAGTGAAATCATTATGGTATTTCACTTAATCATAAATCATATGCCTTATTTCACTTGGCATCATCACCTCAAGGTCCATCCATGTTGTTATAAATGGCAAGATTTCATCTTTTCTATAGCTGAGTAGTATTCCATTGTAAATATGTACCGCATCTTCTTTTTCCATTTATCTGTCAATGGGCACTTAGGTTGTTTCCATATCTTGGCTATTGTGAATAGTGCTGCAATGAACATATGGTTGTATGTATCTTTTCTAATTAGTGTTTTCAGAATCTATGGATAATATCTTAAGTGGAATTGCTGATTCAAAGGGTACTTTTATTTTTAATTTTTTGAGGAACATCCGTACAGTTTTGTAATGCAGTGGCTGCATTACATTTCCACCAACAATGCATGAGGATTCCTTTTCCTCCACATCCCCACCAACATTTATTATTTACTGTCTTTCTGATAATAGCCATTCTAATAAGTGTGAGGTGAAATCTCATTGTGGTTTTGATTTGCATTCCTCAATGATAAACAACAGTCATTGTCAAAACATCTTTTCATGTCTGTTAGCCATCTGTTTGTCTTCTGTGAAATGCCTTTCTAGAGTCTCTGCCCATTATTTTATTTTTTTATGGCACTCTTTAGCTAAAGTATTTTTTTAAAGATTTATTTATTTATGCATACAAGATCTTGGATACAGGCCAGAGGTGGGGTGGGGTGGGGTGCGAGAAGTCACCAGAGACAGAGTGGGCAGCAAAACAGGCAGGCCTACTGAAACACGCTGCTGAGGGGAGCAGCAGGTGAGGCAGGAGAGGTCTGCTGTGCCACATGGGTCAGCTCCCTGGCTGGGGATTGAATTCAGGCTGCAGTGGCTGGGGATAGCTTGATAGCACTAACACTTAACCCCTGCGCCACCAGGGAGGTCCTGGCTAAGGTATATTTTAGATTGTGTTATGTTTTTATTGAGATAACATTGGTTTACAGTGCTGTATATGATTTAGACTCACACCTCTTCGGGTGTCTATTACCACACTATGCCCACCGCCAGAACACCCATAATTCTCTACCACCTCTGCCCCTTTAAAAAGTCAGATTGCAGGTATTTTTGTTAAGTTACTTTATACTTTGAATATGAACCCCTTGTCTGATATTTGCTTTGCAAATATCTTCTCCCATTCAGTTTCTTTAGTTATTACTACTTGTCTAGTGCTATATAGTGTCAAGTTAATTTTCAGAAACTTAAAGACGTGGTCATGTGCCAAAGAAGTATTTAACACCTTAAGGAGAGCGCCATCCGGTGCAAGGATAATAGTAATTCCTCTCTCATCATAAAAAAAAAAAAAAGAATACTGGAATAAGATTGCAAATTAAAATACAAAATTGGTTAATATCCTCCAGGAGAATAAAACTGTGACCTTTGGGGTTATTGTTTCTACCTAACAGAAATTATTTAAAACTTGTCAATCTTCTACAAATTAATATCTCATTTTACAAAGCCTTTGAACCTGTTGAGGGCTAACTTATTTTAAAGGTGAAGCCACAACTTTGGGGCAAATATAAAACGAGCTCATTAATTAACAAGGAAATATGTATGATGTCGAAAGAAATTCAAAGGCTAATTCAAAGAACACAGGCATATTTAGGCAACCAGAAATGCCGAGATGAATATGCAAATAGGACTGAGACTGGTCTGTGTCTTAGGGAAGTCATGAGTTGCATTCCCTGGGCATATTTAGTTGCATCTCTATGAATCCATAATTTGGATTCCTCTCTGCTTTATACAATGCGCAGACTTGTAAAGTAGTTCAAAGTCAATGAAAGGCACACATAACCCTGAAGAGTGTGCTGGACCATCCATCCCAGAATCTCGCTTTTCTTTTCTCCTAACAGACCATAATCAACAGCAAGTAGTAAATCAACCAGCACCTCCCTTAGAGCGTCAGCTGCTCCTTAGGAGAGGGCTCACCAGACAGTGCTCTTTATGGCTTTGAGGGCACGCAGTACCCATCTGTCTTCTTTCCAAGTTCTGGAGACTTTTCCGAAGCAAGACCAGCAACGGCCTCACCAGCGCTGAAGAAGGTGGCAGCGGAGGAGTGACAGAGGGGGTGGTGTGTCCCATGAGACTGGCTGTAGAGGGGCCCAGTCCAGGGGACAGGACCTCCTGCAGGGGATCCGGAGTCTTCATTCTGGATGGTGACTGGGTTGGAGTGGCCCGTTAGAAACAAAAACCCTGAATATAGAAAGTCTCAAGAACCCAGAGCCACAGGCCGTGACTTATTCCTTTGCCTCTTACCAGTTTAGGGTGACAAGATGTGTTTTTGGCTCTTTTTAGGTCAGGGTGGCAAACTTAATCGTCTCTGCGGCAAGCAGTAAGCGACACCCTTCCTATTCTGCTTTTGGAGAGCGCCTGCCCTTTGTGACAGCCTCTGCCTTCTACAGAAAGTCCTGAAGTCAGTATTTTTAGAAAGTGTCCTCATTTTTCAATGTTAGCTTTTTTTTCTTAACAACAACAAAAAAGCATTGCAATAAAACACAGCGTTCGTCCGTACTTATGTGGACTGACTGCATACACTTTGAGACCCCTAGTTCTTGGCTCATATTTTTCAGCACCAACTAATTCCAGGCTCTCTAATATATGAACTTGAGAATTAACCAAGGTTCAGAATTAGAACCATCTGGTAAGCACTTTGCTTAGTTCATTGATGTGTGGGGAGGGAGGGGATGAGTTAAAAGAAAATGACCCCCCAAAGACACTCATTTAGAATAGTTTGTCTTAGAACAGCTCTTTTCAAGTGACTGCCGATGACACACTTTAGCTAGCAAGCACAATCTGAAATTCATATGTGATTATCTAATCTGCCTCTCTTGTTGGGAAATAATGAAGTAATTGAGAAAAAACCAGGCTCAGTTTGATAGCAGACAACTGCACGTGATTGAAGTGATTTTATGTTAGGTATATATAGATTTTGGTGTCTAGTATCCCCTTTCCTCTCAGATTTCAAAGATTTCCCTCTCGCCAATTAGTAAATGCTTGATTGTTTTTCCATAGGAGAAAACGGAGCATATTATCCGAGCTTTCTTTGGACGAAGGCATTACGCTGCTGTTACTTGGTTTCTTGAATTTCCAGCTCCCTCTCTTAGTAACCTGTGTGTGTGTTATGATAGAGACTAAAGGGTAGTAGAATGTGCCATGCAAAAATGACCGTAGGAGTTTAGGATGTTCCACCCCCAAATATGCCACTTTGGTATATATTATTTGAGCTGTAGACACTTTTAAAACAGCAAGTGAGGAGAGAAGCTTTCTCTGAACTCCCCCCAGATCTCCAAAAAGGAACTCACTTGCGATCAATCCTCTCCTCAGGAGTCTGACCAACTAAGGAAACTGACTCTTATTACAAAAGAAGATACTAGAAGTTAATACCACAGCTAGACAACTTTGACATAAACTGTTATATCTTCCATGTGTTCTTCTAAGGGCCCATTCATGTTTCCTAAGAATCACTCTCCTTTCGGACGTCTTTGTCACTCCTCCGTCTTTGTCACTCCTTTTCTCTATTAAGATGGTATTCTATCCCACCTTGAGGAGTTACTCATTTTCCCTGGGTATCCCCCACAGATACATGAGGCGTATGTACGTATTAACTGATTGCATTTTCTTTTACTCTTGTTAACCTGCGCTTTATTGCAGGGACCTCAGCCAGTAACTCAGAAAATTCTTCCTCCCCTTTGGGACACACATACAAAAGCAGGGAAAAAACACAAAGATGAAGGAGGGGGTAGAAACAGACCCAGAGAAGAGAACACAGAAAGACAGGGCACTCGTTGCCTTACCAGGGTAAATAAATAGCGTCATTGTTGACTTGCAATGTGCAAACTGAAGGTAGCCTGACTCTTCACTTTAAGAGTTTTATCTTGGGCCTCTCTGATGGCGCAGCGGGTTGAGCGCTGCACTGTGAAGCATGCACTGCACAGCAGCACGAGTTCCATCCCTGGCTAGGGAGGGGATCCACATGGCACAGCAGACCTCTCCTGCCTCGCCTGCTGCTCCCCTCAGCAGTGTATTTCTGTCAATCTGCCTGTTCTTCTCCCTGTTCTGTCTCTGGTGAATCCTCTCACCTCCCTGGACTCTGGCCTATACCCCAGCTCTAAATGCATAAATAAATAAAGTCTTAAAAAAAAAGTTTTATTTCCACAGATTTCAGTCCTTGAACTCACAACTTGTGTATCAGCTCTTGTTGTCTAACACTTGTCTCCTACTACTGAAGTTCTCTCATTCTTGGAAGTGTACTGAGTGATGTGCTAGTACATGTTTAATAACCATCTCTCCAGAAAAAAAAAAAAAACAAAACAGCAACAAAATAAACCTGATATATTGTACTTGCCAATTACCTTGGTATAAAGACTCCCTCCAGGGCTAATTTCAGGTAACCACTGTGATGTGAGTGCTGTGTCGTGAAGAAATGTGCTTCATTGGCCTCCTGAGTGAGTACAAATGGTTCTATCATGACGCAGGGCTGAGACCCTGGATTGTTGGATCAGTCCCACCTTGGTGACAGTCCTATAGAATAGCTTCCCAAATCCTGGGTCTCTCTTTTAGGGTCTTCAGTTCTGATGACATTCAACTCAAGTGGTTTCCTTGGTTCTTTTCCTGACTCCTTTTAGTCCCTCTCTTGCTATAACTTCCCCTTTCCATTGTCCCCTGAAAATGTTAAACTCCTCTGTTCCTTTTTCCATTATATCTCCACTCTATGATTTAGCCTCTTTTCACATAGTTCCTGGTCCAGTGCAAAAACCCACATGGCGCAACAGACCTCGCCTTCCTCGCCCGCTGCTCCCCTCAGCAGTGTATTTCAGTCAGTCTGCCTGTTCTGTTCCCCACTGTCTCTAGTGAATCCTCTCACCCCCCATATCTGGCCTGTACCCCAGTTCTTATATGCATAAATAAATAAATCTTTTTAAAAAATCCATCCCTGAATTCAACATTCGTTCATCAGTTTGTGCCACAAGTACCAGCTTCCAGATGCCAAGGCAAAGAACAGAAACACAGACCCAGCCCTTGCTTTCATGGAGCTTAGAGTTGCCGAGGGATTCAAGAAATACACAAATCGGTGCATAATTGAAAACTGAGCCAGGAGGAAGCAAAAAGAACTTCTATGAAAGCATATGTCAAGGAAGCTAACCTAGATTGGGACTGGGCTGCGGTTGTTTGAGGAATGTTTCAAGCTTTGGAGGATGCTAGGCAAGAGGGGAGGGGAAGGGAAGAGAACCAGGGGCGGCATGCCTATTAGGCCTGACAGCAGGCAAAAGAAAGCATGACTAAGAAGGGACTGAAAAGTCACTGCGGTGTGAACCAGACAGCAGGACAGTGAGGAAATAAGCGAGGACATGCTGGATCTTATCATCATACCAAGCATTAAGATAAACGCAATAGCTCGAACACGCCACAAAAGGAAATATAGCTGTAACCCACATATAATTCCTGAACATCATTACTCACTTTGGAAGGAAGTTACTAGAGAATACAAACTCATTTTATGTATTGTCTTCTATGTAATTACAACATATTTGCTTTCCTCTTTGTGTAAAGGAAGATTCTAGAAAATTATTGTCTAGCTTGCACCAAAAGTATTCTGTTTAGTTCTACCGTGATTGAAATCTCGGTCGGAAAGAGGTTTAAAACCCACTCACTACCCCTTTAGGAGTCAAATTGACCTGAGCAGACTATAAAATTATAGGCCTTAGCAAAATGGAGCCTCCATGCTAATTGCCTATTGATCAAGGAAGAAAAAGAATTAAAATAACGAGTTATTAACATCTTTGCTAAGACGGTTTTTTCTCCTGATTGGAAGGTAATTATAACAAGATGAGACATGAGCATTTTTTATAGGTAGCATGACTTTGGTGCGGTGTAGTGAGACTATAACGGGAAGATGAGCAAACCCACATTCCGGTGATGATCAAGCTTTGTGATGCAACCCTTCCACTTAGAAAGATGTGTCAGGGAGGAAATCCGGCCTGAAAACATTTGATCGCGTTCAAGAATATTTTACTGTCATGGCTACTGCTGATTCTTTGTGCTGCTAGGTGTTCATGTTTGATGTTGAAGGCTGTTTCATTCATGGCAGCATGAATGCAAAGTATGCCCTAGAGCTTCGTGTGAGAACAAAGCTGTTCTGACTAATAAAGTAAAAGTCTGTCACCACTGAGGGCAGGAAAAATCCTTGTGGATCGCACTGCCTTTGGGAAGATGTTTTTCTTCTTTAAAACCTATCAAGGATATTGTCTACAATACACTTTGCTCATCCTTGAAAGACATGTTTTGTTCCAGAGCGTTTTTTTTTTTTAATTTTAAAGATTTATTTATTATGCATACAAGCATTGGGGTACAGGTCAGAGGTGTGGGAGGTGAGAGGATCTACCAGAGACAGAGCAGGGAACAGAACAGGCAAACTGACTGAAATACACTGCTGAGGGGAGCAGCGGACGAGGCAGGAGAGGTCTGCTGTGCCATGTGGGTCCCCTCCCTGCCAGTGGCAGGGATCAAACTCGTGCTGCAGTGGCTGCGGTTTGCTTCGTAGTGTGGTGCTTAACCCACTGCGCCACCAGGAAGGCCCCCCCCAGAGTTGTTTTCACCTCATCCTCTCAGAAGGTGTCAAATAAATGCTGAAGGCCATTCATTCTAGGCTGTTCCACTAAGGCCCTGCACCATCCTGTGGTGTTACTCAAACTAAGAAAGGCAGGCCTGAGGAAACTGCTGTAGATTAGCGTATTTGATCCGTGGGTGCCCACCTGGATGGTGGTGATGGGTGGTAAGATTAAGCCAAACCCTATGGATTGGGAAAAGGGTTACCTTGGAAGTAGAAGTGGTTGAGATTTATACACAAATAATTAAAGGCAGACTTTCTGGGTGAGAAAGAAGGGAGAAGGCAGTTCTCAGCTAAAGGTTCAATTGGAGAAGGAGTCGTTTCCACATGCACAGTCGTTGGCAGCATTGTTTGTAGGCTGCTTGACTGAGCGCCTCGGTTTCTTGTGGGCTCTTGGCTGGGGGCTGCGCGCACCTCCTCACCGTTTGGTCCTCCCCATGTGACAGCACACAGCATGGTCCCTTGCTTCGCCAGACCCCCAAGGGAGAGTCTGCTAGCAAGACACATTTAAATCCCCGGTAACACACACATATGTGTAATCATATGTATCCTGTCATCTTTGCCATCGTCTGCTGCTTAGAAAGAGGCCACGTTTCCCACCTACAGTCAAGGGCCTGAACACCAAGAAGTTGGAATCCTGAGGGCCACCCTAAAACCTGTCCTTCAGAGGTGATATGTTTGAGAAGCAAAACTTTAAGCTGTTGCTGTCTTCACTACATTAACTTGCCGGTCAAGAAGCACAGGTTAAGCGCTAACCGTATGCGCATGGGACAGAAAGGCCGCAGCAAGGACTTTCCTTCTTCGGATGAAGACCTCGTCACGGGAACAGTCAGCACTGTGGTCAAATTAATAATAATCACTGCAAGTATTGGAATTCTTTTCATTTGAAAAGTAAGAGCAGCTTGGAAAAGAAGGGCCTTGGCAAATATGGTGGAAGAATCCAGAATTGGTTAGAAAATGAATGAGAAAGCAAGGAGAGAGACACTCAGACTCATCTCTCTGAAAACTGGCTGGGGCTGCCCTCACCGCCTCACCTTGTCCCATCTCTGGCCTGGCTGACTCTTAAATCCAATTAATCCTCCTTGCCCGGATTTTGTCTGACTTCCATGTTCGGATGGCGTTGCTCGTCCATGAATTCATTTGTGCAGTGATTACTCACGCGGACTCCACTGCCCACTGCTTAGCTCTGATCCCTACCCTTGTCCTTATCAGTAGGGAACATTATTCACTCTCTGTAGACCTGACTGTCTGTAAAACACCATCATGACACCCACTCCCAACAACGGATGGCATGAAACGGACTGCAACATGGAAAGCCCTCTGCACAGTGCCAGGACCAGTAAATGCTTCATAGATGGTAGCGACTGGGCTTGTTCTTTGAACAAGTATTGATTGGCTATCTGTTATGTGGACCGTCGGCCCCCCTCTCTTTCACCAGCCAGTCGTTCCAGGACCACTCACAAATTTCATCATGTGTTTCCACATTTGACGGTGCCATTGTGCTGGCACTGTAATGCAGTGTTTGGCCATCTTAAACATTTTCTCTTATAAAAAAATAAACTGACTCAGTGCATCATAGAGTTCTATATTGATCTAACTTACTGTAATTCACTGCAATGGCACTTAATGGATGTGGATTAGCCAATTTATTTCCCCTTCATCCAGAAGAAAATGCAGGCTCTACAGTCCCTCATCTCTCATTAAGAGGGTAGTCGGCCTCTTCTGAATGCCTGACCTGTAAAGTGAACCACTCACATCCGTTGCTGGTTATCCTTTCTGCCTTCTGACCGTGAAATTCAATCTCATGTTTAGCCTTCGTTTTCCTCCCTCCTTGGACTTAAAACTAGAGTCATGATAATGGTTGTAGTAGTTTCGTAGTAACCCCTGGGACCTAGAGAAAGCCAAGAAGTCTGATGACGGTTACTTGCTTTGGGGATATAGATAACTCCTGACATAGCACATCACTGCTCGGTCTGGTAGCTTTCAGATACATTCTTAGTTATATTTTTGGTTTTGCTTCACAAAATCCTCCCCTCTTGCACTTCTACAAAGATTAGCTTAAAGCACTGTTTTTCACACTTTAACGTAAACACAATCACTTGGGGATCTAGTTGAAGTTCAGATTCTCATTCCGTGGGCCTGGGGTTGGACCCAAGGTTCTGCATTTCTGACACGCTCCAAGGCAATGCCCAGGCTGCGGGTCAGAGGGCTAGACTTTGAGATGAAAGGACTTACAGGACAGAAGCCAAGCCCAGTTACAAAATCAAACTCAGACGAACCTTTTGAGAGATTCCAAACCACTCTCAAATGTGAAGTCAGCTCTCAGGGCTGAAATTTAATCCTGGCTGCTCTGTAGCTGTCGGTGGTGTTGCCTAAACGGAGGTGTCTGTCGCACGGTGATGGACCCTGAGAAGGGGTGTCGGGCTCATCTGTCGTCAGCCTTCTAGAGCTTTAGCTGCCTCCAGGCCAAAGGACTTGTCTCATATTTTTGGCTGGAGAAAATGGGGTTTGGTGGAAGGGAGGGGAATCAGGAAAGATTATATCATAGGCTTCTGTTTATGCTCAGAGAGAAAGCAACCCACCCCCCAGCTTTGATCTTGAGGTGCTTTACTGACGGCATGTGCTGTCTCACCTTCTGCCAAGCGTCCAAAGGACCAGAGATGAGCCCGGAGATGACCGGGAGTTTTGATCTCGCAGAGCAATTGAAAGCATGCCCCATGAAATCAGTGGGTTGAATACTTTGAAGCCAGTTCCTGCAAATGGGAGAGGATGACCCACATTGGCACAGACGCGGTTGATAGAGCCCGTCTCAGTATGCTCTGAGAAGAAAAGAGAATCTACCAATCCTCTCAGAGCGCTGTGCTCATACCTGGGTGTACATCAGAATCACTGGGAGCTTTAAAAACACTGATGCCTGACTCGCACCCCTGCAGTCTGAAGGCAGCAGCTTGGGGCGGGCCCAGTTGGTTCTGTTGTAATATGTACCCAAGGCTGTAATATGTACCATTCTAGACCCTCTGAGTCTCAAAATTGAGTGAGCTTCCAAATCACCTAGAAGTCTCTTTAAGCCAGATTCCTGGTTTCTACCTCCAGAGTTCCTGATTTGGTAGGCTTGGTGTAACCCCGAGAATCTGCATTTCTGTTAAGTAACCAGGTGATGCTGCTGATCATGGACCACACTTTCGAACACTGTTCTAGATCAGAGGCCGACTCCTGCGCACAACCTGTTTTTGTAAATAAAGTTTTATTGAAACACGGCCTCGCCTGTTTGTTTACAGAATGCCAATGGCCAAGTTGAGTCTTAGGACATTCACTCTCTGGTCTTTTACAGAAAAAAGCTTGCTAACCCCTGCTCTTGATCAAAGTGTTTTGAGTAAAGAAACTACATTATCTGTCTTACATTTTTTACTCTGGAAAGACTTGACTTACAAAAAGTGTTGCAGCCATGGGAAACCTGAGCGGAAGGTCTGGTAGCAATGAGGAAATGCCGGGCATTCTGAAGCAGAAGCGAAGGTTCACAACAGAGATGGCGGCAGTCGAGTCCAGTGCGTGGTGCCTTTACTGAACTCAGACGTTTCCCCTTTTCTGAACAGCTTCCTCTCCTCGGAACTGCCACTCTCACCCCCTTCAACACGTTGTTTTCAAGGGTTCTCGAACTGGGTTCTCCTCTGCATTCCCTGCATTCTTGGGCATGCTTTTGGTGATTTCAAGCTTCCCAGGCTATGTCTTCCCAGCTCCGCAACCTCAGCCAAAGGAACTTGTCTTTCTCAGTATTTCAAATTCAGCTCCGCGAAGTGGCTTTGGTGCGATTGACTTTGGCCTGTCCCTGTCCTCAGGTCTTTCACTCCTGAGGATGAAATTCCCTGGGGTTGTTCTGAGCGTAGGACGCTGTCAGCCATGCCTCTCGGACTGAGAGCGGAAAGGGGTCGCCCCGAAGAGTCAGCCAGGAAAGGAAATGGACGTGGAGCTGTTCCAGGGCAACCCTACTATCAAATGGATTTCCTTCACTGGGTCCTCACCCGCGTGCTCAGAAGACTTTTATAATAAGCCCCAACTTCAGGCACACGTGACAAAAGTTATGAAAGGGTTTTTATTTTACAAAAGAAGGGGAATAAAGTAGAAATATCACAAGGAGAAGAGAGGGATACAAATCCATAAATATCCTACCAGATCTTCCGAGCTAGAACGCAATGGCGTGTTGAGAGCTGGCTCTGAGTCAAGGGAGATGGCTCCCAAAGGAAGGGGGCGAGCCCAAGGCTCACCTCTGGTTTTATAGCCAGCGTGGCTGCTTAACTCCACCCTCATGCCCCAGTGATCCACTCTTCGATAATCATCTTATCGGATTTGTGGTTCTGGAACACTGGTGGTCTGGAATGGGGGTTGGAGTCCACAAACCTCTGTGTCATCCATTCAGGACAACCCTTCCCCCTGACAGAACCACAGGGGTCCACTTCAGCCTCTTCAGTGGGGAGTGCGGCAGAATTGCTTTCTTAGAGACCTGTGAGCCTTCGTTTGTAGGGTTCAGGCTAGCATGGAGAGGGCTCTGAGTGGGAAGAACGTGGACATTTCTGTTGTGAACTAATAAGATTTTGGAGCCACATAGTAGAGGCAAGGGCTTTTGAAGGGGTTAACTAAATGCCTGTAGGGGAGCTTGAAAAGCCAGGAAGCCATTTAACCATTGAAACAGGTCAGTGGCAGGAGGCCATGAAAAGTCTTGTGAAGCCGATGGAAGGAAAGGTGCGTGGTAGACAATCTCTTACGTCTAGGAGGTCGGTAGACATGTTGGAACAGACGTCACCTCCTTGCGTTCACTCACCGGGGCCAGGGTCAACCCGGGGCAGGTTCACAGCTTCCCGGCTTGGCTGGAAGAGCCGCCAGGACCCAGGTTCTGCTCCTCAGCCTGTGTGGGCACTTTTACTCTCCTTCACCCCTAAACTCCCGTTCCATCTTCCTGTTTCTTGGCCTAGGCTTCCTTTTCTTGGCCTAGGATCCCCATTTGTGCTTCTGTTCTATTTCTGCCCTCAGAGGTGTCTTCCTCAAGTATGGCTTTATGTTTTCTAATATTATTTTTGTATTTAACTTAATGTTAAATGTTTGGAACTAACGAGTCCTTGAGCTCTCAGCTTACAATGCCATCTTGACCAAACGTCTGCCAAATTGGTCATCTTCAAAAAATTTTCCATCTTCCAATCCTGGCTGCCCAAGGTCATTTCTTTGTGTTTTTCAATAGTAAAGAGGAAAACAGAGAAAATAAATATACTTCATTCTGTAAAAATACAACTGGACAATTATACGTATAAGTTTGAAAAATGCAGTGATTAGAACCAGAGCTGTAACAGATCCTGGGAAAATAATCTTTAAATTATTCTGTGAATTGTGAAGAATTATAGTGACAATTTAACACGGGAGATATAGAGAATTTTACTAGAAATATGAGAAGCTTATGATTTTCATTAGTGGAGGAATAGAACCAGTGGGGAGTGTCTGGGGAGGGAAGGAACAAGTGCCAGTCAATATCGAGCTTGTTACTTTTATCATCATTCAGTACTGAATGACGCGGTTTTCAGGTGGATACCGCAAGAGGGCGTATCCTTTGTCACAAGCACTGAGCTAATGTTCTGTTGCCGTCCCACTAGTGCCCTTCGGCTTTTGCTGTCTGGTTCCACAAGATGCCTGTGTGGGTGTGCCTAAATGGAGGAAAAAACTGGATAGGTTATATCGTGGGTGTACTCTTGCAAATGTGGCATTTCAGCAGCCTGGAGAATTACCAAGGCAAAAGAGATGATTCTGCAGGCAAATTTAATTACTTTTAAAGAACGAGCAATTCCAAATCCCAGGTCTCAGATGATGTTCTTATCTACTTTCTCAGGTGTTTAAGCAGGTTACTTTCATTTGAAAATTTTCACTTAAAGGAAAGAATTAGAGCTGACTTAGAGTTTCATGATTTTTTTTTTTTAAATTACAGAAGTACCAGAGGCTTATAAAAAATATTCAGAGGGCCTCCCTGGTGGCGCAGTGGGTTAAGCAGCACACTATGAAGCAAACCGCAGCCACTGCAGCATGAGTTCGATCCCTGCTGCCGGCCAGGGCGGGGA
>JAGFMF010011596.1:1484648-1504062 GCA_019455555.1 Galemys pyrenaicus | reverse complement strand
ATACCTACCAAGGGAGAAACGCCTCGCTTGCCATCGATGCCACCATGTCACTACTGGAGGCACACGCGCGTCCTGCAGGACTGGGCTGCCGCCAGGAGACCCGTGCCGCCAGGTCTCGTGGGGCTTTCCCCAGGCCTCCCCCTCTCTGCCATCCAGGCCCGTTCCATGTTTATTGGCAAGGTTTTCTTAAACCGGCAGGAAGGTAGTTTTCTGGCGCATGCACATACTGTCCTGCCTTCCTTGGTGAGCCCCAGCTGTCACCAGACTGGACATTTTCATTGTCCTTGTACATGATAACCCCATTTCAGAATGTAGCTACTGCATAATTCATTCAGTACTCTTATGTAAGATAAGCAAGAGGTAGTTTGATAAAGGTTTGCAAGATTAGGATGATTTTAATGCATATGCTATATTTATTCCCTAGACGACTCCACATTTCCTAAGATGAAACAAGTGTAAAGCTTAAAACCTAGGGCCTGCAAAGATGCACAGGGACAAAACCAAGGGAAATGGGGGAACTGTGCAGGCGTCTCTCTGAAGATGAGCCAAAACTTGGGCTCTAGGCTTTCTGATGGCCCACTCAAAAGGGAAAATATAGTCAAGCGTGTGATTCATGTTGTCTAAGAAACAAAGCCTGCCAGAATGCCAAAGAAGTCAAGTTTCTCCTGGCACGTAAAGAACTAAAAGAACATTCCCAGGCAGATCTTCACGTGGGGCACGTCGTCTCTAAAAGAAATGTGGTTGCTGGTGTGCGAGGGGCGGAAGCTAAGAAGGACGAATACAATGCACTTCCTGGCAAGGGCAGTCTTTCCGGGGGTGAGGGGGGGGTGTGGGAAGCGTCCACGGAGTCCGCTAAATGTTTGGCTCCGTGGTGACCTGCCAAGAGTTCAGGGAGGAGAGTCCGGACATGCAGAGCCAGCTCCTTCCTTGCAGTAAATTTCCTTTCATATCATTTCTCTCAATGGGGTTTTGACTTTTCCTCATAGCTCTTTGCAGTCGGGACGATCAGCAGACAGTTCTGCAAAGGCTAAATGAAAGGAAATTAGTTAATTTGCCATCTGAGACTTTCGGGTTTGTCCAAAAATAATGTCCTGACAGTGAGCACTGGCTTGTGCAGTGGGTTCCGGTGCGAACAGATGCTTTGCCATGCAGTTTTGTGTCGTCACCTTCAAGGCTGGGGGCCTCTGTGAGGGTTTTCCCAGCCCGGGAGATGGTGACTATGCCATCATCTGCATCATGCAGGGACTCCAGGTTTGCACGCACTCCCTGACTCCTGTCGCGGCCCAGTCAGAGCAGGGAAGGGAAGCCTCCTGGTGAGGTGGCTTCTGTTCAACCAAGAGGTGAATGTCACTTGAGATATGACTCAAGTTCCACAAGCCCAGCATCAAACTCGCGCCCATCTCAGGTCTTGTGGGAACCGAGAATTCCAGAGCGCAGGGAGAGGGAGCAGCAGCCTGGAAACACTTTCCCTTGACTCGTGTTTCCGTGCCGTGAACGAGCCCTGTCTCAGGACTCAGGACTGAAGGAGGGGCTTGATGGGAGCCTTTGGAGCGCACCCTCAGACCTGTTGCGGCCCTTTCCCACAGACTGCCCCTTGGGCAGAAGTACTTTGGACTTTCCAGAAGCGCCTCCTGAGGTGAAATGGCCCCAAACAAATGCAGTAGATCTCTAATGGCCACACTGAACTTGTCTGTTGTTCCCGAGCAATGAAAGCAAACCGCAAGTTGCACGTGCCCACACTGGCCGGCTGAAGGATCATTGGCTGGTAGCTTCAGCCTGCTGTGCCTCAGAGCCGCCACCTCCCCCGCCCCAGGCAATGGAGAGACCTCAAAGGTCACGTCCAGCCTGAGTTACTTTCGGGACCTGGAGCAGGCTACTTGGGTCACAGTCTTAGTTTCCGAATCTGGTCAGTGAGTGCGGCATTCTGGCACGCTCTGGCACCTCCATCTAGACTGTGAGCAGTCTACCTGGAAGGTGTTGATGACTCAGAGCATAAGTAACAGTCTCCTTCCCCAGCTGAAAGGGTCAGAAAGAGCAACAATTCCTGAAAGCACTTGTGCCTTCCATTGCAACTTCCTTCGCATTGCAGACGGGGCACCCAGCGCTGCCTTTGTGTTGGCTGTTCTCTGTCATTTGATATGATCACAGTTCTTGGACTCTTGCAAATTGGCTTTATCAATCACTAGGCTGACTCCAGGGCTGACAGGAGGCACAAGGCTGGGGCACACCCCAGGAGCTGCACGGCTTTCCTGTAATCCTCTGGGGCCCCATACGAGGCTCCATCATGGCCTCCTCAAGGCTGTGGTGGGCTGTACGAATGCGTGCTTGTGCGTCCTGAGTAAGCGGGTTAGGGCACAGTGAGTCGCGTCACGTGAATGGAGACGCTCCTGATTACAAATTAATGAACTTGCTAATTCAGAAAGAGCACTGCAGCACCGTCCTTAGCTTGCTTATGAAAGAAACATCACGCAGCCAGTTGCTTTAGCCTTCGGAGTGACGGCGAGTCCACGGTGCGCACGGGCTACGGGATTTCGCTTTAAGATGCTCAGCTCGATCTCCGAGCGTGTGTGAGAACAAATAACGACAAACAGTAGATACCTGTTATGCACTGTGTGAAAACAGCCACGTGTGAAGTTCGATGAAGAAAAAGAAAGCAGGGTCCGGGGCACAGGGCGACTGGGGCAGGTAGGGCACCGGGCCGGGGACCGCGTGGGGCAAGAGCTGCTCTCGTGACGGGACCAAGCGGCCGCTCAGCGCAGGGAGCTCCGAGCAGAGCCCTGAAGGCAGTGAGCTGTGAGCGCTCTGGCTCGGAGGGACGATGTTCCAGGCAGAGGGGTAGCAGCCCACCGCCAGCAGCGCACCCGGGAAGCAGCCCGAAAACCTGGGGCCAGAGCAGACTGAGCCAGGGAAGGGGCGCGATCACTGGAGTGACATGAGCTGATGTGCCTTCTGAGAGCGTCCCCTTGGCTCTACGTGGAGAATCCGAGGCGGGAAAGAAGGTAACAGGCAGGTCAGGAGGAGACGAGATTCCGGCTTAGAAGCAGCGGCATAGCTGGTTGTCACCCCGGGAGGCGGTGTCCGACTCGTGATACCGCCATATTTTGAGGGTCAGGTGAGCAGAATTTGTTAATCAGATAGGTATAGGATGTGAGAGGAAGAGAAGAGTGAGGCTGAATCGCTGCGTCTAGGCTACTACGACAACGACGCTGCCACTAATGGATAGGTAGGAGAGTAAGCTGGCTGGCCATGTGAAGGGCGGGGTGGGCTGGAGAAAAGGGTTTTGTCTAGACTGTGTTAAACTTGAGATGCCTATTAGGTACCGTGGAGCTGTCAAGGAGGTGCCACGGAGATGTAACATGGGCAGTGGAGACCAGAGTCCAGAGGGAGGGCTGAGCTAGGGACACAGGACAGGGTGCTGTCAGCTCTGTACTTCACTCCAAGCAAACATCCATATAGCGAAGCCCCAGTGGTAGTTTAATGCTCCAGCCAAGAAGCTCTAGATTTAGAACAGATTTTTCTAATATAATTTATAAACAAGTTAAATACAAAACCATGATGGTTTTAAATACAGTTGGTCTTGAAACGAAGCCAGTGGATGCAGTTTGCAGCCAGGACAAAGCACGCTCCAGCAATATCCTGAGGGTAAATTAACGGCTGGTCAGCCAGACTTAGGGATAGCTGGCCTTCCTCCGTCCACATCCCCATGCTTCTGTGTAAGAAAAGGTTGGTGAACTGGGACTTCATCAAACCCCAAGACTTTGGTGCACCAGGACATCACCAAGAAAATGGAAAGACAAGACAACCTACTGAATGGTAGAAAATACTGGCAAAGCACAGAGCCGGTAAGGGTCTAATATCCAGACTATATAAAGAACTCTTACCAGTTCAACAAAAAAAAGACAATCCAATGTTTAAATGACCAAAGGATTTGAAGAGCGATTTTTCCCAAAAAGGTGACAGCAGTCGACAAGCCCCTGAGAAGACGACCACCCTGAGACCCCACTTGAGGCGCGCTGGGATGACGTGCATCACTAGGTCAGAGATGAGCACGTGCTGGGGGCGCTTGGCGGTCGTGAACCTTTGTCCGTTGCCGGCCGGTCTGTGAGCGGGTACAGCCGCCGAGGATACAGTCGTTCGAACTAAGCACAGCTTCACCACAGATCTAGCAATTCCAATCCCAGGTATAGCCCAAGAGAATGGAGAGCAAGGCCTCGGACAGACCCGTGTGCGGCAGCGCTTCTAACAGCAAGGTTCACACTATCCAGAAGGCAGATGCAGCGTTGTGTGTGCATGAGTGACTGTGACGGGCCATTAAAAAGGAGTGACGTGCTCACACAGGCTGCAGCATCACGAACCTTGAGGACAGCAAGCTCAGTCGAAGAAGCCAGAAGACTACCTGATGCATTCCATTTACACAAAATATCCAGAATGGGTGAGCCCAAGGGAGAAGAGAACAAAATGCTGACTGCCAGGGGCTGGGGGGAGAGGTGGGGGTGCAGAGTGACCACTCGATGGCTACATGGGTTTCTTTGGGGGTGTGGAAAATACTTTGGAACTAGCTCGAGGTGGAGGTTGTACCACATGGTGAACGTACTAAACACCACTTACTTGTTCACTTTAAGACTTGTTCACTTTAAGAATCTTGTGAATTTCATCTTAATAAAAAAAATAGTTCTGAAAAGTTGAGAGGATCAGGGAAAGAAAAAGCTTTGAACAGCAAGTATCAGAGGCAGAACCCACTACTGCAGTGGGGAGAGATTGTTCCCTAGGTCTTCATACGGAAGCCCTGGGTACCTCCAGTACAGACTCACGGTCAATGCCACACTCTCCTTTATGCCAGAAAGGCCAACGCTTTCCCGAAAAGCAAGCATTGAAAGTTGGTCGGTTCCCTAATTGGCGTTCTTCACATTAGATATCCCATTGCTTAACATGGTTAAGTGTTTTAAAAAAGAACTTGTAACCAACTAAACAGAATTGCCTGATTCCTTGTTTACCGAAAAGGAAAATGAAAGAGTCGGAAGGCAGAAATGAGCAAACCGTGCCTTTGAAAGCACAGACTGTACGGGGAGGGACATACAGCTATTTTCAGTACTGTGTGGGTGTGAGGATAACAGGCCTCTGGAAACAGCTGTTTAACAACAGAATGTGAGAAGTCTCCTGGGACTCAAAGACCTACCCTCTCCAGCGAACCCAGGGAAAGTTCAGGAGCGCTAGGAGAGTTCAATGCATGAAAAGAAAGAAATGAAATGGGAATTCAATACTGGGGTTTGATTGGGTGCAGTATTTAGCAAGGCTTTGCTCCCTCTGTTCAGATGAACGACTCCCGGAAACTGAAAAGTCAAACCAGAAACAGACATGGTGTACTTTCCCGAAGAATAACTGCCCTCAAAGTCACTTCTGCAGGGATCCTGCCTCCCCCCGGGGGGTCTGATCATCTGCCCACTTCTGGAAGGAAACTGATTTGGGTGGAGAGACAATTGGCCCCTCTGTAAACTTTTGTTTTGGGGCTAGCATTGAAAGCCAACTCTTTGTTAGGGTGAAGGACAGAAGATGATTGGGAGACTGAACTTGCCTTCATTTTTATTTAAATGAATCATGTCACCCACCTTTCAGAGCTTGTCCCCATCCCCTGGAAAGTAAAACTAACCCATTTCCAACCAGCTCTAGAGAACATGCTATAAATAGGACCCAAATGGTGCCTTGTTAAAAGCTGGGTAGCACAAGTTGCTCCATTTCTTCTTGTTTTTCCTATAAAACCTTGTGTCTTAGACATAATGAGAGTGAGGATGAGGTCTTGTAACTTAAGGTATAATTACTTTAAGAGTGTTTTATCTTTAGCCATACTTGGGTCCACATTTTCAATATTTATTCGTTCTGCCTTTTGTTCATTCAATATGTTTACGCTTATTGCGTGTAACCTGTCAAGCATCCACCACACTAGTGGAGATACAATGCTAAGCACAGCAGACATAGTCTGTGCTCAGGTAGGGGACCAGAGAGAGCTGCTGGCCCCGCTGGCAGGTGAGACACAGACATTTGCCATCACCCAAGCTCGGAATCCTCTCCAATCTTTATTTTCTGTTCTAAAACTAATCTTTATCCATCATGAAAAGACCAATCACTGCCTAGAATCATGCACCCTCAAAATCATCAGAAGAAAGTAGTCTAGTTATACGTTGGCCGAGGTCAGGATTATTCAGAGTTAAGTGATGGCAGAGGCCCAGGCCGAGCTCAAACTCACGCCTACCTGCAGGTCCTTTCCTCAGTGCTCAGCTTCTCAGCTCCAGACTCCTGTAAACAGCTCAGAACGAGAACACCTATGACTCACCCTGAGCAAACAATAACTTACAGTTAAATTTACTGAGAAAAGTAGCAACTCATTCCCCCAAAACTGAAATCTATAGAGAAGGAGCCTTGCTACTCAAGATGCCTGCCACTTATATAATCTGCCCTTTTGCAGTTTCTACAGTCAAGCCGGACTCCTGGGATTCCCAGGGAAAATCTTGTTTCTTGATCTTGTTCTAAACTTCCCCAGTAACAGTAGGTACCACTTGCTTCATATTTGCATAACTAAGAAAGTCCATCCTAAAGTAGTGCTCGGAAAAACAAAAGGATCATTTGCCACAAATGTAAATTAACTTCTCTACCTGTTAGGAAGCAAAATGCAATCCCCAATGTTTAACCGGCTGTTTTTCTATTGAAAGCTCCCCAGAGCTTTCAATTAGGGCCAGCCCTAGCCACAATCACTGTATTATACTTGCTTATAAAATTTGCAGGCGGCATGATGCTGAGCGTGGACTGGGGATAGACTGAAAGAATTGGGATCAAAATAAACCCTAACAGATGTCAAGGCACAAAGGACATCACCCCATACTTTCTGGGTTTCTCTAGGCTGGCAGAGGAAAAGCACCAGACAGACTGAAAAGAGAAAAAGTCAAAAAGAAGTTTTAATAATGATATGTACACCTCCTGTAGACACGATAAAGACCCCAGCATGGCCGAGGAACTCACCCACTGTGGCTTCAGATGCCATCTTCAATAGCTTAGTTAAGAAGTAAGGACTTGGGGGTGGGGAGAGGGAAAGGGGGAGGTCACTTAGGGAGTTCACCGGGAAAAGCACGGTCAACAAAGGTATGCAGATTAAGCTATGCCCTCTCTGCTGAAGAGAGCCAAGGAGGTTAGGTCTTCCCTGCACACATCCTCGCAGAAGTTTACCTGTAAATGTCTTTTTCAAAAGCAACCTCCACCCAGTCTTCAGAGCCCCTCCCATGAAATCACCCTTTGCCAGAAGGACATATTTGGGGGTGACAGATTTTTACTCCCTATACAGACCAGATCCAGGCACCATTGCTACCCAGGTTACAGGAAACCTCCACGTAAGCATCAGCCTCACGAAGATGAGACAGGGAGGCTGCACCCACTTAGCAACCGAGCGTGACTCGAGACCTAGCTGACAGTACACTCTCTTTGCGTGATGGCAAACAGGCCGCAGTTTGTGAGAATGTAAGCCTCTCACCCTCTGCTTAGCCTCACATACTGTTTCTTTAAAGTAGCAGTATTATCATGCCCCCTTTTCATCTCAAGTCCTCTGATTTTAGTCATTTGAGGGTATTTACCACACTTGGGAAATGTAAGAGTTTTCCACACATGCTAATATTAAGCTGTTTTAATGAATATGTGGGTGACAGGGTGGATAGGTAGTTAGTTGCCTTGAGCTTCAACGGTCCAAAACCAGCTGAGCAAAAATTGAAGAGTTTATCGAAGTGAACAATCGGTTTTCCTAAATTTAGATTTCAGCGTCACTGTGGGAGACCCCAGGTGAGGTCAGGGACAGGGCTACCTGGGCAGCAGAGCCCGCGTTGGAAAGAATTTGTGTAGAAAAGAGAAAAATAGGCGTGGGGGGTACATGGGCAATCTCTGTGCCTTCTTAATTGTGCTGTGAACCCAACATTGTTCTAAAGGTCTTAGGCTTAAAAAAAGACTGATGACAGTGCCGCATGGGACACGGTCTCTGCTGTGCTCAGGACCTTGTGTAAGTCCCTCTCCTTGGGGTAAGCTGGACCTAGAGATGAAGTGCTTCTGACTGGTTACAGCGTGAGCGATGAGCTGTCACTTCTGGGATTAGGCTACAAAAGACTGTGGCCAGCTCCTCTTTCACTTGCTCGCTCCGGTGGAGGCCAGCTGCCATGTTGTAAGCTGCCCTGTGGAGAGGCCCACATGGCAAAGCGCTGAAGGAGGACGCCAGCCAAGAGTCAGTGAGGAGCCTCAGCCCTCTCTCCATCAGCCTGTGAGGACCTGAATCCTGTCAACGTCACTGGAGTGAGCTTGGAAGGGAACACAGCCCTACATCAAGCCAACTGCAGCGCCGGCAGACACCTTGACCTCAGCCCGTAAGGACCTGGAGAGCCCAGCCAAGCTTCCTGACCCGCAGAAGCTGTGACGTGATGAATGTCTGTGCTCTGTTCTGGTAAACAAAAAACAAACAGTAGAGAAAGCAGAGACATCGTCTTCTTAAGAAAAGCAATAAACATACACGTTTGTCAGCTAAAAATAAATCAAGGTGAGCAAACTGAAGTGTGTTTATTAAAGAATCAAGAATGAGGACCCGAGCCCGGGAACAGCCTCTCCAGATAGCTCTGGGAAAGTTGCCCAAATTCTGAGCTTCTCAGAGGTTTATATGCAGTTATTCAAGGATTTCTGCAGAGGCAAAGAAAATGTGGGTCTGGGTAGTTAAATATCCATTGGTTGTTATCTACTCATTGAGGAAAACAAAGAGAGTTGTTAAATTAGAGCCTTACCTTCTGGAAGTAGGAGTTTCTGTCATAAGCCTCCATCTCCGCCCCTTTGCAGTCCGTGATTTATTTACCCAGAGGCAGCGGGTTTCAGGCCTCTTCAGAGGACCAGGCCAGATGTGGCCCGACTTGACTTGCATCTGACGCCAGAGAGAGGGGCACCATCTTAATTGCTGATTTTAGTTGACATGTTGTTCTATTGACTTTCATGTAAAATAGAGCATTTACATGTTGGAATTTCATCTTGTAAGGTTTCATGTTAGGTGGTTGATAAAACAGATCAGAAATGAGAAATGCATACATATTCTCTTTTAAAAAAGAATATGCCAGTGTGGGGGTTTCTTCTTCCCCCTTCTCCCTCGCTTCTTCCTGCCTCTAATGCGCTCCTCCCGGAAGAAAGACCTCGCATTTGCTGCACTTGTGATGCACGGCGAGCCTGGCGCCCGCGCAGAGCGGGCCAGGGAGTGTGAGAGCCGAGAATAGATGGCGCGCTGGGGCATCAGTGGACGCCTTGCAGGGGTGCCAGGTAGCTTGGGGTAACTCATCTTGAAGCTGCACAGCAGGACAGGAGTGATGCCACCTACATGCCTGGCAGCCGTCTCGTCTGCGTGGGCAGCCTGGGTCTGCACCCAGCTATGAGAACCCCGCTGGAGCTGAGGGCCATTACACGGGGTTTGACCGTGCAGCTGTTTCGCTCATTCCAACAGGCCCCTCTCCGTGTCTTTTTTTTTTTAATATAATTACATTTATTTGATTATATTTGACATCATTTGTAGTCCCCAGGGAATTCCCACCACCATTTCACCCGTGCACCGTCACCTCACTCCCTTGTGCTTTCTGCCTTCATCCCGGTCTCTCCACCCCCACTCCCCGCAAAGACACCTTTGGTTTGCCTTTGCCCTTTTCTTGTTGTGTTTTGGTTGGTTTGGTTGGTTTTGATTGTAATTGTTCATTTCCTTGAGCCCTCTTTTCTTTTGTTCCTTTACATTCCTCCGAAAAGTGAAGCTGTCCGATATTTTTCTCTTGCCTTCTTACTATTTCACTCTGAGCATAATTCCTTCTAGCTCCATCCATGTTTCTATAAATGTCCCTAGCTTATCATTTTTGATTGCCGCATAGTACTCCACTGTGTATATGTCCTACATCTTCTTGATCCAGTCGTCTACTTTTGGGCACCCCCTCTCAGTGCCTTACTGGCACAAGGACAGCCGAAGGGTGACGGGATGATCCCAATGAGCGGGGCGGTCTCCAGGAGCAATGGCCACTGTCAATAGATTCAGCCACGGTGCCTGCACAGCCAAACATTCAAAATGTTAAATCGGCGCCAAAGAAACCAGAATGGGTAGATGTCCCCACACCGTCAGCAAGGGTTCAGTGAACAGTCAGGAAACATCAGTTCTGAAAATCCTACCACAGCTCGCCTGCTGGCAAGATGTCACCGTAAGCAACAAGCAGCTCTGTGCCTCTAGGTCTCCCCCAACTCATCCGCATCTCACCTGTGTAGCGACAAGACTTCAGGCTCGCCCCAGCAACACACCTTGCTTTAACCCTTTTTGCTCAGGAGGACTGCAACAGCCACACTGGCCCAAGCCAGGTTGTTTATTTACTCACCTGTGAAAATGCTTCTTCATTATGTGGCCTCCTGGAGCTGAACAGCCTCGTTATGTTACAAGTCCTTGCCTTTTAAAGTCATTCTCATTTACCACTTTCAACAAACCTGAGTGCGAGATCTTTTTCTCACCAGTTAACAGATTGGTACGCCAGGGTTTAAACAGGATGAGTAGTGCGCCCAGCCAGTGAGCAGGGAGCTGAGAGCCAAACCTAGTTGGCCCCTAGAGCCTCCGAGACCCATCAGCCTCCGCGAGCCCCCGCCCCATTTCAGTGAAGGGGGCTTACTACTCTTCGTGGACAAGGAGCACAGATTGAAGGGACTCCACGGCCAGGAAAAGAAATCATTGATGCCTGGAGTAAAGGGGGGGCAGTCGGGTCAGACTGTCACTCCTCAGCGACCTCCATGGATGAGCTGTTGGCAGAAGCTCCTCCCTTGGCCACAGAGTCTGCGCTGTGGTCCTGGAGGTGGCCTGTTCTTGCCGCAAAACCTGACCTGCTAACATGGCGTCGTGAAGGTTCCCTAGGAGAAAACAGCAGCGCACAGAGCCTCCATCTTGCCCCCCGGCTAATATCCTTTCTATCGTGCCCAGTGTCTTTGCTTTAGGCCCCTCAAATTCTCCTCCTTGAAGGTGCAGGTGGCCTGTTACCTGCTGAGGCAGGGGAGGTTACATCCGGAACTGCCCCTGGAGCTGTAATTGAGCTGGAGCACCAGGGATGCACCATACTTCTCTGACTACCTCAGCGCCTGCCGGGGGGAGGATTCTAGAACCCAGGCTGCCCTCCCAGCCCCAGTGTCTGCTCATTCAGTCCTCTACCAGTCACACAGTCCAGCTTGTCTCCCCAGATCACTTCCTCAGTCTTTCTGCTTTCAGTCTTTCTGAAACTGGAAGATTCTTTCGGTATTACTGGTTCAGACTCCCAAACTGATTCGTGAAAATGATCAGTGAAAAGCATCTCCTCCCGCAGGCCTGCCCTCAGGCCCTGGCCGGCTCTCCGTGCATTGTTCCTGGGTATCTGAGCAGAGAACAGCCCAGTGCAGCTTCCTCGATTAACAAGGGCACCTCGGCCTTCTCCCTTGAAAAGAGACAAGGAGATTAGGTCTCCCTGGTCGAGGCCCTTCAGAGAGAAGTTTACAATAAATATCAAACGCAGTCTCCACCCAGACTGAGCCCTCCCGTGACATCAGCCTTTGCCAAAAGGACATTTTGAGGTGGCAGATCTAGCATTATATTATTCTTTCTTATACTGAGCTTACACTGAGCACCCAGTGACACCGAGGCCCAAGTACTTTGCCCAAAGCCTCTAGCTGAGGTGGGCCACAGGCAAACTCGGGCAGCAGAGTCCTTGTTCTGGGGTTGCCGCAACAGAAACTGACCCTCCCTCTTCGTTGAACCTGTCACACGAGTCACCAGGCCGAAGAGGCCCTGCACCCATCTCAGCCCAGGAGGCCCACCTTCCCACCCACACCTTGCAGACGCAGGGAACAAATGAGAAGCACCAGAGGGGAGAGAAGGAGAAGGCGGCCTTCATGGGGAGCTGCAGTGTCACGAGAGAGGCACACCCGCACAGACCAAGTTGTGGATTGGTATCCCACCTAGACAGGCCCTGGCTTAAACAAGACTTGCCAGAGACTGTGGCACATGTCTATGAAGAAGGAAACTTCGGAGTCATTCTCTTTTTTTAATGGCAGCTTAGCATTCGTATACATGTGCAAAATGTTAAGTGCTAGATGAAATTTTCCATATGTATATACTTAAGAAACTATCCCTTGCTTCAAGATGTAAAGAAGAGGTGGGCAAAGTACAGGCAGACTACATCAGGCCACAGCCTGTCTTTGGAAAGAACGTTTTAGCAGACCCAGACGCGCCAACTTGTTTTTATGCTGTCTGTGTATGTGTTTGTGAGTGGCTGGCACGGAGACTAACAGCCAGCAAAGCCTCAAATACTATCAGGTCCTTTACAGAAAAAGTTTGCCACCCCATTATAGAACATTCTAGAGCACTCTCGAAGTTTCCCTCATGGCTTAAAGATAAGTTGAATCTATCAACTCTTGGAATTGGTGAGAAGGAGTGACAATAGGGAGAGGACTACTCAAGGAAAGCTGCATTTGCCACATAGACCAGAAACCGTGATTGGTGTTCTCATCCTTGCTGGAACAATCGAGTGTCTAACAGTTTTCACTTGTCAACAGATAGCCTGCCAATGCGTTGCAGAGCTTCTGTTTTTAAAATTATCTCCTAAGAGTGACTAAGAATTGCATGTTAATGGACAGAATGAAGAGGGAAACATCTCCCAGGCAACAGGACTCCTTCACTGCCTGCAGTTCTGCGGTCAGCCCTGACCGACCAGGGCCAGCCTTTCCTCTGCTCAGGTGTTCAAACGCGCAGGGTGGGGAATGACAAGGGGCTGCGTCTGCCTCAGCCTCACTTCTTCCTGTTCATCAGACTTTACAGCTTCCATCATGTACTTGGCGCGTTTGCACTATCTTTACCTTGATCTTGACCTCGCCTCTCTCGCTTCAAGATCAAGTCCATTCCTCGTATTCGCATTCAGTGTAGGCAAAGCTTTCTCCCCTACTGGCCATACTTATGGCCACCTGAGGTGCTTTCTCCACCGCCGTCACCCTCACAATCCCCAGAAAATTTCAGAATGGAGAAGCCACTGTCTGGATTCCTCTGAGAACTCTCTGAGGTGTGTCAGTGGAAGTAGAGGCTTCCTCATTCTTGCAGCCTTCCGATTTCCCGTGAGTAACTTCTGCTTGGAGACATGCAAACATGCCCTGCCAAAGGCATGACAGGCAGGGGGAGGCAGGGAAGCCCCAGTCCACTACTGGCCAGCTGCCTCTGCCGTGGACCCTGATCCCGATGGACAGGGTGACCGGTCTTGCTTCTGTCCAGAAAGCCAGTTCTCTTTTCTCACCCCTGCTTGGAGGCAGCTGTTAGGGACACTGAGGGCCAGGAGACACAACCTCTAATAGTGCCACTCCGAATGGCGCAGCCACTGACCTCCACTTTTACTCTCAGGCTTGCGTGGATGCTTTCTTTCCTTAGACCAGAGCAAATTCATAGGCAGAACTCCTGTTGCCTTCTCATTTCTTTAAAGAAAGGGAGAAAGTATGGAGATCTATTTTATTTTCTCTTTGCCCAGAGCAGAGAACTAGAGAGTTGCAATTACAATCCGTCAGCACGCGTTCCTTGGGCGCCTACCTTTAAGTGCTGGGCCCTGAATGGGAGTCAAGGAAAGGCACAGCTGGTCTGCTCTGTAAACATTCTAGACACAGAAGGGTGGAGATGCCGGAGGGAGGCAGAAGGGGAAAAGGCCCCCCGTAGTAGAAGTTAAAATCCGGGTTTTAGAAAGAGTTGAAGTTTGGGGCAAGCCTACCGTGTGTTAACAGTCCACCCGGAACCCAGACTTCATCTTGAGCTTGGCTACGGTTCCCCCAAACCACCTAATAGCTTGTGGGATTGCCTTTCCTTATCGCGTCGGTCTGCGTGTACCTTGTTGGGTCTACGCCCTTGTGTCCTAGGCAGTCTGTGCTACCCCACAATCCCTTCCAAGGCCTCTGTACTGTCCACTGAGAGCCAGTGTCCGAACAGGTTTAGGGCAAGAGTTTTTAGGCAGGCCTGGTGTTTGGGGAAAGGCTGGCGTTTTGAGGAGAACATTCTGAGGTAGAAGATGAATAGATGCTTCTCATTTAGGGCCTCGCCACGCTCTAGACGCCCCTCTTCCGCTAGCAGAGGATGTCAGTACAAGAAAGAGACGCGCAGGCTGACCCTGGCTTAAAGAAGCCTTCCAAGTGATCGGTGCCGAGGGCGCGCCAGCTCCGGCGGGCGCTTTAACCGCTCAGCCGCCACGCTGAAAGGTGTGCGCCACCCTGAGGGGATGCGTCCCCCCATACTCCTCACGTTTTCAGGTGGAAAGCTGGAGGCTTTCCCAAAAGACCTTGTGGTTTTGCTGTTTCCTTGGCTTCTGACACAGAGCCCGGCCTGATCACATGCAGGAGCGGCAGGAACCCGCCGCCTCATTTGGGAATCCTGTTACCCTCTTCGGAGGGGGCTGGAGCAGCTGCCAAGTCCACAGCAAACAACAATAACACAAACACAGAGTTCGACAAGGGAAGTGGGCATTTTATCCAGCATATGGAAAACTGCCTGATCTGAGGACTAGCTCCATATCCATTCCTCTGTGATGGTCTCCTAGGAAAATACTTACATCCATTTTCTGTAGTGTTTCTCCCATTTTCTTTCCTTCCAGCCCTGATGCTGACTCTCTGCATCTGCCAGCTGCCGCTGTTGGGGGACACTGTAAGTCACGCCCACAGTTCTCTAAACAGATGAGTCTACGTGCCCCTCATTCGGGCCTCAGCACGTGCGTGTGACTTGCGTTGTGGCGTGCAGAGAGCAGCCAGGGTCAGACGCAAACATTAAGGCTGCATGGTCGAGGGTGCAGGTGTTTTGCATTTTCTACCTTCCTGTCAGCTTTCCTTAGGGCGCTCGATCTGGGGGGTGGGCCTAACACAGATCTCAGCGCCCTCAGTTGGGCCCCTGTAGAGCAACAGGCCTCCTAGCATACCCTGGAACCTGAAGGCTCCACAGAAAATTCCTCTGCTCAGGTGTTCTCCAGCAGGCTGCTGCCAGCAACCACGCCGCTTTATTGTGTTTCTCCAGATATGAAGTCACCTAGACGGGAGAGAAAAGGACAGTGGAAACCAGGAGGGGGGCAATGAAACAGTAATGTGTGTGCCAGCTCCAACTGGAACGGGTGGCCATTGTCAGCCTCTGAGTAACCAAGGAAAACAAACACAGGCCTGGAATTCCTACTCAGAGCTTGTGGTTGGCATAACAAAGGGAAGGGCGCCCTCTGCTGGCCTGTATGTTTATCTGCTGCAACATCGCAGGAAAATTTTCCAGCTCCATGTAAAACAGATTTCAGAAACATACCATGGACTAAATGGGGAAGCCAACTTGGGATTTCAGCTGTTTTAACCAGACTGGGTGCTGTGTTGGCTGAGAGACACTTGAGGGATGGCGCAGGCAGTCATGAAAATTCCGTCTCACGTGGCTGCAGAGGGAAAATCGTGGCTTGGAAGGGAGACTGTGAACTCACTGAATCCAGAACAGCTTGCTTGGAAATAAAACCATTTCTGAGGAGCAGAGCCCTCGTTGGGTAGTAGCATACCCGGGCCAGAATCTTCGCTTATTTTCTTGTCCTTTCTTAGTAAACCAATGCGGGCTTGTCAGTAGATTCTTTGGTTCTCATATTGGGAGATGAAAATCAGTGATTTTGCTCATAAGTATTACATGAAGATAAGAATTCAGCGTAAGTGTCCAGTTCGGATGAAAGGCCAGTTATATAACTCAGTGTGCTTCCTGCTTCCCTAGGAGTGTGACAAGTAACTGAGCTGTAAAATAATCGATGAATGAACTGAGCGATACAATAATGCAGACGTTCACTTTCGAGGTAATTCTGATGCCATCCACACGGGAAGCTCCATCATGACCGTAATGAAGAGTTCACAGATGGAAACACTGCAGTGGAAGGCCAGAAACAGCGTCGACGCTTGTGGCCCAATATTGCTCTCTTCCATCTTTCCCCCCTACAATTTAGAAGTCTGCAAGAAATTATAAATCGCGGTTTGAGAAAATGCCATTATTTGAGGTTCTACAAATGGTCTTGTTACTGGATTCTGGGCTCTTGGGCTCTCTGAGAAACAGGAGTAACACAGACCCTGCTCCTCCAGCACCGAACTTTTACTAAAGCTCCTGAAGTTCAGCATAAGGGATCCAGCAGCACTGTCTATGATAAATGTTGGCTTCTGCTAGAGAAAAATCTGTCCCTGGAGTTGTGCTCAAGGTTAGATGCGATCTCCTTGCACTTGAATCACGAATATGAAAATTAGCTTTGGAACCAAGGCCCAGTAAGCTGTGTCCCATACTTCAGCATAAGGGCTGAATTTTGTTCAGCTTGGTTTTCTTTTTAATATCTCATCTCATGCCTTGAACTTAGTAGATGCCAACTAAAAATGATTTATAGTGCACAGGGAAAGGCTTTCTAGCTGCATCTCAACATGTGCATGCAATAAGAGAAAAGATTTATACATTTGGCTACACACACACACACACACACACGCACATTGCACAGCAAAAGCCAGTGTAGCAGAGTCCAAAGACAAGTGGCAGGCTGGGAGAAACTGTTGGCTACATATGTCACAGATAAGGAACTAATATTCCTAATATGCAAAGAACGTTATGTCATTGAGTTTAGAAAGACCAGCAATCCTTAAGCAAAACGTGCAAAATGCACGAACAGATGGTCCACAAACAGAGTTGGGAAATGGGTCATAAACTTGTGAATGCTCATCTTCAATCATCACAAAAGAAGTGCCAACTAAAACCACACCGAGGTACCTCTCTTGCCACTTGTACTTCCCCTTCCCCTCATCCACGCCACCTGTGGGAATTTAGCGTACACTTGAAAAGGGTGAATCATGGCTGCATTGTTTGCCCAAGCCTAGGAGATGGGACCAATGCACTGTGGCACATCTGCATAACAGAATGTTACACAGTAAATGAGAATTGTCAAGGAACGACAGGTGCGTGTCCTGTGCCTCCAGATGTGCTGGTCTGAGAAGGGCACAACGTCATTTATATTGCGGTCTGTTCAAGGATATGTCTTGTTTTCAGATTTGCCTGCCTGTGAGTACCTGACCCTCTTTTCCCTGTGGTCTCAAAGCAGTTCCGGGAGGGCTAGCGGAAGGATGTCTGTTTGTGTCCGTGCATAAAAGAGAACCTCTTTCTTCTGCAGTCTTCCGCCATCTTGATAAAAGGCAACCCAGACTTCCAGTTGCTCAGACCAAAAACTTTTGCTCCTCAAAATCAGCACCCCCTTCTTGATAAGCAGATGGTAAGGATGTCACTCTTTTTACCTCAGAGACGGGGCAAGAGGACGAGCTGAGGAGGCACATATGGGAGCCCCACCCAACACGGTGTGAGCAGCACCCCTGGTCTCTACCCACTACTTGCTGTTAGCACCCCGCCCCCGGATTGTAAATCAAAAATGTCTCCAGAAATTGCCAAACATCCTCCTAGGGTCAAGGTCACTCAAAACCAGTGGTTAAGGAGCACTGACGGGGACTCGCTCGTAGTTCGTCAATCACAAAAACCAAATAGTCCTTGTCATTTGCAGTTTCTAGGTTTCCACATAGTTTGTTGAGAAACGCTTCCCTCAGAAGTGCTCCAGCTATGTGTTTCCTTCTCGGTCCTTATGTTCCCATCACGCCTTGCGCACCAGCAGTAAGAACCAGCACTGCTCTGGGACTGTGGGCCTCAAACAGGGGCACTTTTGCTCCTGGGGGGCATTTGGCGCCATCTGGAGACATGACTGCGGGGTGGGGCGCCGCTGCATCCCCTAGGGGCAGCCGGGACGCTGCTAAATGCCCGGCAGCCCACACTAGTTAGTTAACAATAGCTAGCTGGTAAGAACAGCAGCGGCTGGACCAGACCGAGACACCTGGATTAGCAGCGTACCCACCGAGTCCAAGGGAAGCGCCGTTGGGGGACCTTTGATGACATAGACGAGCCCTTCTCAAGCAGGGGTGACTCTGCCCTCCAGGGACACTTGGCGATGTCCGGCGATGTTTTCATCACACCCACGACGAGGGGGTGCTGCTGGCAACGAATGGGTGGGAGCCAGGAGTGCCGCTCACGCCCTACTGTGCTTGGACGGCCCCGCACATGATCTGTCCCCAACGGTCACGATGCCGAGGTGGGGCCCCCCTGTCCAAGGAGCACCAGGGCAGTGGCTGTGGGGCCCTCTGGTTTCTCCACCAACGCTTGATTTTGTGCTCTTGCTCCCACACTTGGCATTGGCCCTCGTATTGCCAGTCCAGTTTGGGATGTCTAGACCTGATACAACTTTGGCCTAGCAACGGGTGGCTAAGAAGGAGGGAGGCTTGGCACAGAACCAAGCCCCCACAACAGATCGACACTGGGGAGCAAGCCAGCTAACAGCAGAGACTCCGCCAGGGCTGGGGGAGGCAAGCCACAGTCGCAATTCAAGCTGACAGTCAGCACAAATGGCCCTGCCAAAGACACTTTGTCCTGCCAGGCGTGGGGACAGAGTGGTTGGGAATCTGGGGCGGAAGAGACTTTTACTGTAAAATCAGGCTGTTTCCGTAAAGTCACGCAGTGGGCACTGCCAGCCCCGCAGGCGGCAAGCTGAGGTTTGGTGCAGGGTTAGATCCCAGAGCGGGCACCTTGGAGGAGGAAGTCAGAAACCAGGGAGAGGAGGCCCCTGGCTGCTTTGCCAGGTGGCTAAAGGAGTGAGGCAGGGACTAGCGTGCAGCCACAGAGCGGCCCGGATGGGCCATTGGGCTCAGTTGAGAAAAAGGATGATGATTTTCTTCAGTGGAAGAAGTGCCAGGGTTGGGGGCTGGGGCAGTGAGATGGGAGCACCACAGAGCCCAGCCACACGCAGGGGCCCTGCACCCCGGGTCTGCAAACCAGGAACGCTGACCCTGTAACAAAGATCAACCCTCCCTTCTTCCTAACACCACTCACATACACGCCCCGACGCGCACTGCCACCACCTCTAACACCACTGCGGGGCTCGCTGAGACATTCTTGCCAGCACCTAGCATGGTCTGGAGAGCTGAGGGTCATGGAAGCCAGAGTAGTTCAGTCAACTGAGCAGAAGCAAAGCAGTCAGGCCAAAGGTGAAATCCATTATTTGTGTGTGTGCTTCTTTAGAGAGCACTGACTGTATTTTTTAAATTGTTTTTTCAAAAAAAAAATTTAAGCATAGCATATGTTCCTATAGAAAATCTGGAACTTACAAAAGCATAAAAAGAAGAGATAAAAATTATCCACATCCTAATACCCCTACTAATGCCTGTATTAATATTCTTTTTTTTTAAAGATTTATTTACTTATGCATACAAGCACTGGGGTACAGGCCAGAGGTGTGGGTGGGTGAGAGGATTCACCACAGAGAGCGGGGAGCAGAACAGGCAG
>JAGFMF010011596.1:1472072-1484160 GCA_019455555.1 Galemys pyrenaicus | reverse complement strand
GCAGATCAACTGAAATACACTGCTGAGGGGAGCAGCGGGTGAGGCAGAAGAGGTCTGCTGCGCCCTGTGGGTCCCCTCCCTGGTCGGGGATTGAACTCATGCTGCAGTGGCTGCTGATAGCTTCATAGTGCTGTGCCTTAACCTCTTGTGCCACCAGGGAGATCCTATGTGAATAATTCTTATGATATTTCTTGGTTTTGTCTGATTATAAAGTCAACCCAGGCTCTGAACAAATTTTAGGAAACACGAAAAAGCTTAAAAACATTTAAATAATGTGAAATTCTGTTTCTCAGTGATAATCAGTCAAGATGTTGGTGGGTTTTACCCAGTCCTTTTTGGTTTAATGACAGTTTTATTCCAATGGTCATTAACTGATATTCACCCTATCACTTGTTTGACACATAGTAATAATCCGGGCAAACATTCAGAATTTCTCCATGGCCAGGTCCTTACCTCATTTGAAACCTGAGAAAGTGCAAATAATTTTCTTCTGCTGGACTCTGAAATTCTGTCACATACATCTCCTCTATCCAAGAAGTAATCCATAGGGAATTCTGCCTTTTCCTATTGGTCACTACTGCCTTTGCAGGTAACACTTTTTCTCCTTCCTAATGGCAATGCGCTGAATGTTAAGTTTCACAGTATGGATAAAACTGTTAAAAATGCTGCGAATCTGGGGCTAGAATCCACCAGGGATTTGGTGATCATTGTTTTGCATCATCCAAACCTTACTCTATACATGCAAATACATCTACAAACAAGAATTTCTCTGCAAGCAAAACAGGTTTGCCTGTAAGGTTGTTAGGAATAAAGAGAATTGTTTCAAAGGTATTAGTGAGAATAATTCATTATAGTCAGAAGGCTTGAGTTTGAATTGACCTTAGCTACCCGGTCATGGGAACTTAGCAGAAGCAACAAATATAGACAGTAATGTCTGGTGTAGAAGACCCTCTTTATTAGCTGCTGGCAGTGAGTCAAACAAACTGTACATCACAGACTGGCAACCGATGATGCAGGGCCAAGTCAGCACACTGCCTATTTTTGTAAATAAAGTTTTGCTGAAACACAGACAAGCGTATTCACGCGTGTATTTCTCTGGCTGTTTGCATACTGAGCGCACCGAGCTGAGTAATTACGAAAGATGTAAGACCCAGGGAGCCTAAGCTGCCTACTCCCTGGTCCTTTCTACAAGCGCTTCCCCCAAACCCGAGAGGGGATGCTCTTGTCTTCCCATCCCACACATAAGGGGACCGGCACATAGAGGGTTAGAGACTTGCCTCACGACACTGCTGTTGGGGTCAGATCTTGACCCCAAGTCTCTCAATGCAGAGAATGTGAGCTTCACCTTGCCATAATGCCTCTTCATGAACTGTTTAAGTTGAGTGCGCACTCTCCTAGTCTTCCGCTCTGTCATCGTATCTCCTTTCAGCCACTGACAACGATCAAGCCTTCGAGCAGGCATCGATGTCTGTCATATGGACCCCTGCGTGCTGTGATGTAACTCCTGCAGCGACCCCACTTCACAGCACATCCGTCCGCCAAGCTGGGACTGGGGACGTGGGCGGGAGATTGTCAGGGTCAAGAGCCGCGCAGGGTCTGCCGTTTGACCTACTGGCAAGCTCACGAGTTAGCCGGCCACAGCTGCACAGGCGCTGCCAGCGGCGGAGCCTCCTGGCCAGAGACAAAGGGATAGTCTTGTTCTCAGAACCACGACAGCTGGAACTTCTGATTCACATCGGATCCTTCTTGCCTCTCAAGTGCCGTGGGGGCTACACAGAGAGACGCAGGTAGCGGCTGTGTGTTCTGCAGTTTTGCATCACAGCAGTGGGACCCCACGGTTCGGGAGCCCAGATCTTTTACAGTGGGCAGAAAGCAAATCGGTCTGAACTTTGCCTCAGAGGGACATGTTTTCTCCCTGGCTATGCGCACAGTAAACAAGCCTACTGTGTGCTCTGGAGAGAGATGCTAGCCCTGCTTTTCAAGGGTGTTTGGAAAAACACAGTCCAGAACAAACGTCGCCATCACCTCTGCCTGCGAGACATGCAGAAGCTCCAGGAGCCATGGAGAAAGGCCTCCTGCCTCTGTTCTGTGTGTTGAGTGAATTTCACTTTCTATAGGTTCTAAAATGCTAAATTTTAAATTTGCCTTGCCACAAACCAGTGTGAGGTGAAGCTGCCTTTACAGCTAGTAACCAACACTTACGTTCGGCTGAATATGCTCTCTTCTGACAAAGATAAGCGCTTTATCCTGTGGTTCATGAGACAGGACCGCGAGTGAGTAGCAGCAGGCTCATTGTCCTGGCAGCCCCCGGGCTTCAGATCTCAGGCCACTGCCACTCCCCAGCCGTGGCTCCCAGCCTTTAGTTCTTCTCCCTCAGCTGACTCCCTTGGCGTCCAGGAAGGCAGAGTCCGTGCGGTTCAGGTCGAGATCACCCGTCTTGCTCTGGCCGGGATGGGTGCAGGTGAGGGCGAGGAAGAAGCGCTGGGCAGGTGGGAACACTGGAGGCAGGTACTTGAAAAGCCTCACCTGAGCAGCCGAGTGCTGGCATCCAACGCCAACTGAATACAGCGCTGCACGGTCTCCTTTCAATACAGCACGTCATTTCCGTCTTCTGAAATGCTTGAGGCTACTAGCTGTCATGGAACAAACTGACAAGAAGTTGGAGACCAACAACAAAAGATGGCTCTTACGGGGAAAAGCAGACGTGTCTATTTGCTCGGCACTTGCCTGTAAGCAGAGCAAAACAAAGCACGCACTTGACATCGTGAAGAAAAAGGAAGCAGCGTATCTTTGTTCACAGTAAACACCGCCAGCAGGTGCAGAGCACACAGACGCTCCCGAGCCACACTTGCCGAGCAGACTACCAAGTAAACACGCGTGTAAGCGCGCAGCTGAGCGTGGCGAGCAGAAGTGTGCAGGAGGACAGACTTCTCTCCTGTGCTCTCCACCGGGCGGCCGCTTCCAGAGGCTCTTGTTCCAGCCACTGCCGGACAAGGCCATCTCTACACTAGGACTTGAAAGCGGCATATTTCCCGCATATTTTGGGAAACAGGATGGCCCCGTTTTAAAGAGTGCACTGAGTGTATTCTGTCATACCCCGTCCGGACGTTGTACTTGTCTGGGCGTCGACACGTCCAAGGAGCGGCTCAGTTCACGCGAATGAGGTCACAGAGACAACGAGGTAGCTTATGACTAAGCCTTTCCATGTTGAACGCTTCTATGGCATACACTATGATGTCTGTAAAAGCCACATTAGACTCCTTTTCAAATGAAGCACAACACACACACAACAGGACAAGATAGAACACCTCTCCCCAGGGTCTGCTCACCTAGTTAAGTGGACTGCAATATTAAAAACTGTGCGTCATGATTGGCCGGCATGATATTTGATATCTTAAAAGAGGTTCCATGCGCTAGGGCCTAAGGGAAGAGGCCCGATACTTGGAAAGAAGTGAGAAAGTGCTTCTCATTACTTCCAGGTGGCACCGATGGTGAACTCTTGCTGGGTTGACAGGGTCCGGAAAGGAGAGGGGAGCGAAGAAGGCTCACTGTGAGAAGCAGTGAGAAAATGTGCAGTGAGGGCCTCCCTGGTGGCCGAGGGGTTAAGTCTTAGTGCTATCAACGCCCGGCCTGAGTTTGATCCCCAGCCTGGGAGCTGACCCACGTGGTGCAGCAGACCTCTCCTGTCTCCCCGCTGCTCCCCTCAGCAGTGGGTTTCAGTAGATCTGCCAGCTCTGCTTCCCACTCTGTCTCTGGTGAGTCCTCTCACCGCCCCCACACCTCTGGCCTACACCCCAGTTACTCTATGCATCAATAAATAAATCTTTTAAAAAAGGAAAGAAAATGTGGGCTGTGTTTAAGGAACTAAGTGTACCCCAATATGACCCAATGCCATGTTACAATAGAGAACAACAGAAATGGCCTTTTTTGTGAAGTATCCCAAGAGTCAGACTGAGGCATTTGAGGACTTTTTATATCCTTTTAAAAAAAGATTTATTTATTTATGCACACAAGAACAGGGGTCTAGGATTCACCAGAGACAGAAACAGAAAAGGCAGATCTACTGAAATCCACTGCTGAGGGGAGCGGCGGGGAGACAGGAGAGGTCTGCTGCACCCTGTGGTTCAGCTCCCTGGCCAGGGATCGAATTCATGCTGCGTTGGCTGCAGAGGCTTCATAGTTCTGCAACTTAACCCCTTGTGCCACCAGGGAGGCCCATGTGGTTTTATATCTTTCGCCCAGTCCTCTTGACAGCTTCTAATGGTGTCCGTGGAAGAGTTGCTCAGCGTGGATGCGTGACTGTGCAGGGACCAAAAACATTCATAAAATCAGGCCCCGGCAGGTTAGCTAATGACTAATTCCCAAGGAGCCAAGACCCCTGTAATTTCCAGGAGGTTTACACAGTAATTGGAAGTCCTGTTTATCTCAATGGAAGTGGTAGGAAAGCAAGACAGGAAAAAAATGTATATAAATGACTATTAAATAGACTGCTGAATAGCACACTAGTAAGGAAAATTAACCAGCAATATGGGAATCCATAAAACCACAGAATCTGGGGCCTCCCTGGTGGCGCAGTGGGTTAGGCAACGCACTATGAAACAAACCGCAGTCACTGCAGCATGAATTCGATCCCTGCCGCTGGCCAGGGCGGGGACCCACATGGCATGGCAGACCTCTCCTGCTGTGCCCGCTGCTCCCCTCAGCAGTGTACTTCTGTTGATCTGCCTGTTCTGCTCCCTGCTCTCTGTGGTGAATCCTCTCACCCCCCCACAGCTCTGGCCTGTACCCCAGTGCTTGAATGCATAAATAAATAAATCTTTAAAAAAAAAAAACCACAGAATCTAAGTCCTAACTAATGGAAGAATATAGCCCTGTAATTGAAAAAAGCACACCAAAGTAGAAAGGTATCAAAACAGAGATGGCATTTGTAAAGATAAGATGGACAAAATTGACCTTTCCCGCTGAAACACATAAAATACGTCCTTTTCTAGAAACCACCTGTGATTGGGCACTGTCCACTAGCTATGGCTATTTGGGTTTGTTTAAATTCAAGTGTAGTTCCTTGGCCACACAGCCATGACCTCAGCGTTCAGCAGCTGCATGTGACTGGTGGCTGCCATGTTGGTGTATTGAAGGTGTAGACATAGAACACTGGTCATCATCCTGGAATGTTCTGTTGGACTGGGTTGTTTGAGAGCTTTGGTTATTAAATTTGGGGGTGGAGGTATGGGAAGAGGGTCATGAAGCCTTTGGGAAACTAACAAAAGTCACGGCCCCTTTTCCAATAAAATGTGCAAACAGATACACACATGCTACTTTGTGGATGACTTCCTGTTTTTTTATGGCTCCCTGAAGCCTATTCATAGATTATTTAGGGATTCATGGGTTCCAAGTTAAGAAACCCCAGAAGGTTTTTAAGTATTTTGGTTTCTGGCTCATAGTCTCAGCCTTCATACTAAATTCTGTCACGTTCCCAGAAATCTTTTAGCATTTAAATGAATGTCACAGAGAAGATCCTCCCTTTAATGTCCTTGTTCTCTTCACTGCAATAACCTGTTCTACTGTGTATTGGCTACATGGTCACTTCTGAGACGTGCCCTTTTTTGGGAAGAGCACCTGCTGCCACCTCTAAAGCACAAACTCTGATATCTGGCACTCTCACTACAGATGCCTTCGCTTCAACTCTCACTCCTAATACTTTGGTTCTTCTGCCTCATCAAGCTGCCAGCCATTGCCTCTCGCCTTCCAGGTTCCCAACCTCCCCCACCCTTCCTGTGGACGCTGCCTTCCTGCCCAGCTCAGCTGGCTTGGGCCAGCATTTCAACCACTGTCTTGCCAAGGTCTTCATTTCCCTTATTTGCTGAGAGGTCTCAGCTCAGCCTCTCAAGACCCCACCCTTGCTAGGTCCAACCGTTTGCCTCGTCCCCAGCTACACCTGTACCGCACTTCAGAAAGATTCGAGCATCTCAGATTTGCGCCACAGCACACTTAGGGTGTTTGGAGTCACTGGGGTCTTCTCTGCAGCTCCGTTTATTTCCCTTGTCTCATTCCCGTTTTCCACATCGACCAGATAAGACATTCTCCAAGCTGCATACTTACGTAATGTCGTATGTACAGAGTGAGAAGAGACTGGAAATAAGCCCTGTCCATAACAGAGGAACTCATTAAATAAACTACGATACATTTACAAAATGGAATGCTGTGCACCTATTAACAAAATCAAAGATCTCCAGGATATGCTATTTTAAGTAAAATAAAGAGAAGGTTCAGCGCAGTACTGTCATTTCCTTTGTCCTCAAGGGCTAATTTTGCGTAAAAAAACTGGGCATCTCAGCAGCTTGACAGGGCTCGTATTGGTTCCTTGCTCCTGGCACAACTCGGTGTGGGGCAAGGTGACGCGGAGAGCCAGCTGCCGCCGTCCTGGGCCCGCGGGCAGCCCTTGACACCGTTACCAGAGGGGGAGCTGCTTGGGAAGCGAGGGTTAGGGCATGCTTATTGGTACCTCGGAGTCTCGTCTGGGGCCGAATCAGATACTCTTCACGCGGACGTCTTCTTTCTGAGTAAGAGCTGGTGATGCGTGAGGGCGGCACACCCAAGCTTGCACCGATCGCTTCTGTTGGTAGATCGCAGGTCACAGGGAACGGCCACACTTTCTTCTTCGGGGTTGTGTTCTCAAGAAATTGTAGAAAATCCTGATTTCAGTATTAAAAAGTGTATAGCTACAGCCTCTGGCTTCTCTTTGGATGGTATAAATCTTTCTTTCGCCTTTTACTAAAAAATAGGCTTAAGCTCCCAGTGCAGATTCACTGTTCCCTGTAATTCTTAAGAAACTTCAGAACTGAGAGAGGCAGTTTACGTAGAGGAGCGAAGGCAGAGCCAGCGTGGGAGGAGGCCAATTCAGGCTGGATTTAAATTCCTCCTTGGCTTGTTCCTTAGGGGTGAGGCCGGCTTGGCTGGGACCCCAGGCCCTTGCAGCCCTCAGCAGCATCCCCCTCCACTGGTGCCTTCCACCCACGCCCTGCTGCCAGGCTGCTTTTCGATAGCAGCAGAAGCTCCTGAGGAGCAGAGCTTCCCATCTGACTTCGCGCACTGTGAGCAGGGCCGGCGAGAGAGAAAGCCTGGGCTCTGGGGTAAGAACTGGGCTTCACCCCGCTCCGTGTGCTGGCTCAGAAAGCCCCACCACGTGACCACACCGCCCGGGCCCCGTGGCCTCAGCTCTGACAGAGGGTGACCACTGCCGCATGGTTACCAGTAGGGTTAGATAGTAGCAGTCGAGCGTTGCATAGACCGTGCTGTCCAGGCTCCACGCGCAGGGCTGCTGCTGTTACACGCGTAACCGCCGTGCCTCGGTCCCCACGGACGCAGAGGACCCCTCGTTCCCGGACTCTGCTGCACAGAAGTGCGTGTTTGCTCGTGCGTGTTGTCTTCCATTCTCTGACTCCTTCCTGGTGACAGTCGAGTCCTGAATGGGTGCGACTGTTACCATGTCCAGGGCGCAAAAGAGGGCCCAGGGCAGGCAGGTCACGTGCCCAAGGTCACACAGCTCCCGGTTCAGAGCTGGGGCCTACTTCTGACTCTTCCTACCGCTGCAGAACAAGCAGATCAAAAACTACCTTGGCTGCTGCTGAGGGGCGCGGCAGCACTTTGGGCCGATTTAAAGCAGTAGATGAGCAACATGGGATGAGGGAGAGAAGGAGGGCGGTGCGTGTGCTCAGGTACTGTTGGTCTGTGGCGTCAGGTGACCTGAGTCTTCACTTGACTCGGGCTTGGCTGGCTTATGACCTCAAGTCCCTTAGCCACACGCTGGGTCTGACGACAGGACCTACGTTATTCGATGGGTGAGCCCTCATCTGTGAGCTGTGCGGCCCTGGATGTAAGTGCAAAATGCCTGTGTGATGGGTGTTAGCCGCCGTGGCTGTTCAAGCCACACTGGGGCCCTCCAGGCCCTCACACCCCCGGTCCCCATCCAGGCCTTCTCCTTCATTGCTCAGTGACTGGAGAAGAGCTGGAGGCCCGAGGCGTCTTTGGAATTGGAAATTCACTAGAAGAGTGTCACCCAGCCTGGCCCTTCCTGCCGGGAGCTGAACCTAGAGGGAGGGGGTGGCCCTGCCTCTCCTGCCCAGCCCTCGCCCGCCCAAACCCCAAGGAGAAGAACGAGAATGCCATCTGTGTATGTGCCAGCACCCAACCCAGTCTCCCCCCTTTAATGTAGCCATTTTCCTCCGGGCCCACCTCACTGGAGGGGGACACGAAACCACAGGAGTTACTTGTAGGCTCTGGGGTCATTGAATTGCCCCCCACATGCTCTCGCTTCTGAAGCTGCGAGCTGGCTCATTCTCATGGCCCCCATTCGGGTTAATGCTCTGTGGTCACTGACTTGACATTTTAGATTTGTGAACAAAGGGCTCCCTGTTTTCATTTTGCCACCCCTGTGGAGGACGCTGATGGTCCTGCCTTCACCCTTTCATAGAAAGCGGGTTCTGGCCCCAGCCCCTTCCCAAGCCGCACTACACGTTAAGGGCGCTGCATAAGTTGTGAGAACCTATTTTAAAAACAAATAGTAATGGTAGCACGAACAAAGACGTCTTAGTTTTTGAGAAACATCTCTGCTGCTTTTCAAAATAAGATGTCTAACGTTGGCCACTAGATGTCGCTCTTGCTCCATGGCTGAAGAGGGAATCGGTCAGGCCAGTGAGTAACTCAAGACTTTTGCGCCTCAGAGGAGTTTCTTTTTTTTTTTTTTAGAATAGTTATTAATTATTTTATTGTTTTTTTAATATATATTTTTAATTTACATATATTTGACATCAATTGTAATTCCTCAGAGGAGTTTCTTGTAAGAACTCTTGCTTTCCTTTGACGGGGATACCACCACAGGAAAATCACCACCGACTAGATCTAAGTGGCAGGACAGCAGATAATAACTGCAACAACATATTTGGTTATATAAAAAAGAACACAACTTCTTCAGAGATTGACATATTATTTTAACATTCTTATCCCCTCCAACTAGTTGTTAACACAGGGCAGAGTAAAGACATTTTCCCAGTGTGTTCCCTGTCGTCTTGAGGGTTGAGTCCTTTGCCACACAAAGTGTCTAAGGTTGTTAAAGTCACACAGAAATCTGATGTCTTTCATTCCAGCCTCATAGTGAAAATGGCAGAATGAATCCAAGGTTCTCCCTGGAAGTTTCCTAATTTGCTCGAAGGGTCCAGCTGAACCCGTATTCCCCGTTCAAGCTACACCATCCCTGTGTAACTAGTTGCAGAAAAACTCTAAGAGGCCAAGACCAAGCAGGCTCTATTCTGAGGCAGTGGGGTCCGGCTGCCCAGTATTAAAACGTCACCAGCACTCAAGTAACAATTCGTCACAGGGAGATGTTTAAAATGCCCTCACAAGCTCTCAAATGAGTTATTTTGTGTGGTGAAAGATGAGAAAGCCTTCTTTCAATTCCCACTAGCATTCATTAGCGTGCACAGCCCTGCAAGTACAGCAAGACCGCAGCGCGTCCAGCAGCTATATCTGCAAATAGCAGTGCAGGAAAAGGTAGTGCTGGCTGGGTTTCATGAAAGAAAATGTGCTTGATCAGTGTGTCACGGCCAACAGTCTCTCAACTAGCAGCCTGGTAACCGAGTCCTTCCAGATCTGTACGCAACAGACACGTGTGACATCATGTGGCACTTGGGCATAGCCAAATTAATTTGGTTTACAAGAGGACGTTCAAGACACACTATCGGACTTGATAAAAAGTAGAAGGCTAGCGAAAGTAGGGATCGCCTTCATGGATGGTTCCAGGCATCAATCTGTAGGCTCACAAGTGGACTGATGGAGCTGACAGCGTCTAAGAACATCCCCCCGTGACCTTGGCTTCTACCCTGTCAGCAGCCCTGCTCACCCAGCCACAGTCTCCCCGCCTTCCTCATCTCCCACACACCTTCCTCCACTCCCAGTCTAGCAGCCCTCTCCTGGCCTAGCTTCTCTCCAGTTTGGATAGCGCATGCTCCCCACGGCACAGCCAGCTGCCTCGTACCCTTGCCTGAGGCATGACTGCAGGCAAAACTCCAATCCGGGATTCTCAATCTGGCTTTGCATTTATCCCTGCTGATGGCAGTTCCACTCCCCATGAAGGGTGGGTTGGCGCAATCCCTGAAATCAGGACTGCAGCCCTAGGTCGTCCCTCTGACTGTCCGAGGCACTTAATGCTCTTCTCAGCCCCTAGCTTGTTTAGTAGATGGCGCTGTCCCTACAGCTCTAGGAACGGAGATCTTCAAACTCCAAATTCCACCGGCCAAATCCAGCGCACTGTATTTTTATTTATTTATTTTTATTTATGTATTTATTTATTTATGCACACAAGAGCTGGGGTACAGGCGAGAGTCCAGGGAGGTGAGAGGATTCACCAGAGACAGAGTGGGGAGCAGAACAGGCAGACTGACTGAAACACACTGCTGAGGGGAGCAGCAGGCGAGGCAGGAGAGGTCTGCTGCGCCATGTGGGTCCCCTCCCTGGCTGGCGGCAGGGATCAAACTCGTGCTGCGGTGTCTGCGGTTTGCTTCATAGTGCGCTGCTTAACCCACTGCACCACCGGGGAGGCCCCACTGTATTTTTATAAATAAAGTTTATTGGCACACAGCCATGCCTGCTTATTTATATGCTGTCTTTTGTGCCACAGTGGTAAGGTTGAGTATTCGTGACAGAGACTGTGGGACGTGAAGCCTACATTACTTGCCAGCCGATTCTCTATTGACAAAATTTACCGACTCTTGTACTAGAACAATAAGGTGCTTGTGTTTGTGTAGAAACTAAACCAGTCAGGGAGTCTGAGTGGTTGTTCTCTCCCAGCCTGTTACCTGTTATCTCACTTAGCCCTGCCATCCGGCCTGGATGAGCCTGAAATCTAACCTGGTGTAATGAGGTCTCGAGGGAGGTCTGTGGGAGGCTTCTAGAAAAAGCAGGTTCCTCCCTCAAAACAGTGAATTTCTTTCCACCGCAGAGAGGGCCCCGGAGCAATCTGAGTGCTTTGGTGTTTACTGCCACGAGCTGTTCTCCTGCCTTTTGGAACAGCCTCCCTCCGTGTTGGTAGATGCGGGTACTTTCCAAACAAGTGAGTTTGTAAATAGTCAGCTTCTCTTTGAACAGAGCCCGCATGTGGGCTATAGGTATGAAAACTCAAGGTGGGAGCCAAGTCGAGCAAAGGCCTGCTGAAATAATTCTCTTCTGTTTGCTTTACACATTCTTCTGTGTCCTCATTGTTCTGCAGCACATCCGTGTTCTTCTCACCACAATAGAAGATACTGTGCAGAACTAGGTTCCTGTGCGAGGCTTGTTAAGGGTTGACCAGTTCTGGGCCTCCCCCACTCTAATGCACATGGTACAGCTGGCGACTCGGGCACGCCTGGCTGTGGCATCTCACAGGTGTCACCAGCCGCTCACTGTGAGATGAAGCTTTGAGTCTGCGGCTCGTTGGCAGGCGCTCTGAAGTCCACCTCTAGGGAAGAGGAAGGAAGCAGAGCTGGGTCAAAGCGGGACCTGCCGGCAACGCAGAGCGCAGACGAGCCAAAGGAGCCCTGGCCTGAGGAGGGCGCTGAAGAGCTGTCACTGGCTGTGTGCAGGGCCAGGCCGCCACGCTCCCGCAGCCCAGCCGCAACCGTCACTGTTAGAGTGGGCTGAGCGAGACAGGTCGTGACCTTGGGGAGGCGGCTTTCTCCACTCAAGGACAGTCTCCCAGGGGAGCTCAGCTGTAAAGTGTCATTTGCAAACATTTCCAGCAGTTGAGGGAATGAGTGCTTCCTTTCTGGTGGGTAAAGTAGTTTCTGGTTTGAAGTTCTCACCAAATCAATATGTAAGCGCTTCCATGTTCTCTTTCACAGATGCGTACGTAGCTTTCCAGAGTGTGGTTGGTTGCACAGTAGTTTGTTAACCAGCTGCCGGCCGACGGACGTTTAGGTTGTTGTAAGGCCTCCGCTGTTCTAAACATGTTATGGAGTCAGTTTATCGGGTCACAGACCAGACTCCATTGTACGTACAATGAGAAAATACTGATGGATTTTTTTTTTTTTTTTTTTTTTTTTTTTTAGAGTTAAAACTT
>JAGFMF010011596.1:1416618-1471256 GCA_019455555.1 Galemys pyrenaicus | reverse complement strand
CTTACCGGTGTGAGATGGTACCTCATTGTGGTCTTGATTTGCATTTCCCTGACTAAGAGGGATGTTGAGCATTTTCTCATGTGTCTATTGGCCATGTGAGAAAATACTGATGGATTTTAAGTGAAAGAGAGAGGACCTCATTTAGTTTTCCCAGCAAGGTCCCCTACAGTGAAAGCAAAGGACCTGAAAAGTTGCCAGTGAGAAAGATGGAGAGCGACCCAAAAAGGACCCCACCCCCAAAAGGTATATTGTTAAATTTGGCTGCTTGTCAAAACAGAGAAACAGCCTTCCTACTGTAAGTCTCAGTCGTCAGGTTTGTGTTCTGAAGTAAAGCCACTCCCCTGAGTTGTCAGCGTTTCTGGAACAGCACGCTACCTGGTACAGATGCCTGGGTGGCCCTGACAGGCAGGGCCTGGCGTGCTCCCAGTTCCGTCACGCCGGGGGCCTGTTGCTTGGCTGATGGTGGGGCCACTGAGTGTGTGGAATCCCGCTCATCCGAACCTCAATTCTGAGTTTGGAGACACAGTTCTGATTTCTCCGAGTTCTAGACGCAGCGCCCCAAGGGGGGCTGGCAGCGGTCCTGTGAGAACGGGCTGCGTGAGTCACCGAGGGACGTTTCCACGCTCGCGCCGCGCCAGGGTCTGGTTCTGTTTCTGTTCGCATAGGGTTTGTTTCCTATTTCGTTGAGGCCTGCAGAGCAGGGGACGCTCTGCTGGGGGTGGCAGTTGGCCGACTTACCGCAGTCAAGCTGTGGCTCTTAGTTTCTTTTACCACTGCATGGTTTTATTTTAGAAAAATATTTGGTAACCCACCGAACATCTGCAGGCCACATGAAGACCGAATCCAGATGAGCACGAATTGGAATAATTTTGCATCTTTCTCAGGAAATGAGGTCATTAAAATCAAGGCGACGACCTTCAGGAAGCCTTCCCCTGTGTCCCGAGAGGTCTGTCTGTCTTAGGGTGTCTGCTTCCTGAGCCTCGGCTCTGAGTCAGGGCTCCCTACGTGCTCTAGGTCCTCTCCATGTGCTGCTTCCTGCGGGAAATGCCGAGTTCCAAGACCCTGGTAGTTCAGAATCATCTCACATGTGTTAAGGAACCAGTGCTTTGATATTTAACTGCTCTGGAGGGGACCACCCAGGCATGTGCGCTCTGGTGGGGTCCAGCTTTTCAGATGTGGGCGCGTAATCATTCAGAGGAGCTTTGCGTCTTATGAAGTCACTGGTGTGTGATCTGGCCATCGTGTCTCGGCACTGTTGGGAGCAGCCTGCCCAGGCCTGGTTCAGGGGTGCGCTCCCGGGGACCCGCCCTGGGTGTCCCCTTGCCTCCCCAGGTGCACGTGTGGGGATGTGTCGATAGCGTTCCACTTGGTTCCCTGTTGCTCTCACAGGCCCTTGGAATGCCAGGTGTTGGTTCGGTACGACTCTTGCTGACCCTGAACCCAAGCGGAACCCCTGTCTGGGACCCCAGGGGCGACTTATGGACTCAGCGGCCTTCTGGGGCACGAGAAGAACTGGATGGCCACACTCTCCTCCGAAACGGTCACAGAAAGAGCTTGACTCAACTCGCGTGTTCTCGATGACGATCTACATTAAATCACACTCCATGGAGCGCGGCCTGAGCTCCGGTGCTGGAGTTGCCAACTTGGGGAGCTGGCAACCTGGGGTGAGAAGCATGAACTTTGCTCACAGCGTAAGCAAACAGAGCCCATAAACATTATGCCCCACCACAGTCCGAGACAGGACAGCGCCTTCCTGAACCGTGGACCCATGAACACGCTGAGCCATTTCTGTAGGCCCCAAACACCATGACATCCCGGCCCTCAGAGGAAGGTGCCCAACAGGTAAAGGAAATGAGCAAAAGCTCAGCCTACCTTCTCAGAGGGGCCCGTCATCTATTTTCAGTGACATTTATCTATGAAGGTCTCAGCTTCAGTTTCACTTGGGGCCGAAATGGTGACTCGTTGCAACTGAAGCAGAATTTGACGTGCTCGTTGAGCATTGCTAAAATAATATTAGTGCGCTAGTGAATCACAGCTGCTAGAACAGTCGATTCCCCCATCTCCACATCAACCCTGTCCTGTAAGGGCGCGAGCACGCCGTGACGCATGCGTTCTTGTTCTCTGTCTCACACAGTGCCCAGGAAACTCTTAGCCATGTCACAGCATGATATTTCCAGTTCTTAACCTCTGCTGCCTTTCCAGCTCTTTCCCCACGTCCCTACCTTTACTCTTCTCTGCCATCATCAGCCCTAGTTGCCTCATGGAAGGTGTGATCAGGGAACAGCAACTAACTGAGTGGTCAATGTTTTGAGTTCCCGAAGCCCAGGCCTGGCGTGAGAAAGAGATGGGGAAGCACGTGAGACGAAGAGGCGCAGTCGCTCCATAGTGGAGCCTAGACAAGGTTGTCTGGGATGCGGGCCAGAGAGTCAGAAGGGAAATTAGAATTGTTTAGATGCTGGTGAGTGGCTGGGGACAGCTGTGACCTCGAGCAGGCCAAGTTGGGGTGAAGAGGAAGAAATAATGGAAGACGCACCTAATTGGGGGATCCCAAGCACAGGGGACATGTGCCCTGTCCACGGTCAAGGCTGAAGTGGCAGAAAGACTCCAGGGCGTCCAGCTTGTGGGGGGAGCAGAAGGGACATCATCTGTTGTATCTCCTGGGCGTGTAAGTGGCTTCGGAGAGTTCCCAGAGCCCTGAAATAGCCAAAAATGCTAGAATGTTCGCCAGGAGGGGTCTGATCACAGCCAGCGCTACAGCCAGTGGCTCCCAAGACCTCACAGTGGGAAACAAGAGCCGACCGAGCAGTGACAGAAGAGACTGATAACTACAGACCAGCCGAGAATGAGGCTGGCTCGGTGGGCAACAGGAAGGAGGGCCGTGACAGAATCAATGACCCCCTGCAGCACCTTCCCCAACAGAGAGAGGGCCTGGGGGAAGGGGACACAGGGAGCCCTCAGGTGACATTCCACATTCTAAGAAGAGGACTGAAGGGAAGTAAAATCCCATTCTGTGAGGTCTTGTTCGAGTGCTGAGTCATTCCGGACTGTAAATGTCTTGGGCTCCCTGAGAAGACAGGTCGAACAGACGGATGGTGGTGTTAGCGGTGCCCGTGGTAGTCCAGAGGGCAGGCGAGTGGCTGATGGCAAGAGGAGCAATACAAGCACCCTTGCAAAGAGGAGGGACAGTGAAAAGGCAATGCGGGCCGGGATGGCGGTCAAGGGGCATGGCCTGCAGGCAGCGGGAGCCAGGGTGGAGGACTCAGGACCTGCAGGACTCGCCCTTCCCTGCAGCGCTGAAGGGCTAAGTCACTCGGGTTTCTCCGTGGAATGGCGACACGTTTTACGTAGGAAAGAGGGTCGATCCTCATGAGAAGGGCAGCCGTGTAAATAATTTGTCTTCTAGAGTTAGGACGCTGTCGAGCGTGCGAGGGAGTGCCCAGCAGAGGACTCCCTTCACGACTGTGAAATGCTCAGTGGCTCCACGATGCAGTAGGTAAATGCCAACACCATTTAGACAGAAGGGAGGACAGTGGGAATCTGGAAGATTCCTTGAGATGACGCAAGAAGTACCTCCCAGAATGACGTTGGAAGATGCATGTGGAGAATCTTCCATAAAATGTGAAGAGAGGAACATTATATATTATGCACGTACTTGTTTTTTCAAAAGATTTATTTATGCATAAAAGAGCTGGGGTGCAGGCCAGGGGTGTGTGTGGGGGTGAGAGGACTCACCAGAGAGAGTGGAGAGCAGAACAGGCAGATCTACCGAAACACACCGCTGAGGGGAGCAGCGGGGAGGCAGGAGAGGTCTGCTGTGCCACGTGGGTCACCCCCCTGGCCGGGGATCAAGCCCGCGCTGCAGAGGCTGCCAAAGCTTCATAGTGCTGAGACGTTAACCCCTGCGCCACCAGGGAGGCCCTATATGTGTACTTAAAGCTGTCTGTTGGTTCTCAACTGGAGGCAGCTTGCCCCTAGCTGACCTTGGCACTACCCGAAGACATTTCTCGGTTGCCAGGACTTGCAGGGCGTGCGCCGCTGGAATCTGGTGGCCCTTGGCCAGTGGCGCTGCTCGACGAGCTTCTGTAGTCGTGGTGGCGCTAGACCCAGGGACGCTCAGCCCTGCCGAGGGGCAGTCGCGGCTGCGGTGCCGCTCGTGACTGGAGGAGCCCCATGAGCGAGCCAGATGCGGCTGTCAAAGCATGAGCTCGAGAGCGCCAGTGGCGTGGACGGGCCCGAAGAACGGCTGCAGGGTCCTGGGACTGGAGAGAATGCTGAGCTGCAAGTTCCCCTTTGTGACTTGGCAGTGAAGGAGAGTCCGTGCAGGTCTGAGTAGCCCTGCAGAGGCTGCACTTGGTTGAACCCCAAACCTTCTAAGTCTCTTTGATGGCGGAATTTAAGTTTTTTCTGATGGGTAGAGAGCTGGAATGACTGTTGTGCTTGGCCATTTACATGTTGAAATATGTTTTATTATGAGTTCTTTTCATTTTATTCCTTTTAACATTACCGTTAGAGCAGCAGCACTTAGGGGCGTATGGAGAGGTGTAAAGGTCGATGCTGTTGTCGGTGGGTTTCACGTGAGCTCTAGAAAGTGGACGCTGTAAAGTGTGTCCTGAGACGATGTGGGCCAATCACATGGGGCTCCGCTGTAAGCGGGGTGTCTCCGCTTAAGGTGAGCGATGGCCATGCCCAATCCCACATGAGCCCAGAGGAGAGGAGAGCGGGTGGGGGGGGGAGTGCTGTGCCTCCTGCCGGGACCTGGCGTGGCAGAGCAGGGCGGGCCTCAGGACTCCTGCGGGGCCGCCTTCCACTTTGCTGACAGGATACTGCGACTGACTGGGGACACTCCCTGCCTTGCCCGAGACCCCGACAATCACCACAGGATCCAAAGGGCCTTCGTGTATGGCCTGGTCACACCGCTCTTTGAGCGGATGAACAGAAAGTTCCAGAAGCAAATACTGTACCATCATATTGTTTCCATAGAATTTATTGTTGGTTCGTATTCACAAATCCCCGAAGAGCCATAGAGTGATGCTGTTCAACACGTTTCCCCCGAATCCTCTCTTCCCTCCAGCTACATTCGCTCAGCCCCACAGCACAAAGTTTAAACTGTTCCCCTGGAGACCATGTGGTATTTTAGAAAGAAATTTTGCCTTATTTTTAAGGCTAATACTTTCTACATTTCTCTAGACACAAAAAGCCTCACTTACCTCACTTGCCGGGCTTTGCTGAAATGAAGCGGGAGGCTCCATCAAGCCAGCCGGGAAAGGACCGGGGCTTGCCAAGACAGCATTTTCAAAAGTGAAAAGTTCAGGGGTTCAGGGGCCTGGCTTTTGCCCTGCCTAGTTCTGCGTGCTTGAGGTTGTCACCTGCCTTTTCTGTTTTCCCATCTGTAAAATAGGGATGGAAATGTGGCTTCATTTTTCCCTCAGAGTTCATTTGAAAGTAAAATCACTCAATGCATATGAAAGCTCTTTTAAGATGTTTAAAGCATCACAGATAGAGGACATTGTGCTTTTGGGGTACGTGCAGCTAGCAACCTGAAATGAATGTGAGGAGACTTCTGTGGTGGCCTCAGACTCATCCCAGTTCCTAACTACGATCATGGCCAACACAGTCCCAGGGTGACGGGCTGGTTTGTCCAAAGTTGTCTGGCTTCCTCCCTCTGGATGGGATAGTTCTGGAACTTACTTCCAGATGTTTTCATCATGCTTTCCAATTTCCATCAACTGCAATGGTGTTTCTCCATTCCCCAAGAGAATCTGGATATAGGCGTTTCTGTACACAGAGCTGCGTACGCTCTGTCACAACGCATATGACCCGTGTCACGAAGAGATTTCTGGGTACTTGGAACATCTTCCCCAGACAGACAGACACTGTTAACCTTGAGCGTTTTTTCCTTTCTCTCTCTCTCCCTCCCCCCAGCCTTCTTTTTTTCTGACTTTCTTCTTGTCAAAGACTTGCCAAGGACTACGGGGAACACTTAGCTTGGCCTGAGCTTCTAGTTCAGCACCTACAGTGCAGCATATTGGGGTTATTGTTTTTTTGTAGGAGACTGTACTCCATGCAGAACCATTGAATAGCTCATTTAAGACGTTTCCAGAACGGACTTATTTTAGGATTTGAACCCGTGTTAACTGGTTGGGAGAGAGTTTAAGAAAGTGAGGTCTTGCTTGATAGTGGATGCTGTGAAGAAGAGGAGGTAATTCTCTGATTGGGCATCTTAAATCTTCTTTATAAGGCAGAGGACTAAATCGAGGCTGAAGCTATAGCAGGTAGAGGCTGCACTTTGTTAGGTCACGCTGGTGACCGTATGATGCTCATGCACAATTACGGCCAGTCTCGTTCTTGTCTGGCTCTGCCCTGGTCAGAGTGACCTTGTCTGACATCGACGCTCTGTAAAAAGGTGACGTTCAATTGCCAGTGCCAAGACCCAAGCCTGTCTGATAGTGCCAGGCTGTCAGGGCTGACTTTCTCATACTCAGCCTTTACCGAAATCAGGTGGGAGGCGCAAATCCTACACCCAGCTAAAGCATAACTTAATGAATTTTTGTAAGAGAAATGCCCTTTTCCCCACCATGCAGGTCAAGAAGTCAAGCTTTGCCAGCCATCCCAGAAAGCAATGGCCTCCGGGCACCCCATCTTACTCACAGCCCCAAAAGAAACCACTATCGATCACAATAATCACTTCTTTGCGTTTCTTATCCTTTTCTCACACAGTGTCTCTCCCTAGCCATTGGCTTTGATCGTGCTCGTGTTTTGACGAGCGATGCCTTTTGAATCCATAGCTTTGTCCCCACCCCTTTATTTTCTTATAATTTATCTGTTGAAAGTTAAGGCCATTCAACATATAAGACTTCTCAATGCCTGGCTTGCCATTTCCTACTCAGGAGCAGCTCAGCCTCCACCTCTGTCGTCTTTATTGTCCCCCGCTGTCATCTGGGTCAGGACCTCTGAATGGAGTCCAGGCCATTGTGTTTGGCAAGACCATACGCGCGTTGTTCTTTCCTCAGGAGGCAGATCCCATCTCATTGTCCCCTAAGCTATTTTTATAAGAAAAATGTCTGCCGCCTGTTTCCAGGTGTGAACCGCTGGCTTCGGCACACATCCCGGCCCCCGCGGAGGCCAGCTGTGCATAGGCAATCCTGCCCCGGGGAAACCTGGAAAACTTGCTGAGGACAACTTCTTGGAGCACAAAGGATCGGGAACGTGAGCCTGGGACTGTGCTAAATGCCTCCCTCCCTTTCATTTCTGCGAGTAATTTCCCTTTCCCGCTACTTTTATGGGTAACGTGCAAATGCCTGTAATTCAAAAACTGAAAACAGAGCCCGGTGCCATCTGGCAAAGACCACACTCTGCGTGGTGGAGGCCCAGCCCGCAGTGGGGGCCTTGCAGCTGGTACAGCTGGAGTGTGGGTTCCTGCGCTTCCTTCTGTGATGCCTGCGGGACCCGCTCGTCGCTGCTTCACCAACTCACAGGGATGAGTAGGGAAACAGAGCGAGTGCCATGAAGGGCGCTGCCGCCATCGACAGTGGTGGTGCCAGGGCGTCCTGCCACCTGCTCTGAAAGCCGAGGGCGCTGACTAGAAGGAGACTGTCCATGATTCACTCGCGTGAACACATGCTGTGACCCCTTCACTGACCTCCGGCGTCACCTTGCTGCTTGGGTCGTGCTCTCTCTCCTCAGGAAAACAGGACTCATAACAGTTATGCTGACGGTGGGCTCAATGTAAAGAACAGGCTGAACTAGTGTCAGAGGACCCAGGCCAGGGTAAGGGAACATGGCGGTAGCTCAGAGAGAGTAACTACCCCAGGGCCTGGGGAGCAGGGAGGGGGGCTGGGGTTACATGAACATGGAAGGCCGTGGGGCCGCCCACATGGCCTGCAAGCCAGAGTCCGAGCGGGCTTCAGTCTGGTGGCGTGGATGTGGCCGAGTGCGCCCAGTGAGGCTGGCCAGAGGGTGCTGGCAAAGCGGGGGCTGGAATCAAGTGCTAGGGCTGGGGGCAGACCCTCCCCTGGGGAGACACTACTGGGAACCTCGATCAACTCCAGCCTCAGCGTGTCCCCTAGGGTCCCCTCATGGCACAGCCTGACAGGGAGCAACTCGCAAAGCCAAAATATTGAATGGCAAGCGTGGGGCTGAGATGCGGTGGCGAAACAGTAGCGCACCTCGTGCTCTCCGAGCGGACAGCTCTGGCTCCCCTGTTTTAGTGGGAGTGTCGACTTCCTCTTTCGATGCGTCTTCCTGAATCCAGAGTCTGTGAGACAAGGAGTCGGAGCTGGGCTGCACGTCCCGGAGATGCTCGGCGCCAAACACAGTCTCGAATGTTGAGATGTCAGGAGCCGGAGTAGGGGTTTCCCAGTCCCTGGCTGGTGACCGCCGTCCTCTTCCTTTACAAAAGAGTCTCGTAAACTGTTCCGTGCCGGACTGATGGGTCGAGGCACTGTTCTTCAGTCTGTTCTTCATTCTGATTCCATGGGGTCCAAGCTTCGGCGCCTCTAGCAAGCTCCCGGGAGGTGCCGACACAGCCGGCCCGGGCCAAGGGCCGAGCAGTAGCAGCAGCAGAGATGGGCTCGGCAGCTTACTGCGGCCAAGGCGGCCCTCCTTGGGGAGCCCCTCCAGGGTCCAAACAGGGCGTAGCCTTCACAGAACGGGAGTTTTAGGTGGGAAGTTCTAAAACCAAACTCCCAGCAACAAACGTGGCACCCAGGGACCTCAGCTGACCAACCTGAGACTTGTCCAATGCCCGGGACCTGGAGGCAGCTGTCAAGGCTGGCTGTGGTCAGCTCCAGGCGTGGGGTGGCAGGAGCATCCAGGAGAACCAGGATTCGTGATTTGTGTTCGGGGGTGAGTGAGCGGGCCCGCCTTGGGACTGTCCCACACATATATGCTCATGCAGGGTCAGCATTTTTTGAATTAATTTTATTGAGCAGTTACTGTGTGCGAAGTGCTAGTTTTCAAAGCTGTAGAAACACTTTACAAGGAGACATCAAACAGCTAACAGTGACGGTCTCTGGGTTGTGGGATTTTGTGCCAAAGGATGGGTTTGACTTTCTACTTAGACAATCTGGGGTGGCATGAATCACTCCAATAAGCCACTTGACATACTGAGGGTCCCAACCATCTGTCTCATCCAAATACTCCAAGGTCCTCCTGCGTCTGTGCTTTTGGACAAGTGCTACTTCCCAGCATGCCCACTTGGCAACTCCCTACTCTTCTTTCAGGTCCGCCTCCCATGCTACACTGCCAGGAGTCTCTTCGGTGAACTCCCAGGCTTAATCCTGTCCACTCTGTTTATGGGAGTCCTTACACAGTCTGTTGGTAATATTTGCGCCTTTTCTGCTATTTCTTCCCTCGGACACCTTGAAGGCAGAGGTCTGGTTTCTTCCCTTCTGTGTTTCCAGCTCCCGACTTAGGCTCCGGCATATAGTAGCCATTTAATCCAAGTTTTTTAAGTTAACCACCGTTTCAGAAGATACACAATTGTTTTCCATGCCTTTGGAGTCTGGTTTTTAGTTGTTACCATCTGATTTGGGGATTTGGGGGCCGTGCTGAGACCCACACCAGGACCGTAAAATGTGGGCACGAGGATTGGCCACAGCTTGTGTTCTGGGCCAAGTTCCTCGTTGGGCTAAACCCCACCCGAGTTACCACTTGGAGGGTGTTAAAACAACCTAGTGAGCAAGCCCAAATTTGGGGTCCTAGACTGAGTTCCAACCATCACATGACCCGTCATTCAAGTTCAACTAGAAGTAGCTGTTGTCAAGCTCACGCTCAGTTCCGGCTCTCCCTTGCCATTGACCCACGTCCCTCATCTGTAAGTAACTGAGAGTCACTGGTGGTTTGTTTGGAGAGGTAGCTGAGTCGTGTCAAGGCAAACAGCCCAGCCCGCTGCCGGGAGATCTGCCTCGCGAATCCTCCCTGCGGGACTCTCTCGCAGCCTCCTGAGTTAAGCCGCCGGGTAGAGGGCTGGCCGGCAGCCCCAGTCTCTGGCTCTCTACGCAAAAAGCAGGCCCAGAAGAAAGAAAACAAGTTTATTTGCAAAGGAGGAACCTATAGCAAGAATGACAGAGGTGGACGAGTCGGAGCACAGATGTACTTATTTTAAGTGAAACAAACCCTCAGGGACAACCTTAAAAACACAGAAAGTAGCTTAGATGTACCAAGCAGCCGCACCAGTTTGCCTGCGCCGGTCAGATGGTCCGTTCTCCTCGCGAACTTGTCTAAGACTGTGCTTTCTGACACAGGAGCTACGATGCGCGCGTGGTGATTTCAATTTAGGTGCATCTCAAGGAAATGAAGTGAAACATTTGGGGCCTGTGTTGCACTAGCCTCGTTTTAAACATTCAGTAGCCACCTCTGGCCGACGGCTGCCACACTGGGCGGCGCAGGCGAAGAACAGGTGCGTCAGCGCGGAGGCTTCTGTAGACAGCGCGTGTCTCGGGGCAGCAAAGTGCTCTTTATCCTCCCGCTCCTTGTTAAATAGGCCCTAGAACTTTCTTTCTGCTCATTTTCTAAAACCTCTGAAGGTAGCTTGCCATCCAGGCCAGTTCTCTGAATGGAAGGGAAGGGAACTAGAAGCGACTAGCAGGCGAACCCTGTCACACGCATCCTTTCAAGCACCTTTCTTTTGAGCCCACCCCGCTCTGCCCTGGCTTGCCGCCCAGTCCCTGGGTCTCGGTGGCCCCAGCCGTCACACACATGCCGTTTCTATTAGGACACATGTGACATGAACGAAAGCAGGATTCTCAGAGCGAGGGAAGCCGAGCGGCTCTGGAGTGCAGTGTAACAGTTTCCCAGATGTGAGGCCTGGGCTGGTCCTCTGGGAATGGCTTCAGATGGTGTGGTGTCGAGCATTTTTGAAGGCAGCTTTGAATACCCCTGGACATTTTATAGGCTGAGGAAATTGGGGCCTCATATTATAGTATATTATAAAGGATCTCCCCAGCGTGGAGAAGAAAATAGTTCTCAATCCAAAGCTGATGTTTATAGACTGGCCATTCTCTTATCTGTAAAGAAAATATATGCACCGTATAAAGTACTTGTCTCCCTGTTAGAAAATAGTCAAAGTAAGAAGAAAGAAGAATGATAAAAGGGAATGACACCTTTTTAAATATCAATCTTCTTAAAATACAGTTTAACAACATGTACACATATATGTACATGTGCGCACACACACACAAATTGCAACTTTTTGTTTCTGGGCTCCCCATTAATATCGAGAAGACACTAGAAGCAAAGACAAATCAGACATTAGTGAGAGCCCTGGGAATGTAGAAAGATCAACAGTTTGAATACAGCTAATCAGACAGCTCCGTATTATTCCATATCTAATTGGCACTAAGATGCCTCAGTTTCCCCAAGGAGGTCTTTGGGAGGCCCTAGATGAAAACCATTTGGAAAAGCCACTGACTAAAGTGAATTCACATTGGACTGCATGTCCCCCGCTGACAGTCTTGATCTGTTAAACGACCAAGTATTGCTTGAGTGCATTTAGAAACCAAGAGTGTCTACCTACTTGGTTCATACCATGCTGTCTTCCAAGAATGGGCTTATAAACATAAAACATTCCATACTTTAAAAACTCATTAATCGCTACAAATTTATCCGCCATTGCAAATATATCAATAGTTTCATGTGCCCACCTACTTAGAGATTATATCAAATGGATGACAAGTGTATTTTAAATGTATCCTTTGGAACGACACATCGCAGAGAGTTAAATTTCAAAGTAAGTAAAGAAACCTAGTGAAGAAAATAGGGTGGACAGCTCGATAGCCTGCCGTGGCCGCAGATTTGGCTGAGCTTCTCCAGTAGCCAAGAAAAAGAAACTGAGGCGTGATCCAGCAGCCACAGAGCATAGGTGAATTCTTAGACGTGGCGGCTGCAAGAAGGGACCCCACCAGTAAGTCCACAACAGCATGGATTTGGAAAGAAGACAGCAGAAGGGGCGGGCAGCCAGGCATGTCACCGGCCAGACACGAGATGACCCTTTCCTTCCTCTTCCTACTGGGAAGAGGGCCCCGGGAAACGAGTGCCACGAAATAGTGGGAGAATGCAAGACACTGTGGGCTTTGCAGTGTGCTAGTTTTATGACCGTGAATACTCTCTGGACCGCCACCCTCATTTAAATACTAATGTTGACAGAGCAGTTCTGGTTTCCCGTAGGCCGAGTGAAAAGGACATTATGAAAGTAAGCGAGCACCTCATCAGTGACCCTGCATAAAACAGGCAAGTTTGGTGTGTTTGCTCTCCTAATGAGGCCAGTGGAAATGTACAACTCTGAAAGTTTCAAAAGCAATTTTTAGGCAAAGAACTTGAGGATCAAACTCATTATGTCCAGTTAAACAACTTCCTGACGGGCTGTTAAACCGAAGGACAAACTGTCACGCTGTCCAAGCAGGGAAACGAGGAGTCTGTTGGAATCAACTGTGGAGCTTCGCTGTACTACGCAGGCAGCTCCCCAACTGCCATCCTCCCCTGAGGTGTGACAGGACCCTAGAACGTGTGTCCTCAGATTTACCAACAGTGAGCCCACAGTGAACCTCTCGTGTGCGTGAGGACTGGGACCTCACGGAGAGAGGGCGCCCAGGCATGGCATGAGAAACACCTAGGATGCTGTGAACTAGCCCTCACCCTAGAGCTAAGAGTCGAAGATTTCTCGGGTGGAGCCAGCTGTGCGTGTGTGTTTCCTAACTCCCAGCCGCACGGCCGTCATACGGGACCCCCCCGAGAAGTCTAACTAGGACAACGGAAGCACCGTACACTGTTGGGTGGGTGTCCCTAACTGTTTTTCAAAGAAGATGTTTCAAAAGGTAGAAATTCCAAATCATGCTCCCCAGGAAACATACCTGAAGTGCCACTCCTCAGCCTTCCGGTGAATCAGGCCTGTGATCCTTGAACAGCTCACCCCCGCACAGCAGGGGGCGGTTGATTGAAGTGGGGGAAGCAACAGAGGGGCTGAGGCTCGCTCCCTCCCCCACTGCCTTCCCCCGCATCTCTGGACACAGGTACAATATTCTGTCGGTGTCGGTCAGAATCCAGATTCCAAGTGTATTTTTAGGTCCTTGAACTTTTGAGGGGCCTGTGGTTTGAGAATCTGCTTCTCCATATCTGAGCGCAAAAAGCCATCATCGATGGGAAGATACATTGATGTTGTATATTTGGTGCCTAAAAAACATCTGATGCGTAAAATAGTCTTAGTGTTTACCGAAGTGGTTTGAGTTCAATTTATGTGTAATAATGACGATAACGATACGAATGACGTTCGCTTTTACTGGGCAATAGAGATAGGGGAACTGCCCATCGTGCAGGTAATGTGATTTGTCTTAGACTCTGGAGCCAAGCCCAAATGATAAAATTTCCTTTTAAAAATATGAAAAGAAGAGGATGAAGAGAAGAAAATGAAAGAGAAAGAGCCAGTGTTGCTGAAACTTGGGTGAGAGTGCCAAGAGGTTAGAGATCTCCAGTTCCGAGTTTCACTTCTGCAGATATCGGGAGCTGTGTGGGCAAATAACGCACCCCCTACAGGAACACCCCTATCTCTTTGGGTTTAATTTCACTGGCAACTATCCTATTCCATTCCCATGAAAGTGCTGAGTTTTTAATCTCCACTTCTCATACAGACTCAAGTCATGAAATAGGAGACAGACTCTCCACCGGCATATGCAGACAGGGCTTTCCCAGCCCAGAGACCGTCCTCGCCTGAAGCAAGGTGGCTTTGGACCAGAGGGCCTCGAGAACGCAGGCCGAGGACAATCTGGCCCAGTCCAGGAGCACTCGAGTGCTCTCCACTGGGGCCTCTTCTCTACCTACTTGGCCTCGCTCCGGACCCTGCTCTTCCTGCCCCGCGTCCGCTTGCCACTGCCCTGTCATCTTGTGACCATGGTCTTTGGCCCTACAGGGCCTCGGTGACGTTCACACGCCCAGAGGTGCTGCTCCGACCAGGAGCCGGGTCTCCAGCGCCTTTGCGAACTTGCTCTGCCCCTTCTGAGCACCTGGAAGTTGATTTCAATCAGTTGCGGGTCACCTGTCCAGTTCTCCTAACAGCTGAAAGGCTCGTTTTACGGAAGACAATGAAAACAGAAAAGCTCATTCAAGAGAGTGAGACTAACTCCCGGGAACTGTTACGCAGCTATCAGAGTTAAGTAACAGAGGTTGACCAGGCCAGGCTGGAGACGGGCAGGTTGTAACGTCAACCACCAAGTCCTCCTCAGGTGCTAACGGGTGATTCTTAAACAGGAAGGCAGGAGAGAAATATCTGCCGGGGCCCTACGATGAACCTCTAACTGCGGGGTGCAGAGTCGCCGCAGGGCCTGCCAGCTGTGCTCCCTGCGAGTGACCAAGAGCAGGGGACGGGGACAGCTTGTCCCCTGGAGACTCACCTTCCTCCTGCGGGGGGAGCGGGGGGGGGGCACCAAGGCTTCCCGGCAGCTTTGCCGAACTTTCCCTAGTCTGCAGAGCAGACAAGGGCGCGACCACCAGCCCACCTTCCCGCTCGCCTCGCTCGGCTCAGTCTTGCCTGGGGCCTGATGACACGGAGGATCAGACTCCCCGTCCAGGGCCCTGTCGAGGTTCTATTTTGTAACTGCAGCATCGTGAACATACAACATTCAGTTCGCCTTAGGTGTGCGGCCTCTGGATTTGACACTCGTAATCATTCCCAGCGATCACCATCACGCTGTGTACCATCTTAGCAATTTCAAGTTTGTCATACAGCGTCGTAGACGACATTCCCTGAGCTGTACATTCCACCCCCGGGGCATACTGGTTTCATAACTGAAGTTTGGCCTCTTCTTACCCTTCGCCCATTTCACTCTCCCCTCTGGTAAACACCAGCCTGTTCTCCGTACGTGAGTTTTGTGGTTTTAGATTTCACAAAAAGTGAAGTAACTGTCTAACTTACTTCACTTAGCTTAAAATCCTCAACGTCTACCCAAAAGACAAGATTTCATTCTGTGGCTGAGTAGTTCCAGTGTGTGTGTTTGTGTGTGCGTGTGTGTGTGTTCATCTATCAGCAGACACTTAAATTGTTCCCATAACTTAGCTACTACAAATAGTGCCGTGGTGAACACAGGAGTTCAGATATTCCTTCAAATGAATGTTTTGCGTTCTTGGGATCCATACTTAGGAGTGGGATTGCTGGACCATATGGTAGATCTATTTTTAATATTTTGAGAACCCTCCATGGTGTTTTCCATAGGGCCTGGACCAGTTTACATTCCCACCAGCAGTGTACAAGAGTTCCTTTTTCTCCACATCCTCACCAGCATTTGTTGTTTCTAGGGTTTTTTGTTTGTTTGCTTTTTACTATGGGTCATTCTAGGTGGCATCTCATTGTGGTTTTGACTTGCATTTCCAGTAAGTCTTAGTGTTCTGTGATTTCTGTTGATGGAATGCACCGTCTTCGTCCTTGTTTTGTTTTAAAGATTACATTTTACTGTTCTCAATAGCTCCAGCTCAGTTTGAGAAACTCCGGCAGGTTCCATCAGTCTACTGCAGCCTGGGAAAGGCTGACTGTGGTTCCCTACTGAGCTGGCATGTCTTTGTCTCTGCGCTGCGGGGATTCTGGACTTCCTGGGCTTTGCCTTTTTAGGTTGTATTCAAGGTGAAGAGGGTCGAAGTTGCAGGATTTTGGTGCAGCAGAGCTGGACTGAAAATGACCCCGGAAAGCTTCCCTGACCAGTGATAGTTCCAGTGTTTCCCATTCAGATGCGCCCTGTTCTACTATTTAGCCTCTGCACTCATGCTCGGGCCACACAAAGGCAGGTCATCTCACTGCAAATTATTGTGTCGCGACACAATTTTGCTGCAGCACATACTGGATAAGGTTAGTGGAAAACACCGCGCTCCAGACCTGTGTTTACCTTGGGAGTGAACCCTCTCTGCCTAGGAAACCCACAGCCACAGTTCCTCCGGGAAGGGCAGTTGAGTGGCTAGACTCAGGCAAAAGGAGGCTGACTTTTCACTCAGACACTTAAACCTTTGGAATTTTGTACTGAGGAAGAAATACGACTTTCTTCTCAGAGTTTTCAAACAACAATCAAAAATGAGTGAAAAGCGACCAACGAAAACGCGATCCCCCTGGCAGACGCATAGGGCTCTACCCTTTCCTCCAGTGGAGGAACTGGGGAGACTCTAATTCCCCGTTTCTTCCTTCACTCCTGTGCTCCTGGGAAGGAGCAGCAATTTAACCGCTTCAGTTCCCAGTGATTGTCAGTTTTCAATTAAAAACAGGGAAGTTTTTCAAGAATCCACGGAGTGCAGTCACCGCATCAAGTGTGAGAGAAAGTAACCGCCTGCAGCCTTCCACTGCCCTGGCCTTGAACAGGGAAAGTGTTTCTGGTGTCTTTAAAAGCCAATAGCTTTGGGGGACGGGGGAGTTGGCTGCTAGCAGAGGTTGAACATTTCTAAACCAACATAGGGACGTATTCTGGACCCAGAAGCGGGAGTCCTAACACAGGCAGGGACCCCGCTCTTACAATGGGCAACACTTAGGAAGTCACCGATCTGAAGTGCGGAGCCCTCAGCTCTTGGCCGAGGGAGCAAAGACTTGTTTTCATTCCCAAACCAATGACTTATAACCCCTCCGTACTGGAAACCAGCGTACCCACTGCATTTGCTCATGAAGATGATAAATGGGACATTTCCTGATGTGAGTGAGCGGATTTCCTAGCGTTCGATGGGAAAATCAAGTAGAAGAGGAAAAATGTCACCTAGCAAAACATAGACCCCTTTTTGTTTTAAATGCGTGCTGTGCAGGGGCCTAAGCAGGACCTCAGTTCATGGCTTCTGAAAGGGGGGGCCTCAGGTACTGTAAAGCCAAGAGGGGCTCAGCCACCGGGCCTAGCTGCCAAGCCGTGCAGAGCGAGGCCTGCGGGGAGAGGTGTTCAGAGCTAGTCTGACCCTGGAGAGTAGGAGGCACGATTGTGCAACAGGGTGGTCCCCAGGAAAAGGGGACATTCCAGGTTCCCTGACAGCAGAAATTAGAGCGGGCAGGTTTGGGGGTTCCGGAGTGGCCCTCACCCTTCAGAGCCTGGAGCCTCCACAGCCCGAGGTGACCGCTGGGGCTGGTGAGAGGCGTCACCTTCCCAAACCCACAGTCCCTCGTCTTCTCCATCAGTGATGCTCTGGCATTTCAGCGAGCCCCCACAGTTCCTTGTCTCCCTCACTTTCCTGCAGGCGCTCCCACTGTTCTCTGGTTTTCACAGTTCCCCGCTCTCCCACAGTCGCCCATTCTGCCTCATGTCTGTTTCCTGCACAATCTTATCTCTGATCACTCTCCATTCGCCTTCCCAATTCTCTCCTCTCCCACAGCTTACTTGCCCTTCATAATTTGTTTCCCAAGACTCTAGCCTCCGGTAATTCTCCATCCTTTCCACAAAAACCCACCGCTCCCACAATGCTCCAGTCGACTTCACAATTCTGTATTTTCACTCACAATACTCTCTTCAGATAATTCTTCCTCCACATTTCTAGCTGACAGTTCCCTGTTTCCCACTATTCTCCATTTTCTCCCACAATTCCCCATCTCGCCAATGCTCCAGTTTCTCTCACCATGCCCCTGCCCTTGCACAATGCCCTGTCCCAAAATCCCATACTGCCCACCCAATTCCATGTCTTCTTCAAATCCCTGTTTCTCCCACAATGCCCCAGGTTCTCTAACACTCCCACGATCCCCTGTCTCTCCCACGATGGCTAGTCGCTCCCACAGTAGACCAGTCTCCCTCACAATTTTACATTCTCTCTCAATACTCTGTCTCTGAAAACTATGGCGTTATTACTATTTCATTTCCCATAATTCTCCATTCTTTCCCAAAATGCTCCACTTATCCTACAGTTCTGCAGTCTCCAGTATGCCCATAGTGCTCTTTTTCTTCCACAATGCCCTAGCCTCTTCCACAATTCCATGCATCTCCCACAATGCCCAGCCTCTCTGTCAATTCCATATATTTTCCACCATGCCCTGCCTCTCCCAGAAGTCTGTGTCTCCCACAATGTACCAGCCTTTCCTACAATACCATGTTTCCCACAATGCCCTGCCTCTCCCACAGTACCGTTTCCCACAATGCCCTGCCTCTCTTACAATGCCCCATTACAATTCTGTGTCTCCCACAATGTTCCAGCCTCTCTCATAATGCTCCACCTTTCCCACAATTCCATATCGCTCACAATTCTCCAGTCCTCCCACAATGCTGTCTCGCCCATAATGTCATGCATTTCCCACAATGCCTCATTACTCCATTCCATGTGTCTCCAACAATTACCCTGCCCTCCCATATTTCTCTAGTCTTTCCCACAATTCCCTAGTACTCCCATAATGCCATACATTTCCCACAATGCCCCATTACCACAATTCCATGTCTCCCACAGTGCCCCTGTCGTCCCACAATGGTTCGGGCTCTCCCACAACCCCATGCATCGCCTATAATTCCTTGCAGCTCCCACGATTTCACATTTTCCTCAAATCCCTGTCTCTATCACAATTCTACATTCTCTCTCAATAATTTCGAAGACTCTCTTTTCCATCTCTCTCCTATTCCATTTCCCATAATTCTTCACAGTCATCCCATAATAATGCTTCACCTCTCCCACAAGTCCATATCTCCCACAATGGCCTGTCTCTCCCACAATGCCATGCGTGGCCCACAATACCTCATTACCACAATTCAATGTGTCTCCAACATGACCTTGCTCTCTCACAATGCTCTAGTCTCTCCTACAATTCCATATGTTACCCACATGCCCCAGCCTCTCCCATAATGCTCTGGCCTCTCCCACAATGCCCTGGCCTTTCCCACAATGCTATGTCTCCCACAGTGCCCCAGCCTCTCCCATAGTGCTCTGGCCTTCCCCACAATGCTCTGTCTCTCCACAATTCTGTCTCTCCCACAGTGCACCAGTCTCTCCCACAATTCTTTGCATCTCTCACTCTGTCCCACAATTCCCCATCTCTCCTAGTGTTTCGGCCCCTCCCACAATGCCCCATCTAGCCCACAGTACTACTGTCTCTGCCACAATTCTCTATCCTTCCCATGATGCTCCAATCTTCTTCCACAGGTCATTTTACAATTACCTATTCCCCCATACACGTCTACATTTTCTTTCACCAGTGAGTACTCTCACCAGTGAGGGGCCTTGTCTACAGCATGTGTGTATCAAAGGCCAGGGTTGCCTCTAACTTTTTGAAATAAAAGCCACTTTCATCAAAGGGATTTGTGGCAAATGAAATTACATGTTCCCAGAGGTTATCATTCTGTTGAATGTTTTTAACACCATTGTCATAACTTAGGAGGCTGTATTATTGCTCATCAATCAAGTCCAAGCTTTTTTGCCTTTTAACGGTCTTGTCAAACTCTTAAAAAGAAAATTAATTCTGATTCTGCTATCCGAAGAGTGCGCTAAGGCTGTGGGTCGCTGTCTTCTTCCTTTGGCGCAGTCCCGGTTTCTTGCCTGAGCCCCAGTCCCACAGCCCGGCCATACATGGGACAGCGCAGGTGAGCCGCGGTGAGACTAGACTGTCTTCTAGCCGCCGCCTCCTATGGCTGGGAGGGTGCCAGGTGAAAACCTGACAGTTTTCTTTGACTTCTGTTCCTGCCTTGTCATTCACCTCCATTTTGGCATCCAGCCTTGCTTGTCTGTCGTCTCTGACCGTTTCCCTCAGTTCCTAGTGCCAGACCCTGGCCCGAAGCCTTGGTTATTCTGGCCAGGTCCAGGCTCTGCACACCTTGAGTCCGGTTCTAAGAATCAAGTGGTCCTCCAAGAATCATTATTGCCTCCTACGCTGTAGGGTGGAATGCTCCGCCCTGTTTCTCCAGAAGTAAAGGGCAGGGAAAACCCTCACCTCTGCAGCTCTGCACCCCGACAGCGTGTGTGCCTGTCTACAGTACAGGCTGCCGTCCAAACCCCATCTCCATACAACAGCCGTCCTCCCCCAGACTGCCTAAACAAGACAAAACAGCCCTTTACACTCCCGAAGCCTAGAAGGATAGCCTTCCCTGTGCGTGCGCGCTCCGAATATATCGTATATTCTCTCTGGCGGTTAAAACCTCAGCAGCACTGTAGAGCAGGAGGGCACGGGGCAGGTCCTCTATGATCCGGGCAGACGGGTCAAGGAGGCGTCCTGGAGCCCTCGGTGGCTTTTTCAGGCTTTTATTGCTCTTTCTGCATCAGAGGCGACCAGGTACAGGATAGGCGGGGAGGTGCGGGGGGAGCAAGGAGGCTGGCAGGCCTCCTAGCCCCGGCGAATCTTCACTCTCTGGGCTGCTGCTTCTTCTGCCTCTGCTTCCGCCACTCCCGCTGCTCACTCATGGGGCGCCCTTATATGGCCCATGTCTCAGCCCAGGTGTGCCCACCTACGCATGCCCATCCATCCATTGGAGTAAAAATAGCTGCTGGTCCTGTTGTGTTAGTTGCTTTTAATCCTCGGTGGTGAGAAGTCAGTCTGCCCCCGCCATGGCCATTTAACTTTACCACCCCCTCCCCGTCAACGTGGGAGGTCTGCTACACTCACCTTTCAGTTAAAATTTCTTGTTTCTGTTTAAATAAATTTGAATGGGGGAGATAATTTGTTCAAATTTCAGAACTCTTGGAGATAAGTGGAAATAAATCATGACCAAAAAAAAATTATAAATTACTTGGAAATTCAAGTTGATAAAAGTAATAAAACTAGAGCAACAGCAAATGGGAATGTTTAAGTCATTAAACCAGTATACCACAAGTAAAGAAAAGCCAAATTTTAAATATATTTTATACTATATATGTTTACACGATATATTTCAAATATTTAAACTAAATCAATTAGCTCTGATTGAAGATTAAGATTAAAGGAATTTTCCAAAAAGGCAAAATCATGACTCTCATAAAGATTAAAATGAGCATACGTTAAGGATTTGATTGGCTCATTACTGTGGGAACTAGCCAGGTATTACAGCTAGTTCAGAAGAGAACCAGAGAACAGGCACATACAGAGAGCAGGATATTGCAAGGAATTTGCAAATGGCGCCCGAAACTGGCCTCTTCACAGTGGAGGAGGGAAGGCACGTGGCCCTCCAGGCAACAGGGTGTACATGTCCATAGATGAACTTGATCTTGCATTGTCACCAGTCACCTCTAACTTGCAGTAAAATAGCACAAAGACGATGAAAGTCTACAGTCACAACCCAGGGAGGGTGTGATTTAAGCAGGCATCGCTTTTCATTGAGGCCCGAATGTTTCTCTTCGCTACCGTGCCGCGTAGCATTTCGTTTTGGGTTTTTTTTTTTATCGAGTTTTCCCCTTAACCTGATTCTGAGTGTCGAGGAGCTTATATAACTGAAGAATAAAAGTCTTAGTGGGTTTATTATAGAAAACAGAAGGCTAAAAAGGTTGGCTCTTCAATATGTTTTTCATGTTAGAAAGCATTAGCAGAATTCTTGCAGTAAATAACTGACTTTGTATTTGACATTCTGCAGATAACTAGGTTTCCATGAGGCATACCTATTTGCTATGCTAATCAAAAATATCACTGGGAGATGAACGTCTATTTGACTCCCAAACTCCAAAACTGGTGTTAGTTCTGAAGGTGGGTCATAGTATGTGTTAAAACGGTCGCCTCTCTCTGGCCACGGGCACATCTAAGGAGTAATTCACGTCCAGTGACTCCGAACACTCAGTGGGTACTTACCTTGGACCAGGCACTGTTCTGAGGCATCTGTACCAACTTGTGTAACTTTACAGTGACCCCAGGAGATAGCGAGAAGCTGTTTCCCGGCGGAGAAGTGAGGAAACAAATTTAACTCACTCCATGTGAGACAGCAAGTTAAGAGGAGGGGCTTCCACCTCAGTTCCATGTTTATGAGAAGGAGCCTGGTCCTTCACAAAGTGCCACCTAGCCCTGAGAGGTTGTCTTCGAACAAAGTCAAAACAAAATAAATATGGAAGATGCCAGATAAAACAGGATCGCTTTAGAAGTTGGTTCTCTAAAACTGGTCTATAATTGGCTGTTTCTCACATCCGTGCCTTTAGGGATAAGAAAGGAGCCACAGCCCTCATTGGCTTCTAATCAGTTCAAGCTGGACAGAAAGGGACAGGCGGCAGAGTCGATAAACCGCGTGCGCCAGGGGTGAGCCTGCTCCTTGACGGGTGCGTCACGTGTCCCTTTGCACTTACACTTGACTCTGAAGACAAACTCTAAGTGTCTCATTTCCTAAAAGTACTCTCCTTGACCATTTGTGACTGGTGAAGAAATATCATTGCGTGACTCGCCTTTTCTAGGAGTTAGTGGCAGTTCCAGAAGGATGGCTTCGTTTTCCACTCTTAGCAGTCCAGCTACATTCGATTTCACAAACACAGGCTCAGAACAGTCATCACAGGAAGGTAGGCCTTGAAAAACTCCAGGCGACGAGATCAGAGCTAGGCTACTCTTCAACAGGATTAATACTGGGCTTTTAAAAAAAGATTTATTTATGTATGCATACAAGAACTGGGGTACAGGCCAGCACTATGAGGGGGTGAGAGGATTCACCAGAGACAAGACTGGGATGCGGAACAGGCAGATCTACTGAAATACACTGCTGACGGGAGCAATGGGGAGACAGGAGAGGTCTACTGCACCAGGTGGGCCCCCTCCCTACCTGGGGATCGAACTTGTGCTGCAGTGGCTGGCAACAGCTTGATAGCACTGAGACTTAATCCCCACTCCAACAGGAAGGCCCCTCAACCTATTTTTAAAATCCCTCTACAACTGAAAACACCAGTTGTATTACTTGTAGGGTTCTCTGCTTGTTTCTTATGAGCTGCTCATAAGGAAGCTCTCAGAGTGGGGGTTTTCTTCTGTTCTCTGTACTACCTAAAACTTTGTTGAATGAAGGAACAAACATAGTCAACTTTTAACAGTAAGCCTCAGGCATGGTCAGGTATTTTCATCAGGTCGATGTTCTATAGTTCTTTCCTCAATATATACCTATCAATACATTTCAAAAGTTTGGGTAATGAACTTGTCTTACAGAGCCCAGTAACAAACATGGAGTTATCTTATTTTCATAATCTCAAGATTATTTAACAACAACAAAATACAATTGTGCATTCTTTTCCTGTTCAGAAAAGATAACTATATATAGAAAATATAAAATAATTATCACATTGTGTTTCTACCATAAGTTCTTGCCCCTGCTAGCCAAGTAGTCCAATGAGTTTGACAAAAGAAGGAAATACTAGAATGTACATAATACGTCATAAATCTGTCAGATAGGGAATTTATAGCCTGCTTTGTTGCAATGAGAACAAAATTTAAGGGCCTCCCTGGTGGCACAGTGGGTTAAGCAATGCACTAGGAAGCAAACCGCAGCCACTGCAGCACGAGTTGGATCCCTGCCGCTGGCGAGGGAGGGGACCCACATGGCGCAGCAGACCTCTCCTGTCTCCCCATTGCTCCCCTCAGCAGTGTGTTTCGGTCAGTCTGTCTGTTCTGCTCCCCACTCTGTCTCTGGTGGATCCTCTCACCTCCTGCGACTCTGGCCTGCACCCCAGCTCTTGTGTGCATAAATAAATCTTTAAAAGAGAGAGAACAAAATTTAAGAGATGTATTTTCTTCATTTTCACACCACCCAAATTTCATGCTACCGAGAAAGCCCCGCGAGTGTACAAGTTCAGTGAACGAAAGGTGTGGGACTAGGCAAGGAGCTACGGTTGGCTGGCAGGTTTTATCTACTTGGTTGTAGTCAGACTAGGCGAAATGGCCACTTCCCGGTCTAAAGAAAAACAAAGCACCCCCTCTTCTCAGATTAACCCTGAGGAGCCCCCGCGTTCACACATACAGTCGAATTTATATTAAATGGACTTAAAAGGGATCCCTTTCCAAATCTGCTATCTGATATGATTCAAGGTACAAATGAAAATGTCTCTACCAACGTATATAGGTGTCTCGTTTGAGGGCTCCCCAGAGATGAGCAGGTGACGGCCAGGAGGTTATGTGGAAGGTGACCCAGGAAATGTGGGCGAGGGGGTGGGAAACAGAGGGCAAGCAGGAAGCCACAGAGAGTCAGGTATCCAGCCTGCCGCTCCGGGCGTCTGGAGCTCATTCCCTCCTGCTGGGGAGCACTGGGGCACTGTGGGGAGCATATCTGCGCTCTCCCAACAAGGGACAAGGTGGACGGGGTGTTGCGTGTCCATCGTGGCTCAGGGCTGCCATCAGAGAGCGCAGGCCCCTCAGACAAGCAGGCGCTCCGCGCCCGCACCCCGCCGTAGAGCAGGCCTGCACACGCAGGGCGGGCCCGGGAGCGCCAACTCCAGCGATGGTACAAGTTCAGCTCACGAACCCTAGTTCTGGTGAAGGCGGGCTGGGGTGCAGGAAGAACAGCGGCCGGGCGCCCTCATTCTGCCCGCGCTTCGCCTCTCACTGCCTCTCACAGCTCATGGCCAGTCCCAGGCTGGACCTGGGCCTCTCTGCTCCTGCCTTCTGGCCTGTGACGGGGAGGTGTGGACCACTTGATTGCATTTCTTCATCTTCAGGCTCTGTGTTTGGTGCCAGCAGACCTCTTGTCTTCACTTCAGGTGGTCAGGCGGGCTGGCCAGACTGGACATAGGTAACTACAGAGTTACACACACGCAGATGGCGCGTGATAGCGAATTACCGACACTTAGCCGCATTTGCGGAGATCTAACTGCGCATCTCGAGGTATAGCACTGCTAGCTACAGAGTTAGACATGTGTCGCTGGAGACAGGCGTGGATGTGGTCGGAGACGTAGCGGCAGGTACAGGTAGGGTTGTCTGGCTGCAGCTGGACGGGTCGGTACCCACGGGCACGGCTAGACAGGTGGCCCGGACACGCTGCAGAGACATACAGATAGAGATGTACCTGCGCCGCTCGTCCCTGAGCACTTTCCCCTCTGACTCATCAGTCTTGCTCCTCCTGTACCCCTTAAACTGGAGCGTAGAGGGCGTGCCTTTGACAGCCCCCACCACTGGCTGGCCAGAGACCCTACAGTCCCAGCGCCACGCTCCTGGAGCGGAACGGCATGGCTTGTCCTTCCACCCTTGCCCCCTCGGCGCTGGCTGAGGACAGGTGAGTCGCAGGGTGTAGATGCCACCGCTGAGCCTGGCACCTCGCAGGACCATGGACTGTGTCTGCCTGTCACTCGGAAGGAGCACTCCGGGCCTCATTCTGGACCTGAAGAGGATGGGGATGCCTGAGGGGGCTTGAGGGACGTCAGGAAGCCGAAGAAGGGCAATACCAGGAGATGCATGAGGCGTGACAGAGGCTCAGAACAAAGCAGGCTAGACAGGAGGCTGAGAGGTACAGAGCGTTTCTAAGAGTGAAGCTTGGGGTGCCACCCCCACTTCCTACCCCAAGACATCACCTGCCCCCGAGGAGCAGAGCTGGGGTGTAAATGGTACTCTCTTTGCAGGTGGTTCTAGGAAACAGTGGCCAGCAAGAGGGAGTGCGCGTGAGGGGGAGCCGTAGAGTGTGGGTGAGTTCCCCCGAGGGGGTGCCTGGCGCTTCACCCGGGAGAGCCCGCAGCGAGTTACCCTGTCCGGAAGGAGCTGAGTCCTGGGCACTTCCGGCCTGCCCTTCATGGGGCATCCCAGGCTTTGGCAGCCAAAAGACCACCAGGTGGGCAGTTAAAGTTGGGCTGGCATGCATGGGTGCAGAGATGCCAGGGGAGTTTGGGTGCCAGTGCCGCTGCTGCTACAAAGCCAATTCAGGAAACACCAACGATGGGCCTCCCTGGTGGCTCAGGGGTTAAAGACACAGCGCTAGCAAGCTATCGCCAGCACGAGTTCGATCCCCACCAGGGAGGGGACCCACAGGGCGCAGCAGACCTCTCCTGCCTCCCCGCTGCTCCCCTCAGCAGTGGATTTCGTTGGCTCTGCCTGTTCTGCTCCCCGCTCTGTCTCTGGTGACTCTTCTCACTGCCTCCCCTCACCTCTGGCCTGCCCCCACCCCATTCTTATATGCATAAATAAATGAACCTTTTTAAAAAAGGAAAGAAAACCCCAATGAAGCCAGCGGGGAGATGCCCAGCTGCCTCCTCTGTCTGGGAATCTACCTCTTGTGCTTGGTGGGCTTGGCTCAATGGCAGTGGCTTCCAGCGGGCACTATCGACATCCCCTCCTCCACGTGGGGACACTGGGAAATGTCCGTGGACAATTGCTTGTCACACCTGAGGGAGGGAAGCTACTGGCGCCTGGTGGGGAGAGGCCAGGGACGCTGCTCGGCTTCTTCCAGTGCACAGGGCGGTGCCCAGCAAGGACTGAGCGGACCCCCACACCAGCAGCGCGGAGGCCACATGAACCCTGCCCCAGGCCAGCCAGCCCGCTCCCAGATAGCCACCTGCTACAGCGGGACGCCTGTCGCCTAGGCCTGGCCAGTGGGAGGCACCCTCCGCCGATGACTTGAAATGGGAGCAGGGCTTGAATTGGGAGTTGACATGAAAATGCCCTTCTCAGCGACCAGTGTCTGGTCAGTGGCTCCAGTGGAGAAATCTGAGATCGGCGCGGCCACAGCAACAACTAGCCAGTTCCAGGTGTCTCTTGCTTCCTCTACCCCCTGGGGCTCTGTCCACTTTCCGAGCTGTCATTTTGTTAGCTACTCACTATCCTGCCCATAAATTTTCTTTCTGCATAAGGTAACCAGAGGCCGGCTCTGCTGTGGTGGTCAGTGTAGCCTAATTACAGTAACACCCCCCAATTCCAGCGGCTCAACATAATTACGGTAACACCCCCCAATTCCAGCGGCTCAACACAGTAAGAGCCGGTTCTCACTCATGCAGCGGGTCAAGGGAGTCACGTGACTTTCACGATGGCGCAGCGTCCTCGTCCCTTGTGCTGTGGGGCTCTGCTGCCCCTGAAAGCCTGAGTCCTCCCCAGGACCTTCTCGTCCAGGCGGCGGATGAAAGACGAGCCCAAGCGGAGGAGTCCTAGGGGCGGCAGCGGACCAGGCCTGCAAAGCGTCCGTCCTAGCCCTGCTGCAGACCCACGTGGGCGCCAGGGCTCGAGGAGCTAGTCCAGTGCCTGCCCGCGCCCCGTCGGCTAGCCAGAGCCTGACCCGCAGCACAGGGTGGGTGCGGCTGCCCCGAGAGGTGGCGGGGAGAGGCGCCCTGCAGGGGCAGTCTGGGTGCCGAAACACAGGAAGGCGCGAGTCTGGGCAAGCGCGGAAGTCCGCGCAGGGAACGAGAACGTGCAGGACAGCGTGCCCTCTCGTTTGCTGGCCAGTGGCAGCCACCGTGTGGCAGTCACAGAACGGAGGCTGCTTCTTTGTAGAATCCTTCCTCCTCGTCATGTGCCCGTTCTACCCCACCTCTGCATGCCTCACTTTCCCTCCAAATTTTTTTAAAAAGATGTATTTATTTATGCATACAAGAACTGGGGTACAGGCCAGAGGTGCGGGCATGAGAGGAGTTACCAAGGAAAGAGTGGGGAGCAGAACAGGCAGATCGACTGAAACACACTGCTGAGGGGAGCAGCGGGCAAGGCAGGAGAGGTGTGCTGCGCCATGTGGGTCACCTCCCCAGCCGGCAGCAGGGATCGAACTGGTTCTGCAGTGGCTGCGGTTTGCTCCGTAGTGCGTTGCTTAACCCACTGCGCCACCAGGGAGGCCCCTCTCCCTGCAGATCCTACCAGAAACAAACACCCCGTGTAGCAATAACGGCTGCGCTTGACTACATGATTTAGGCGTCCCATGGAGCAGTCATTGCCTGAGGTGATTCACGCAAGTGGGAGGGCGAAACATTTATACAGGAGAACCCAAAGAATCTATCTCCTTCCTGTCTCCACGGTCCCGTGAAGTACTTCTGTTAACACGTATGCCATTCATTCCAATAACATATTTACCTTTCTGTTACCCAGGGCAAGGGATTACATCTCACTCATCTGTATATCCCAGCACATGACTGGCAAGGGGACAGTAAGTGCTTGTGAAAGGAACAATGGGTCTCTAGCCATACATGAGAACTTTTGAAAACAGGGAGGTGCCTATGGAAAAACAGGAAAGAATTTTGTTTTAGCAAATGGTGCTATTTTTGCTCTGTGTAAAAAAGGGATCACAGGTGTCGTTCAGTTTAAACAGAACCTCTCTGGAGCACACTGTCCCGAGTCAGCTGGAGTGACATTGAGTAACAGGCTTGACTTCGAAGCCCATCTAAACTGAGCTGCGTGGGTTTAGTTTTCACAAATCATTATGGAGGGTTTAGTAGGAAAAGTAAATACACAATCTTGCAGGGGTATGCGAAGTTACTGCATTCCATTGGAACAGGAAATAGCCAAAGACATTTACACAGGGAACAGGAAGGAGGCGCATGGGTGGGTTCACCTCCTCCCAATAATGACAAGGAGAAAAGCCCCTGGCAATTGGGCGCCTTGGACTGGAAATGTAGGAATTTGGTAAAATGCAAGGGAGTTAACATCCAGGTGAGCTTCCCCTCACTGCCAAGGGGACTTTTCTATCTGATGTGACTTTACAGGGTCACAGACACCCTTGAAAGTCAGATGCAAGCCATGTCACCCTCACAGAACACTCCCTACAAATAAGTATTAGTCGCCATTGACCCAGCCCCTACGCACACACACACACGCGCACACACACACTCACACACGTGTACCCCAGGTTGAATCCCTGCTATGAAGAGTGAAAGCTGGTTTCACTCAAAATTAATCTCCGGTGATGTCTGACTTCAAAATCTTTGTTCTTGCCACGATGTTGACACGTGACCTTAGATGAGCTACTTAGCTGCCCTGAACCTCACCTTCCTCATCTGTAAATGGTGTAAACACTTATTCAGGTGTTGTCAAGAGCACCTAATTACACTACAAAATGACTCATGTATAATAATCACTCTGGAAACGTCAATTTCTTTGTCTTCCTTGGTTATCAAGTGGGAGTTCCAAGAGGGGGTAACGTTTTAGGGGAAAAGGAAGTAAAAGTGTCATTTTTTAAAATTGACATCCAATGACATATAATATGTATTAGCTTCAGGTGTACAGCACGATGACTTGGTGTGTTACTAAACAGCCGCCACCATAGCTTAACATCCATCTCATGATGAGAACTTTTTTTAATGCATACAAGAGCTGGGGTACAGGCCAGAGGCGCAGGGATGAGAAGATTCACCAGAGATGGAGTGGGGAGCAGAACAGGCATATAGACTGAAACGCACTGCTGAGGGGAGCAGCGGGGAGACAGGAGAGGTCTGCTGAGCCATGTGGGGCAGCTCCCTGGTGGGGGATCGAAATCACAGCTGCGGAGGCTGGAGGCTACGAAAGCACCACAGTGTGGTGCTCAACCCCTCGTGCCACCAGGGGGGCCCTCGTGATGAGAACTTTTAAGGTCTACACCCTGCAACTGTGGCCTGGATGACATGGTGTTAGTAACTGCTGGGCCTCTTGCCCTGGACTTACCAGCTGACCGGACGTTGGCAAGAGTCATTTTTTTTGGTCTTTTAACCTCACCTTAGGTTTCTTCCCTGCTCCCCAGGAGAGTCATATTGTTAAAGACCAGACGGTCAAGAAGCACGTGTCGCCAAGGAGAAAACAGGCACCCGCGCCAAGTGGTCCCGCTGCCTAGTATGGAGCCTGGCACCTTTGCAGGTTCCAGATCAGTGTTTCAGAAAGAAGGAAGGGAAGGACAGAGAAGGGGGGCGGTGGAGGAAGACCGGAAGTACCTGGGATTTTTCTCGTACCATCGAGTTCCCGGAAAGGGGCCCTTGACAGGCTTCAAAAGAAGAAAAACCCCATAGACGTCAGTCGCTCGAGACACTCCTTCCCCAACAGAACCTAGCAGCGTCCTCATGGAGAGCCTTATGCCTCTTTGTTAATTCCTTTCATGGAACAAGAAGAAATGGAAAGAAACAGACTGGGAAAACATCAATTTCTAGAACTTGTCGCTGGGTGACAGCTGCCATCAAAGATTAAGAATAGAGAGGGGCCCCTCCCTTTCCTCCTTAAGTGGGAGTGGCCGTCAAGAGCATCAGGAAGGATAGGGGGGCGGCTGACGTGCTGGAGCCGAGCTCAGCCCCGTGGGACCTGGGGCGAGGCGCCCGCACCTTGGCTGGCTGGCCTTCCCACCTGGAAAGTGTCGCAGTAGTCCAGCTCAGGGGTCCTCAGTCTTGGCGCTCTCTAGCGGGGGTTTCCAAATGTCCGCGTGCCCAAGCCGGGGCCCAGGCGCAAGCGTCTCTGGAGGTGCGCCCAGAGAGTCAGAGCCTCTCAGCGGACCGCTGCGTGCTCCGCAACCCTCAGCAGCTCCCAGCCTAGCGTCGCGGGCTTCACTTGGGGTCTCTGTGGTCATCCAGGTCAGGCCTCACGCAGAGCTGCGCGATCAGACTCGGCACTTCTGGAGGTGCCCTGCGTCCTTGCGTTGACCTTCAGCTGGAGGCTGGCCGCGACCTCGCCCAGAGGCTCTTTCATCTGACAGTGCTGGGCTTCTGGTATTTCAGTAGCGTCTTGGGATCGCAGCACCAGGCACGTCGTAAGCGTTGTACGTTTTATGTGTGTGTTTGTGTACCTACGCAGAAAGCACAAGAATCTCCCATCACACCTGTTCGACGCAGGGGGCTGAGTTAAAATAAATTAAAAAAAAATGTGGCCCCGTAAAAGGTGCAGACAATTTTATGGGGTTCTGATCAAAGACTATTTTTGCTTTGTCCAGTGGTGACCGGCCCCCTAGAGTGCTTCTCTTCAAAGTTAGCAGTGCCGGCCTGGTTATTAAAAACACCTGGCTCTGGCTCTCTGTGGCAATTTCTACCTAACATCTCACCTGGCGACACATCCTTTCCAGGTTCCTTTTCTGTTCCTCAGGTCTTCTGATGGTGCCTCTGTCCACAGCTCCCCCTGGAAATAATAGCTGGGTTGGCTGAGGCAACTTTGACCTTCTCTGGAAGCTTCTTGTGGCAATGATCATCGTTTCCTTTAAACCCATGCAAGAGAAGTCAGCGCTGAGAAAAAAACAAAAAGCAGAAATCACATGACAATGCTGAAACAGACTAGAAAGTGACGGGTCGACATGACGCAGGACCCTTTTCTGCCCCGCCGCAACTCCAGGCCAAGACGACAGGATGGCCCCCATGCTTTAGGCTAATTACGGCTGACTGGGACTCTCAGGAATAAAGGTCTCTTCGAAGGAGGCAGCGATTTGGGTCTGAACATTTAGGGAGAAGTGGCATGCACAAAAGCAGAATTTTCAATTCCATTTCTAGAAATCACATAGCAGCCAATATGGCGCCCCTCCTGTTTCTGCCCCCAGAGCGACCATCGCCGTTGGCATCTTCAGGACTGATGCTTTGGCTGTCAGCCCCGTTGGCCCTCTGCAGAGAAGGCACCCGGAGGCTGCCTTCGGGAGATGACTGAAGGGGGATGGTGTCTAAACACCCCAACACCCTGGCCCCTTTGGATGACAGATGTATGTTCTATGGGCTCGGGGGTAGCTGGGAGCAGGAAGCCCTGGTGGCCTCCAAAAGCAACTCAACACGCCTGCTATCATCCCCCTTGCCTCCCAGGTCACTGTCTGCACCCCTGGAGTGAAGCACTTCTGTTCAGGTCCCTGCCTCTTTGTCTGCTGGGGGAACCACGCCCAGGCCAGTTTTACCGCCGTGAGCACTCACGCGCTTTCCCCCCCTTTCGAGTTATATCTCCATTTTAGTACTTTCAATAAATAACACTAACTACGGTATGAACACTAGGTCCACTAATACCCTCGAAGAGATCATCTTACTACCTGTTTAAGAGTCTCCTTTGACATGTGAAGGCACAAAAGAGTAAGAAGATGAGAAACAGGATTTCTGTAACAGCAAGCAGAGCGCAGGGGAGAAGGACCTTAGTTTCCAACCTGATTCACACATTTATTGGAAGCTTGACCTTGGGCAAGCGGCTTGATCCCTGACCCTTCAATCAGGGGGAACTTACGGTCCCTACTTAGAGAGCTGTGGCTGTTCGTTCAGTATGATGACAAGTGGAAAGTGTTTAGGACAACGCCTGTCATTCTCGGCTCTGAACATCTCAGTGGCCTAATTGGTTACTTATCAAGGACACCGAACTGACGAGGGTGCTGTCGGCCGAAACTAAGATCATCTAAGTGGGTCTCTCATGGTCTGAACCACCAATCGGCAGCAAGAATCTTCCCCATCCCCACTTCTTACATTTCCTGCTAGAATTAAGGAATGGGCCCATTAGAAAGATATGAATCAAGCTTATCCTCAAGACAAACCTTTCTCCATGTTCTTCACAGTATCACGAATGGCAGGTCACAGGTGTTGAGGTTATCTGTGTAACAGATCGTCACGACCCAGGTCAGTAGCTTGGCAGGCACTGCTGACCTTGGCCGAGTGCACACGCACCTCTGGAGCGGGCTGGTAGACACTAGGTTTGGCTGGGTACCTCCATTTCAAGCCGGAGGCCTGCAAATGGACCAGCCAGCTCTGCTCTTTGTTCTCCTTGGGTCATGATTCTAACTGGGCCGGGCCTTCTGAAGACCCTGACAGAGGCTCAGGTGTCTCAGGCCCAGGCGTAGAACTGGCAACTTGGCTTTGGGCCTTTGATCAAAGCAAGTCACACAGCCAAGTCCAAAGCCAAAGTTGGGGGCATACGCTCTGCCCACTGTGAAGCCAAAGGGTGTGAAGGCAGGGAGGGAGTGGAGGAGAGACCCATCATCCTGCCATAACGAGTTGTCAGAATAACTTGTGTGCACACACGTGAGTATGCAAATGACTGCTCTGACGTCATGTTAGCCATTCATTTCTGTGCTCACTGGGGCCACGTGTGTCTTGACAGCGGGACTGTTCTGAGACATGCCTCCTCGGCGATTTCCTCCCAGTTGGAGGCCAGTGTCACCTCACAAAGCCAGACAGCAGAGGCCACCACACACCTGGCTGGACGGCAGCACCTCTAGGGACCACCCCTGCGTATGGCCTGTCACTGAGCACCTTTGGCACGCAGCGTGTGACGGCACTACGGTGTCCTCTTGGCCCACGGAACAGCCGAGCAAGCTGCTGCCAGTGAGCCCAGTACATCACGGTGACCGTCAACCTTGACCTTCAGCTGTAGCAGCCCAGGGTTGCAGCTGATCCAAGAAAACCCAGCAGCGTAAGAAAAGCTAAACAGAAGTAAGGTACAAGTGTCATTCTCAACGGACGTCCCTGCTTCCTGCCTTCACGTCTCAACTAAATGATCAAACCCTCCAGTGCAGGTAACGCGGAGACCTGTTGCACGTCCGAAACAGACGCCACAACTTGGTGACTGCCTGGTGTGAAGTGAGCGGAGCGCGGAGGATGCGCGGGTCCTGCAGGAGGCGGTCCCGCCAGATGTGCACGGCCCGCCCCTCCCTCCCTCCCTCGCGCACCCGGCCCGCTGCACCGCGAAGGAGCCAGAGCCGCCGCGGCTCGCCAGGGCGTCCCCGCCTCTCTTGAAGCCGCCTGTGCCCGCGCAGGGCCAGACCTCCCCTCCCGTACGGAAAGCGCTCGGCGATCCCGCTGCGCCCGAGTCCCGCGCCCTTCGCAGGGGGAGCGGGAGGCTGCGGTGGCGAGTGAGACCCGCGCCAAGATGCTGCTGCCCTGGGCCCTTCGGCTCGCACTGCTGCTCCCCTGGGTGGCAGGTGGATTGGGGAACGCGGCCGGGTGAGTGGCTGGCTGGCGATCGCTCCCCTCCACCTCTTCTCCTTGCCCCACCAACGCCCGCCCCCTGGCACTCCCGCGGGAGCGGTGTGTGTGCCTGTGCCTGCCTGTATGTGCGCACCGAGGCGGGGTTCCACCCGGACGCCAGGCCCCAGCGTCCACAGGCATTCCTTCCTGCACCCCTTTGGCAGCACTTGGCGCCCAGTTTCTGTGCTTTAGCTGCGCCGCACCTGGCTGAGTCGGCGGGCGGTCACGGGAGGGAGGCTCTGCGCGGTCGGTGGGCGCGCTCGTGGGTGTGTCCGGGCACCCACTGTTCCGCGGGCGTGTGTTGATGAGGGTTAGGAGGGCGCCCACGGATCGTTCCTGCTGTTTGCCGGAGGGGGGGGAGGGACAGAAAGTGAGGACGCCGAGACACGGGGCTTCTTGACCCAGTGCCTTTCAGATTCAGGTGAGGGAGCTCAAAGGGACGCGCATGTCAGGTGAAACCGACTCAGTCTTGGGCTGTGGCAGTTGCGAGTCGGAACCCCTTTCCTTGCCGCACTTCAGCTTTGCTAAACCCTGAAACTGATCTTCTGGAGATGCGCAGCCACTTGGCGAAGGCACCCCGGCACGGCCCTTACTGTGGGCCTGGCGCTGCCCTCCACACTCCGGGACGCCGAGCCCATTCCACGCTCATCGCTGCTTTGTGTGGCCGGCACTCGTCCGATGAGCCCCGGGAGGCAGGAATCGGAGGCGCAGAGAGGGCAAGTAGTCGCTCGGGAGGCACAGCCGGTGCGAGGCGGAGCTGGCCCTGAAGCCCGGGCCGGCGGCCCAGAGACTGTGCTCTTGGCGGCTGCGGGCGGGCAGCTCTGGGGACTCAGCCCTGGGGCAAGCGTGCTGGTCCGTGGCCGTGACGTCCTGCGAATTTCTGGCATGTGCGGGCAATTTCTGCACTTAAGTTAGTGGCCTCTGGGGCTGGGCTGTAGTACCGGGGGAGTTCACTGGAGGATTTTTAGTGGCCTCTCCCCACGAGATGCCAGTAGCCAGCCCCCACGTTGTGACAACCAAAAGTGTCTCTGGATGATGCCCAAGGTCCCCCGTGGGAGAAGGAGCCAGAATCACCTCCAGCTGCAGGAGAACGCAGCACTGTTAGATTTTCTAGGCAGCCATTCCCAGGCAAGCAGGCAGAGTCCTGGTTTGGTGCAGGCTTCTAAAAGGTGACACTGACTCTTTATTTAACTTATAAGAAAAAAAACCTTTCAGTCGGAGTCGCAGTATTAAGGGAATTGGGGGTTCAAGCAGAACAAACTCCAAACCAGGTTTTTGGACTGTATGATCGCAAGTTTCAATTTCCTTTTCATGATAAAAATGTGAGCAGATGCAACTGGCTCATGATCATATTTCCCTTGACTGTTGGAGTTTCTGCGATTGCTAGAAAGCCCACTCGAGTAAGTCCAAGCAGTACTTAGAGATGGGATTAAGAGTTCTTCAGCCTTCGGCAATGCAGCCCCCAGGGCTCTGCTTTCAAAGTCCCACCAAATGAAATTCAAAGCCTAACAGCCCCCCAGAAACCAAAGTATATGAAAACAGAGACTCTGTGTAACAACTCTGCACTTTCCAAGGTGTAGAGGTGCTTTCTGGACAGGTATCGGGTTCACGGCTGCGTGTTTATTATCTTCCCGGCATGCCCTGGGCCTGCAGGTGTGCCCATTTCCGAGACTGGCCAGAACCACATGAAATCAGCTCTAGACTCCAAGTTACGGATGACACATGGACAAAGCCAAGGTTCTCAATGCAGAGATGTGTGTCTTCTGGGTTATTTCCTAAGCTTTCACAACTTAGGTGAAACTGTTACCTAGATATTTCTGGTAGAAGCACCTTGTTTTGAAGCACTGCGCAGTAATTTTAGCAACCGAGAAAATGGTATGCCTCTTAAATGGTACTCAGTGCACAGTGGACAGTCACCCTCATCGAGTGAATCAATCATCACTTTATTTTATTTATTGCGTATTTATCCATTGCACTCCCTACTTAAATAAATGCATTACTGATTACTTGATGAAAAATCATCAAGTGAATAAATCATTATTAGCAGCTTGCACCTCCCTGATCTTAAGCATCAGACTGGCGGGCACCCTATGCTTTTTAGTCTTTGGGTGAGAGTCTAGACTGGCCTGGCCCGATACAGTGTATCTGACACTCACTAGTCCCATGTACTATTGAGCACTTGGAATGTAGCCAGTTGGTGCTGAGATGTGCCCTAAGTGTCTGGTTTGAAGCTTTGGCCATTTGAAGCTTTGTATGAAAACCAAAAACAACATAAAACATCTCACTCATCTTTGTACATTGATTACATGTTGAAATGAGAATGTGGATCTACTGTATTAGATAAAATACATTACTAAAGTGAATTTCACCTGTTTCTATGACATTCAAAAAATATGGCTGGGAGAAAATTTTCAGTGTCACACGTGGCTATTCTATTTCTGTTGAACAGGGCTGCTCCGGAATATTTATTGGTCTGAACTTCACCCCAGTGTTCCAATTTCTGACTCTGCCATCTTTTTGCCTTGAGACAGATGATAAGTGTGTATTCACGCTGCTGTTCTTCACACTCAAGTTCGTTTCTGTTACGCAGTTTTTCTCTGTTGGGTTCAAGCAAAAATAATGCGAGCAGTGATGGAAGAACTGACTTCATGGTGAGTGTCTGCACTTGTGCAGAGGCCTGCTTTCTGCAAGCCAAACCCTCCACTGAGAATTGAGTCTTCTCCACGCAGTTAAGGAAGTCCCATACTAACAACGTACTGGGAGCTTAGTGGCTTAAAATCACATAAATTTACTCTCTTACAGTTCTAGCGGTCAGAAGTTCAAATTGAGTCTTACGGGGCTTACAATGAAGGTATTGGCAGTGCTGGTGCATTGTGGAAGTTGCAGGGGAGAATCCATTCCTTGTTTCTCACAGCTTTTAGAGGCTACCAACAATCCATGGCTTATGGGCACACCCCTCCAGTTTCCTCTTCCTTCATCACCTTGCCTCTTCTCTGACTGTTAGTGATCTTACGCCTTCCATGAAAAACCCGGGTGATTATACAAGTCCCATCTGGATAATCCAGGACAATTTCTCATCTCAAGACCCTAATCTGATGACACCTGCAAAATCCCTTTCACTGTATGAGGAAATAAGTCCCAGGTTCCAGGAATTAGGACACTTTGGGGAGTACCATTATTTAGCCTCCCATGGAAGTCCTGAGCTGTGAGTCTGTTGTTTTTAGCTTTGTGAGCTATTTTTAAAACATGATGTAGAAATTGATGAGTAGTAGGCATATCGTTCATTTCTTAATTCTTTAAACCATAGTTTGCAGGACTATACTGAAAATTCAAGAGCTAAGTGTTACTATGAAATAGTAACCAGGAAATGCATAATAACAACATAGAAGTGATTTCTGAGCAACCTTATTTCAAGTTAGTTGCATTGGTTTACAGGGTATTAAATTGCTATTTATATGTACTTTCTGTGCACAAATCAAGATTGTGCGAACATTAGAGTAAGAAGCATATCATATAGCCTATGAATCATATTGGTATTCAACAAATGCTGTGGAGCCCCTACTATGTGTCACACTTTTCAAATGTGATTTCAATCAGTTTTCTCCTCAACCCTTAAAAATAGTGTTATGTCTGTTTGACCACAGAATGGAGACGCTTGAAGAAGTGAAATGATTTCCCAGTAACTGCATTGAATTTCACCTCTTGTTCCAAGAGCTGTGACATTCCAATATTCCAAGCTTATCCCCCCAAAACTTGAATACTGGGCTTGACTGAGTGCCTCCTCATGCACTGTCGCCGTGATCCTGTTGAACTTTACTTGCTCAGCATAATCAAGGACGTGTTTAGAATAAGTGGGAGATCCTGATGCACCCCCTTCCCTCCAAGCCCTCGCCCTTCCTTGCTAAGCTCACGCCATCTCAGAAGCAATTTCTGAGACCAGGGTTCGAGTATGTGCAGTTTATTTGGAGGTGACACCAGGGGGGTCTACTAGTGCAGCAGAGAAGGGTAAAGTGTTATGAAAATTAGTTACTACTATAATTTAATCCTGCTGGGAAATTCTAGAAGGCAGTAGGATGCAAGCTGTTGCGGGTGAGGACAGGGGAGCTAGGGTGTTTATTCGCCATCAGTCGTGGGCGGGGCTTCTGGGGAGGGAGCTTCTGACCTTACACCCGAGTGGTCACAGTAGAGCTGGCTGCTGCCTACAGAGAACGCTCCTGGGCATCACGGAGCAAGGCCATATTGTCACCGGCCTCATGGGACGGTGGTGCTCTGAGCAGCTTGTGCTTCTCGCGACCAGTTCCAGGACGCAAGCCTCTCTGGGGTCCATAGGAGAGGGGCGGCCATATAGGTGTCGTAAGGTGTTATGTGCTGAGGTGTGTGGCTCTTCAGCATTCGTGTTTACAGTCCCAATCCCTAGTACTTCAAACTATGACTGCATTTAGAGAGAGGTTGTTAGAGATGTCATGAAGTTACAGTGAGTTTGCTGGGGTAGCTCTAATCCTGTTTGACTGGTGTCTTCATAAGAAAAGGCGATTTGCGGGGAGACAGAGAGACCATGCGTAGACACAGGGAGGAGAGACTCAGCTGTAAGGCCTCAAAAGAAACCAATCCTGCCTTGATCTCAGATGAGTAGCCCCGGAGTTGTGAGCGAATCCACTTCTGTTGTTCAAGCCACTGCACCTATGGGACTTCGTCATGCCGCCCTGGGGACTAATACTAGGCTGAGCTCAGAAAGAGCTCGGGGAACCAAAGAACCAGGCATTCACCTGATCTTCACTTCCAGTTGAATGCTAACTGAAAATTGGCCCTCACAAGTCATTTGACTTTGGGGGTTTTAAGCAGATGTCAGACTAGGGGTCACTGGCTGGTAGCAGCCAATGACCATAGCAGCGTCATTTGCTTGCGTCCTCACGAATGGACTGCTGACCCCAGGCTGCGAGGAGCGCAGAATGGCAAGCCGGGGAGTTTGTTTCAGGAGCAGTGGAGAGCAAAACCAGACCTGGCAGGCTCTGTGTTCATTATAATGACCAGCTCCTCCTTAGAATGATCACATAGGGGCCTCCCTGGTGGCGCAGTGGGCTAAGCAACACACTATGAAGCAAACTGTAACCACTGCATCATCAGTTCGATCCCTGCCGCAGGCCAGGGAGGTGACCCACATGGCGCAGCAGACCTCTCCTGCCTTGCCTGCTGCTCCCCTCAGCAGTGTGTTTCAGTCAGTCTGCCTGTTCTGCTCCCCACTCTGTCTCTGGTGAATCCTCTCACCACCTGTGACTCTGGCCCATACCCCAGCTCTTATATGCATAAATCAGTAAATCTTTAAAAAAAAAAGAATGATCAGACAATTGCTAAGAATTGTTCAGGTAATGGAGCCATGGTTAAGTTTAATTGGTAGCACTTTTTTCTTTGCTGATGTACATAATAATAGTGTGCTTATTAGCTGGGACATCTCAGATTCAAGTTGAACAAATGCAAAATTGAAAATCAAAATACCAAAGGAGCAATCAACTTTAGAAAGATCATCACCCTGCTCTTCAAGTTTTCCCTTTGCTTGTAGTGGTTATCTATTGCTATTTAACAAAATACTCCAGAATTTTGTGGCTTAAAACAACATTTATTAGTATCACAGTTTCTGTAAGCTGAAAATTCAGGAGCAGCTTGGGGTTTTTCACAAGGTGGTGGTCAAGTGCAGGCCAGGCTGCAGGTGACAGAAGGCTTGATGCCAGCTGGAGGATCTGCTTCCGGGATGCTCACTCGCGTGGCTAAGGGCAGGAGGCCTCAGGACCTCATCATGTAGACCCATGGGACTGCGCCCTGGCTTGTCAGCTGGCTCCCCGCACAGCAGCAGTTCCAGGGGAGAACGGGAGGAGGCTGCTTTGCGTTCTGTTCCCACGTCTCAGAAATTACTCTTGTTTTCTCAGTAGAAGTACAGCCCACTAAAAGCCGGTGAATTAAGCTTCACCTCTTGAAAAGAGGGATATCAAAGCACATCAAGACTTGCAGGTTTTCCATCTCCCGCCTGGTTTCTCCTCAGGCCTTTCCAGCGTCTCTCCTGCTAAGTGCTGGGTGTCCACAGAGCTCAGCCTCTGCCCCATTCCTCCCTCCTCTGGCCTCTCTCCTGGTGCTCTTCCCCGCCCACGTCTGTCAGTGCCGCCGTGTGTAGGTGACTCCAGAGTGGCACTCTGGCCCTGGCTTTCGCTGCAGCATCCTTGGCTCGTCAGGGTTTGTTGCTGCGTTTACAGCACCAGCCCAGTCTCCGGCAGCTCTCCAGAGCTCGCTTCCCCACACCTCACCGTCCTTCCTACCGCTGAGCACGCGCTGTCCAAGCTGGTTCACGTCAAAACACGGCACCATTCCTGAATGACAACTCGCTCTTCCTCCACTCTTATGTTCAATCCAGCACTAAGTCCTCTGACGGAGCGAGTCTCAAGCCCTTCTGCCTGCCAACTCCAGCCACGTCACCGTCCCTCTCACCTGGACTCCCACAGTAGCTTCCCTTTACTTCTTGGTTTGTCCCCTCCGGTTCACATCTCGAAATTTCAATCAGCTGACATCAGCCCTCTCCTTAACATCTTTCAATGACTTTCCATTGGATGATGAGTAACATCTATTCTCCTGAAAATGTTATAAAAGGCCCTGCTTGATCTGGTTTTTGCCTACTTCTCTAACTCCATTTGCTGTCATTCTCCCCCAGGCTTGATATACATGAGTGAATGAATGAATGAGACGGTCGGTCTTCTTCGTAATGCTTTATTGACTGCCCTCCCTTCCTTATCTCACTTCCTCACTCTCTTATGCAAGTGCCCTTCACCTCCTAGATAAACCACTTGCCCAAGTCAAGATATCCCCTTACCCAGGTTCCACCTAACTCCTGAGCTCGGGAGATGAGAGAAATAAAGGCAGCAACAGAAAGTGCAGGTTTTGGCCTGCCACTCATGGCGTGTCAACACGCATCGGTACCCAAGAGCTTGGCAGCTGGGGCATTTGCGACTTGCTCTTAAATGGCTCCTCATCCAGGAAGGTGATCTGCTTTAAAGTATCCCTGCCTTGTTGGACTTGGACTCTGCATCCTGAGGATGGATGGGGATCCAGAATGAATCTCAGCTGGTGCGGTACAATGGACGTGCCATACCAGGAGCTCTGATTAAAACAAAACAAAGCAAAATCTCCTCATGGCTGGACCCTTTGCCCTTGTTAAGAAAAAAATGTATTTCATCTGTTCAGCAATATTTAAATAGATTTAAACATCAGGAAAAATTTTAACTTCACAATTTGTCTTGGAGAATATTATGCAGTTTCCTGGAACCTGACCATAAACAAGCGTACTAAGAATTCTGGCATGGTATATTTTTGCAGAAAATAAGGAATCCTATGAAGAAACACTATACCACTTACACAATCCCTGGAATGTTTTTAAATTAACTTCAGCTGTGGAGACGACAATTTTCTGATTAATTCGATCAATGTAGACAGCAAGTTGTAGAATGCATTAAAGGAATTCTGGGTAATTCCATACTTAGCTGACTCCTGAAGTTCAGGACTTCCTCTGCTCAGACACTTGCTCACCTACAATGACACATCACCGCCTGAGGACTGGGTTCCTTGGAACTTCTACTTGCCAAACCTTGATTTTAGGAAGAGAAATTTGACAGAGAAAAGAGGAGCAAGAAAAAGCGAGGGGCAGAGAGACAGAAAGAGACAGAGAAAGAAGTTGGTCAGGCCACCCAATCTCCCAAGATGGCAGAGGATATTGGTGGGGTCATTTCAGTCCTATGTCAGGGATCTCTAGGTTCATTAATTTCTTCTTATTGATTGCCTTCAGCTTCTCAGGTTCCATGGGGCTGGGTCATTCCGGCCAAACGCACAAGAGTTCAGTACATGTAGATATCTATTAAATTCCAATAACAGTTGTTATTGGACTATTGACTATGACCTAGTCAGGCAACCTTGATATCCCACTCATGCAAGTTTATACAGTAAGAAATATTCATGCTCTCATATTTGTAGGGACAGTTAACTTATGACAAATGAGCCAAGACTGTACAATGGAGAAAGGAACGTTTCTTCAACAAATGGTATTAGGAAAACTGGACAATCAATGCAAAATAATGAAACTAGACCACTATCTCACATACACAACAATTAACCCCAAATGCATTGAAGACTTGGATGGAAGACCTGAATGTAAAAACCATAAAATACACAGAGGTACTCACAGGCAAAATACTCCAAGACATTCGATTCAGAGATGTCTTTGGGCCTCAATTACAACAGTAAGGGAAACAAAAGCAAAAATTAACAAATGGGACTATATCAGAGACACAGGCACAGTAAAGGGCACTATCATTAAAACAAAAAATCACCCTACTGAATGGGAGAAAATATTTGCACATTATATATCCCATGAGGAACAAATAGCCAAGATCTACGAAACACTCAACAAAATACAACTCGACAGAAAGAAAACATCCCAATCATAAAATGGGCTTAAGTGTTAAATAGACACTTCTCAAAACAAGTATACAGATGGACCTCCCTGGTGGCCTAAGGGTTAAGTCTCAGCACTATCACTGCCACAGTTTGAGTTCGATCCCCGGCCAGGGAGCTGACCCACCAGGCGCAGCAGACCTCTCCTGCCTTGCCCACTGCTCCCCTCAGCAGTGTATTTCAGTAAATCCACCTGTTCTGCTCCCCACTCTATCTCTGGTGAATCCTCCCAACCCCTGCACCTCTGGCTTATACCCCAGTTCTTCTACACATAAACAAATAAATCTTTTTAAAAAATAAGATACACAGATGGCCAATAGGGACATGAAAAAATGCTCAATATCACTAATCATTAAGGAAATGCAAATCAAATCCACAATGAGAAACCTATCACTTCACACCTGTGAGACTCACCCATCTGAAAAGACCAGAAATGATAAGTATTGGTGAAGATGTGGAGAAAAAGGACCCGTCTTACATTGTTAGTGAGAATGTAGACGTCCAGCCCCTATGGAAAACAGTATGGAGGTTCCTGAAAATAATAAAACTAGATCTACCATATGGTCCAGCAATTCCACTCCTCAGTATCAACTAAAAGAATGACAAAACACTGATTTGAAGAAATATATGCAGCCCTATTTACAATATTCCAGTTATGGAAGCAACCTTAGTGCCCCATGACATGAGTGGACAAAGAAGATGTGGTCTATATACTACTTGGCTATTAAGAAAAGTGAAGTCTTGTCCCTTGAGACAATGTGGATGGAGCTGGAGGAGACAGTATGGATGGCCAGCAAAACAAGTCAGAAGGAGAAACACACACTGGATGATTTCACTCACCCGTGGAATATAAAGAAACCAAACAAAGGCACAGACAAAACTAAACCAAACCCTAGACCTCTGACTGTAGAATTGAAGCTACCAGAGGGGGAGAATGAGGAGAAAAGAGGGGAGGGCACTCAGTGGACAAGACGTGTGAACTATACTTTAGGAAAGGAATGTCTTGAAATATTATTGTGTGTTTTTTTTTTCTTTTTGTAGAAGAACTAGGGTGCAGATAAGAGGTGTTGGGGGGGAGTGAGAGGATTCACCAGAGAGAGAGTGGGGAGCAGAGCAGACAGAGCCACTGAAATATGCTGCTAAGAGAAGCAGCAGGTGAGACAGGAGAGGTCTGCTGCGCCCGGTGGGTCAGCTCCCTGGCCGGGATCCAACTCAGGCCTTGCGGTGATACCTCTGAGACTTAACCCTCAGGCCACCAGGGAGGGCTGAAAACCTACCGTGTTGATGGGCCTGGGCTAACTTCTGCAGCAAACCATCTCAAAATCTCATTGACTAAACACAGTGAAAGTTTCTTTCTTTGCCTGCCTCAAAATTCCAAGGCATGTTTGACAGAACCTGCTGCAGGCCTTCACACGGAGCCTCGCTCCGTCCTCCTTGGGGCGCCATCTTCCTCCAGGTTCGCAGACGCCTCCCCTGAGTTGACGAGCCAGGCCTAGTGGTGATCTGCCCACTTTCCATTGGCCAGAGCCAATCACGTGAGCTCTCATGACTGGCAGGCTGACTGGAAGTATAGTGTGAGTCTGTGCCTAGGAGACTTTACACTTGATAGCACTTCCCCTTTGCTTCTACAGTCGGTAAATTGCCACATGAAATTACAGTGATCGGGCCAGTTTTAATGTACAGACATGGTCATTTCATATAGTTTAACCTGATAGTTTATGTCTCTTATCCAGAACACTCGCGACTAGCTATTAAAAGAAAAGAACTGGTGAATTAGGGACGGGAAAGCTAGTAAGTGAGCATGGAATTGGAGTAAAGGGCGGGGAGAAGGAGAAGATGCTGAGAAAGTAACTGGCAGCATTTGCCAAGGTTGCAGTGTCGTTGGAGAATTGTGTGGACACTAGAAGTGGAAGCTTTCTAAACAATTTCGTGAAGATTTTATAAATAGGAAGCTTTGCTCTTGTTAATATCATGTTTGCCTGTGCTGGATTCCTTTCGTGCCCTCAATAATGTTTCAACTTAAGCATTTTAATCATTAATTTTCTTTTTTGTCCTTATTTTTTTAAATAGCTGCATATGTGCATTTTAAAACAACGGCAGGCATAGAATACAGAACTGGATTCTTGGTGTAATAAATCAATTTCCTCTGGCATCTCCCAATCAGCAAGTAATTATTAGCAATTGCATCCACTAGTCATCTCCCCCCTTGTAACTGTTTTCTGTTTTCATGACCAGATGTAGAATTTGACGAAGAAACCAGAAAAATCCCATTTGTGGCTGCCCCTTTGAAGCGATCTCTCAAAACTGCATGAACACATCGTCAGCACACCCGTTAGCTGAAGGCATTTGCTCATTTATGAATTTGCATGGTTCTGGCGTGGTTTTTCCTAGTGCCCTTCCCAGCTGCTGGCTTCTTTAGGAAATACCCACGAACACGTCACCGTGTCCTCTGCAGGTGGAGCTGGTCTCTTCTGATTTGTGTCACTGCCTGAGTATCAGTCCATTTTATAGTTCTTGGTCCTCTGTGGGTTCTTAAGCAACTGTTGTCTCCATCTTTTAAACACATGCGCATATGACTAGATTTAATGATGGATCCTTCATATCTGCCAACAGAGCTGTAATAAGATGCATTTGTGATGGGGACAGGAATTCCTAGAGTGGCTGAGAAATCTTCCTGTGTTATGCTTTTGATGGCCCAAATGTTGGTCATTAACATTTTGGAGTTTTATTTATTTCTATTTTTTATTTTTTTTTCATTTTGGAGTTTTATGAGTGACACTTGGGAGTGATGACTTGGGAGAAATTAATAGACCTCAGGGTTCTCAGTTTCACCTTTTCACCTAAAGGAAAACACGTGAAAGCAATAAAGCTGTAGAGAGGATTTCTCTGGAGAGTTGTGGTAATGAGCACACAGTATATGAATTTCATCTTCTGGTAACTTTCTCTGTTTCCTTGCCTATCTTCATCGCTGGACTCCTAGTTCTTTGTGGGCAAGGTTGGTCTCGTATAGTTCTAGCTTCAGTGCCTCGTCCCGTGCCTGCTATGTGTAGTTACCTGATACGTTCTGAATGAGCAAATGCATAGATGGATGGATGAGTACTGGAGTGCATTGCGTTCTCCTCTGACTTCTAGTACAAAGGCATCCAGGCTTTCTTGGTCCTAGTTTCTTCACATCTAGGATGAGCGCTTGGGGCAGCTCTCCTGCCTACCTGTGACTGTGCAGGTGTTTCTTTACATTACCCTTTTCCCTTTGCAAAGCAGCAGTGGCGGCTCTTGTGTCGTGCTGGTGTTTGTGCAAGCGTCTTCTCCTGCCCTTATGGACATTTAAAAAGAAAACTAATAAGACGACAGGTTGGAATGAATGATACCCAAGGTCACGTTCCTGCAGATGAAATTCTATGATAATGTCCCCTTATAGGGAAAATTGATTCCTAGGAACGTGAACAAGTGAAGCCCCGTGAGAACTGCAGCTGCGAGAATGTGCCTTGCAGGTGAAGGAGTGTGACTAGAGCGAGGCCACCCGCTCCCCAGGCTGCTCCTGCCACGCCTTCTTCAAGGACGAGCCTGGAGGGTGCTCGGGCAAGGCCTTTTGTGCAAACAGGACTCTCCTCGGAAGCCCGACTTTGGCTCCAGGATCCCCCAGCCCAGCTTTGCCAAACCTCCCCTAGACTACCACCCAAGCTTCCGCCCTCTCGTTCACTCAGGGTCCGACTGCCGTGGTGGTCTGTGGCTCTCCAGAGCTCCCCAGCTCCCTTCCGGCTCAGCTGCCCAGCCTTCTACTCGGCAAACCCCCGTGGCTGTCTCATGTCTAATGTCTGATGCCACATTCCTCACTCCAGAAATGCAACACTGCCGTCTACCCCCTCTCGCAGCTCACACTCCATGTTCATGGGCCCGGAATATGCTCTTCACGAGGGCTTCGGTCTCACTTCCTATTGGGTGCTGCTGAACTTGCAGTACTTGGTACATTGGACGTGCCCAGTAAACGCTGCTTCGATGGATGAAGGATTAATGATTCTAACCCATGACCAAGTCTCACGGTTCCACCTCGAGCCCATCGACTTCTCCGTACCGCCACTGTTCCTGCTCCGGGCGGAATGACTAGATGCTTTTTCCCAGCCAGCTGTTGTCCCTGCTTCTGTCCTGCCTCCCTTCAGTCCGTTTTCCAGACTGTCCCTCAGCTCTTGCCCGTACTCATTTTGCCACCTCTGCCCGTGATGTTCTTCCGCCTCACTCTGTGTGCTTGAGGCCTACTCACCTTCAGTATCACTCGAAGGTTTCACCCTCAGAGAGAACATCTTGATCCCTTCATCCAGATTCTGTTTTTTGCTTTAAGCTTCTCTAGCCAACTGACTGTGTTCAAGGCCTGTATTAGCCTTTCCCGCTGGCCCAGAATGCATCGTCAGGGTCCCCGTCTGCCCTGCTCCCTTCGGTATCCCCGGCACTTAACACAGTGTTCACTGCATGTTGACACCCTGTGAAGGATGAAGCTGGGTGTTTTGGCATCCGGAAATCAGCAAGGCCCCTCCTGTGGTAGCTGAGAAGCACACTGCTCGCAAACTGGCAATCAAGAGGTTGGCAGGTCATCCCTAAGGTTTTGTTGAGAGATTGAAATCTTATTAAATTAATTTGACATTCCTCATAAAGAATATGGAATTAAAATCCCTTAGGTAGGCTTCCCCCCCATATATGTCTTGTTATATTTTCATTTTTAATCCAACTCTCCAATGTCACCTTCCTCCTCTTTTCCAGCAACATTAGCTCCTCCCTCCTCTCTGCTCTCCAAACATCAGCCCTGTGTTGTTCAAGGAAGACAAAACAGACCTTGTACCTATAGGTGTATAAGGTCAAGAAACTGGTGTTGTGGATGTAGGTAGGAGATTTTTTTGCAAAGTGAGACAAAGTTACATTAGCTTATTCACCAAGGTATGAGGATAGAAGTTATTTACCATCTTGTTTCAGTCTTTGTGTTCACATCTTAAGTACATCAAGACAAATCACCCAATTAAAAAATGGACAAAGGGCCCAAATAGACCTTTCTCCAAAGAAAATACACAGAGGCCATAAAAGCATGAAGGTGTTCGGTGCCCTTAGCCGTCAGGGAATGCAGGGCAAAGCCACCAGCAGAAACCACTAGAATGGTCATATAAAAAAAAGAAAGCAGACACTAACAAGAGTCGGTGAGAATGTGGGGAAACTGGAACCCTCATCCACTGCTAGTGAGAATGTGCAATGACGCACTCATACGCAATCATCTTGGAACACCAGCTGGCAGTTAGTTCCTGAAAAGGTAAACACTTGGTTACCATGTAACCTAGCGATTGCACTCGTAGGTAGCTACCCCAGAGAAATGAAAACACACACCCACACAAAACTCACACACCAGTGTCCATAGAGCATTATTTATAACAGCCAAATAGTAGAAACAGCCCAGATGCCCACTCGCTGATGGCTGGGTTAGCAGAGTGCATCCACACAGTGAAGAGAATTCGGCAACAGAAAGGCATGAGGAACGGTCACACGCCACAACACGCGTCACCTTGAGTGTGTGCTGACTGGAAGAGGCCAGGTACAAAAAGACCACAGAGTGTGCAATTCCATTTATGTGAAATGTTCAGAACAGGCAAATCCAGAGTCAAAAAGATTTGTGGTTGCTGGGGAATGGAGTGGGGCGGGGCTTCTTTTTGGAGTGATGGTGATGTTCTAGAATTAGATCGTGGGGACGGTTGCGTAACATAGTAAATATACTAAACACCACTGACGTGTACACTCCTAGATGGTGCATTTCATGTCACGTGAATTGCACCTCAATTTTTAAAAAGATTCTTAAGGACACTGTTGTGTTTAGACTTACTCAGTCAACACACTTTATGCTCGGTGCTCCGTGGTTTCTTGGTTGGGAGTTGTTAGTTGCATGCGAACTGAGTCAAGATTGTGGTAGCCTTGCAGAATTACTAGTATTATCCGGGTTAGCTGGTGACCGATGGCTGCGTTATTCTTCGGTCTGAAGTCTTCTGAGGCCTTTGTAATGATACCCACTGCGTCTCTGCTCACAATAGACTGTGAACTTAAGAGAGCAAAGAGGGAATCTTTTTCATCACTGTCTCAGACCCCTTGCAGTATGGTAAGACCGGGCAAATGTTTCACTGTAATGCGGTGGTACCTACTGGGGGACAGTTTGCCTCCCAAGGGGCGATTTGGCCAAGTCCAGATACATTCTTGGTTGTCACAGCTGGAAGGGCAGGTGCTCCTGGCACCTACAGGTGGAGGCCAGAGATGCCGTTCAACATCCTCAATGCCCGGAACAGCCGCCCACAGTAAAGATTTATCTGGCCCAAACTGCAGTCCTGCAGAGTTAGAACAAGCCTGCTCTAAATGGTGAGTGACTGCCTTCCAGAGCCCGCGCCAGGATTCCGTGAGAGGATGAAAAAGAAGTCCAGTTCAAGAAGAAGTGGAAAACAAAGTCGTCCTTGCCTTGAGTGTTCTCAGTTCATGAAATGTGCCAGACCCTGGCTTTTCTTAACTCGGTGACCAAGTTGGTAGGAGAGGCAGGCTCGAAGGAAACTTCGAGGTAGTTTAATTTCCCGACCTTGAGTAAGGCATGATTTATCTACAGAAAGTTCAGTCCCACAGCACACAATGCCGGGCCCACTGTGCCGTCCTTGTCTGCTGAAGAGCCCAGAAAACCCTTTCTAGCGTATTGAATCGCATGAGGGCGTAGCTCTAGTCCTCCACAAAGTGCACAACTTCTTTGCTTCCGGAATCGGGTACCAATCCTGTCCTGTACTAGGCCAGGAAGGAGGTGAGCAGGCAGCCAGGTGCATCCGTGGCCTGGCCCACACTTGGCAACACTTGGTGACACTTGGCGACAGGGCTGACTCTTGAGCGTCCAGATTCAGACAGCCCACACGTCAAGGCTGCTGATTTTCCATGGCTCATGAGCTAAGGATGGTTTTTACTTTTTTTTAATGGGTAAAGCTAAATCAAAAGAAGACTCCTATTACATGCACATGAAAAGTATATTAAATTCCAATTGTAGTGTCCATAAATAAAGTTTTATTGAACACAGCTGCACCCCTCTGTGGCCCATTGCCCAGCGCTGCCTTGGGCTGAGACCTGAAGGTCCTCTGAGCCTAAAATATTTACCATCTGGCCCTTTGTGGAAAAACGTTTGTCCACCCCTGCGCTGAGGTTAAAGAGTTTAGCAAATCGTGTTTCCAGAAGGCAGAAAGAATGAGAATGCGCCCTGGGCTAGCATCCGCGACACCCAGCTCTTGGGAAGATATGACTCCACTGGGCTGGCACTTCCTCATCCCGGTGACCCTCCAGCACTTCCTGTTCCTCACCTGTGGAGCTTCCGGTTCATTCCATGGTGGCTGATGAGTAAAAGCGCAGCACTTTCGCCCGGGACACCCCACAGGGCCAGGGACCCCATCACCACTCACCTGATGTTGGCACAGACCTCGATTGCCCCTGAGTGTGGACAGGGCAGATCTTACTGGCACTCTGAGAGATTTGGAGGCCTAAATCTTTGGCTACTTTCACGTGCCCTTGTTTTATAGATTATGGGCCGAATGCTTTTTTTCAGCCCGTGGAAAAGGAAAGGAATGATGCTGGTGGCCAGGGAAGTGTGGCGAGGGAGGGCAGCCGAGGCTGGCCACCTGAAATTCGGGCCTTCAAAATCTGATCTGGCCCGGAGCGGCAGGTTTATCGAAGTTTCCCAGGGACTTGTCATCACTCCTGTTCAGTTAGGAGCTGGGAAGGGTCTCTGGTGCCCTTTCTGTCTTCCCAGTGCTAACATGTGGCTCTTGGTCCGCAGCGCAAGGCGTCATGGCTTGTCAGTGTCCGCTCTCCAGCCTGGGGTGTGTCACTATGGGGCGCAGCTGGCCTGCTGCTATGGATGGAGACGGAGCAACCGGGGCGTCTGTGAAGGTAATTTTCTAAGAGCAGAGACCACTCCGTGCTGGAACAGTAGGCCAGAGGTCACAGGCTTTTGTCTGTCACATCATAAGCTGGCGCCAAATCGCCAGTGACATGGACAGAGGGATGGGGAGCTCTCTTGCCACCCAAACATGACTGCCACCATCGCCTCGACGGGGCAGGTTTCAGTGACCTGTCTTGCCCATAAGCTCCCTACTCCCTTACTGACTCTGACTGGGTTGTTTGCACTATTTTTGTTTTCATCTGAGGAAACCGCATTGGGCCAACCCATGCCTCCTTCTAATGACCATCTTTCCGCTGAGTCCTCACAAAAGACACCTCTGAACGGTAACACCCAGCTGGGAGGCTTCACCTACCGATAAGAGCGAGCCATGTACTTCATAGTTTGCTTATGCGCCTTTTTCACGTCCCTTGTACCTGTTTCAAGGGATGCCTGCATATAGGCAAGATTTTAATCTTGTTTCTGATACTTCTACCCAGTCTCAAACTAAGGAAACATAATTTGTGTTGGACGTTGTTTCTCAGACTGTCAGCAACTCCCGGAGAGGCCTCTGATAATCCCGAGTGAACTGGGTGGGACAGGGATTTGTATAGTTTCATTTTTTATTTGACTTTCTATAATAACTGATGCTCGGGCTGCAGAGGAGTCAAGTCCTGGTTCCTCCCTGTCGACTGGCCGGCCTGGGCGCTCTCTAGGGCAGGAATGTGGCCTCTCTGTGCCCGAACCTCAGCCCCTTCTCTCCTAGTGGGGCAGACACGCACCTCACGTCCCTCGCGCTTCAGGCGTTGGTGTGGCCCTTGTGGGTTGCTAAGCTGTAAAGCGCCAAACTAGTAGCTATTGTTAGGCTAACAGTGCTCTCTACCTTCTTTGAGCTGCTGTGTCCTGCCCCACCCTCCTCCCCGAGTTGGTTCAAGTCTATCTAGATCGATGCTCGGTGAGAGTGAAACGTGTTCACGTCTGAAACCCACAACGTGTCGGAAGACACTGGCATTCTTGCCCACAAGCTATCATGCAAACGCTCTGCCATCCGTTTCCTGTGACTACTGAATGAAGATACTAGAAACAGTGTTCAAAGATCGTCACGGACCACCTCATGAAAGGAAGTTAGAACGTCCCCCAAGGTCTTTGTCAGTTGAGCCAAAGTGGATGAAACATGACGATTGGATGTACAGTGCTACGGCCGAGGCATTGTCTTGAGAATCAGAATGGTGCGGGTGACCTTGGGCAAGGTGGGTGAGCTCACTCAGGCCCCTGTTCCGCCTCTACACGTCCAAAGGGCAATGCCTGCTCCCGGGGGTAAGGAGAGGGAGCCCCAAGGGGTGTGCATCACCTGCCACGTAGGAGATGCCTCGGGACTTGCCCTCGACTGGGACGGACCGATATCCCACTGCAGACCAGAGCGCCGGGTGGTGGGAGTGAAATGTGACTTCGTTCTTTTTCTAACCGCAACTAAGACATTTTTATTTGAAGTCGGTCAGGTGGAAAAAGGGCAGAAAACACGTGGGACATGTGATTTGGAATCTTTCTTCCAGTCGCATGAACCTCAGCAACACCTACTGCCATAAAACTTGAACGTCTGGTGAATACAGAGGCTCGCTGTCTGCAAGAGCCATTCCGGAACCAGAGCACGGCGGTCGGGCGAGGGTACACACGGCCGTTGGCATTGGCAGTGCTGCTGTGGATGATTTCATGCCAGGCGCACAAAGGAACCGAAAGCAAGAAGCTGAACGGGCAGGTGCAGAGCGTTCAAGCAGAGTGCCCAGCGAGGCCAGGCTGGCAAGCTCAGTGCGGCGCCACTGCCCCAGCCCCAGGCCCAGTGTGCATTAATGGCACGCGGTGGTTTTTACCTGAAATCTGCATCGTGTTCCGTCCACTTTCCATGGTCCTTCCTGACAGTAAAGTCATATGCTCCCCGAAGCAGCAAGTGACGGGGTGCTGTGCCCCCTCATGGCTGCCTCTCTGGTTTTGAAGCCAGAGCCCGGCGCTGCGGTAATGAGCTGAGGAAGCCGTGGGCCTGCCCCAGCCTGCAGTCAGACCCCAGCCTGTGAGGTCCCTGCTGCCCTGGCCTTCACCTCCACCCTCTATCCCCTGCGTTCCTCAGCACCCTGCCTGGAAGCCGGGGCTTGCCCACTCGCGGCCCCAGCTCTGCCGCGTGTGCTCCAGGGCTGGCCTGTTCAACTCGCTCTCATTAACCTTCAAGCGCGTGTGACTTGGTGAGACCGGGCGAAGGCTTGTCCGTGAAAGGAACGCGGCAGAGGGAGGCGGGCGTTTGTCTTTATCTGCAGGGCCCTGAAATCGCACACCATTTTAGACAGAAACTGAACTCCCTGTGCTGTCCGTTGGCCCCTCAAGTCATCGGCCCAGAGTTCCTGCAAATTGAAAACATCTTCCTGGAGCTTTGACCTCACAGCAGTAAGGGTATTATTCACCCTTTCTCCTATGTTCTTTTTGGCATTCATCCTAGACTTTCCTATCTGGGCCGTGTTGAAAATAACTTTCCAGGGAACAATCAGAAGTCTTTGGAGCTTAAAAAAAGTAAAAGATTTATTTTCCTAATATCTGCACTTCAAGCTGCATCCCCAAGTGTATATCCATAACAAAATGGACATTGGAAATGAAATTCTATTTCTTTTGTCTGCAGAAGCACCAGAATTGTGCTGGGGAACATTTTCTCCCTGTCGTCTCACTTCTCATTTGTTCAGAGCCAAAAAGTGCCATTTTCTCTCTGGAAAGTTAGCCTCCTGCTGCTTTATTCAATAGTATTCACAACTGTTGTAGAATCTGACACAGTCAAGAGATTATTAGACGCTGCAGGAGAAACAAAGATGAATGTTTAAGGCCTGATCTGAAAGCACTTAAATCAAGGAGTAGACAGAAGTCAAGGACAGGGAACCAGACGTGTGTCTAGTTACTGAATACAACGGAGACGAATCAGTTGTGCGGGGTGGTGAAAGTTGAACGGCAGTCCACAGCGAGCGAAGCTGCGGAGGCTTCTGGAAAGGATGGAGAGGGCATCTGCCATGGGAGGGGAGGGGAGAGCGCCCGGGTCTGCCCGCGGTGGATGAGGAGAGGCGGGAGGTGTGCAGGCCTGTGCAGAGCGGCTGCTCTGGCTCCGCCACGGCGTGGCCCGCGTCTAGGAAACAGCATGCTAAGGTTCCGCGGCCACCTGCAGAGTGGCGTGCTCCTGGGGTTTCCAGGTCTGATCTAGCGCTGCTCCGGGGCATGTCTGACAGGAGCGAGGGAACAAAGAAGCTAGGTTGTGACGTCCTTTCCAGAGAAGTCTAGCTTCAGCTGATCCCATGGGGAGACTCTGGGGTGTCAACTGCACCACAGTTTGTCCTGCCCAGAAATGGGGAGCTAGGCTGTAAAACCCTGGCCTCAGTCACGCACCGGTCAAAGGCTTTGCTGAGGTAAAGGGGGTTTGGGGGTTCCAGGTAAACTCCTAGATATCAATGGGCAAAGCGGCTCCATTCACGAGATGAATATCTGTTCATTGAACGAAGTGGTGGTAGGAATGTTACAGGGCAGGGAGAGGAGCACCCCAGAACCCCCAAACCTGCCCTCTCTGAATGGGGTCTGCCATCTGCCGCAGTAAGGCAAACATATAAAACCTTTAATGGAAAGGAACTTTAATACAATTGGGGAACAATACAGAAAGGAAAAAGAATACAGTTACTAAGTCAAGCATCCAAAGTCACCCATCTCCTTGAGGGTAAAAGTCCAGCCAAATAGGATTGGCCCAAAGCAAGGCCCAAAGGCCTGCCACATGTTGGAAGGACCTTTCAGTAGAGACCATAGAAAAGGGTCAGAAAGAGTCAGACAAATCTGGGAGGAAAAGAGCAAAATCAAAATCAAGATGAAAGCTGCCATGGTTAACCTCCCCACGGGTCTTTACCCACATCTGTTCCAACCAGGCCAAGACCAAAAAGCAAGCGCAGTTTCTTCACATGTCCCTCTCTCTGCTCCACTGCCTCCTCCAGGTCTCCTTGCTGCTCTCCGTCCTGCTTCCTGCTTCCTCCCTTCCTCTGTCCTCCTCTCTCCTCTCTCCAGCATCCTCTTACCCTGCTCATCTCCACCAACTTAGGGCAGAACCGGGATTCTGGAACTTCCCCCTTCCCTGGGGACCACCTGTTACAGGAACGGGGTTGGGATGTTGTACTGATTGCTTTGGGGACAAGACGAAATGGAGACAACCGAGATAGTCCGGTAACTGGGTGATGAACGGTGCCGTTCCCAGAACACGGCATGGCGCTGCGGGAGGCGCTGGCTCTCCAGGAGCAAGCCCAGTGCGCACGCGCTGTGGGGGTCCGTGCGCAGGGGCGCGCGCGCCCCTCTCCTCGACTGCCCAGCGCTCTTTGCTCGAGGCTGCTCCTGAGCTAGTCCAGACTGCCAGACCCTTGTCCCTCCTTTCTCCCTCCTTCTTTATTTTCTCTCACGTTTTATCATTTCCCTTTTTTCCATCTTTGGCTTTTCTCCTCATTTCCTCCCTATGAGTTAGTTAGACTCAAGCTTTCCATCAAGTTTGTTTTTCCTGACCCTGACTCTTTTTTTTTTTTTTAAAGATTTATTTATTTATGCGTACAAGCATTGGGGTACAGGCCAGAGGTGT
>JAGFMF010011596.1:1389130-1416568 GCA_019455555.1 Galemys pyrenaicus | reverse complement strand
CCCCTCCCTGGCCGGCAGCAGGGATCGAACTCGTGCTGCAGTGGCTGCGGTTTGCTTCATAGTGTGTTGCTTAACCAACTGCGCCACCGGGGAGGCCCTGACCCTGACTCTTTAAACACCTTCTACCTGTGGTGTCTCCCACCACCTCATTTATCTAACAACTATTTATTGAGTGCCAGGTTGCTGAGGTGTCTGGATACAGAAGTGAATGAAATGGCAAAACAAATGGACTTCTCGTACCATCACCACCACCACCACCACCACCATTGTCTCGATATCATCATCTTCATCATCAAGCTTTAGATCCCAGCCTTAGGGCTGGAGGCTTCCCCTCCCTGTCTCCAAACTGCAGGCAGTTTGTTTGAACCAATAAGGCACAGCATTAAAAGGATATTGATCACTCAAAAGAAATCTAGGCCAGAAAGCATGTAAGAGAACAAAGAGACAAGCAGCAGAAAGGAGAGGAGACCTTGTCACTTCCGCAGGATGACTATGGAGTCTCTGGGCTCACACAGTGTCCTTCTTTTGAAAACCTTTTGTGTTTACCTGCAAACTGGCCGGCTGTGGTCTGGGAGGCTTTGTTTCCCTCTCAGCCCCCGGGGCGTGCCCATGCTAAGCAGGTTACAGTGAACTTGTGCTCTTTGGGCTGGAGGCTCTGTGACATCGTCTGCAGTGTCTCAGAGGTGCAGACCGACCAGAGAGGAAGCAGATGTGCCCCCGGTGTCCCCAAGGGTTTCTCTGTCGCGTGCAAGTCCTGAGTTTGGCGTGCTCGCCTCCACCACGCTTGCCTCTGCATTCTCTTATTGTCTCTTATTTCCTTCCACAGCTGCGTGTGAACCTGCATGCAAGTTTGGTGAGTGTGTGGGACCGAACAAATGTAGGTGCTTTCCAGGGTACACCGGGAAGGCCTGCAGTCAAGGTCAGTACCATGGAACGGGGTACTGATGCGAACCCCCCAGGAGCTTTCTGGGGGCGATGGCGAGTGTGAGAATCTTGAGAGTAATGGGGTGCTCAGGATCGTGTCGAGTTGAACCTGAGTGCTCAAATGGAAGTAGTCTCAGGACTAGATTTTTGAAGAGTCCCTTCTAGAAAATTATGTCGTTCTAAAGTTTTGTCAAGATGCTAGATAATAGGCCCTTTTTACAAAAAAAAGAGTAATTTTTATGATGTTTGAGCTACTGAGTGATGCTTGTTTTTACTTAAAAAAATAAAACTATGCAAAGGGATATAAATTAAAAAGCGACATCCCTATTCTAACCATAGTTCCCAGTTTGTCCTGGACCCTCAATGTCCTTTTCTGTAATAGCACAGAGAAGTTTCTCTTGATCATCATGGCCTGTCAGCACATACACAGCCAGCTCAGTCAGACTCTAGAGCCTGTACCTCGTCCCCAGTGTGGATGCTTCTGTCGTTTAGATAAACTAGGCTTCATCTAGTCACAGCCATCTCAGTCCTCCAGTATGTCGCCATTACAGCGCAGAGTTCGAGGAACCCAGGCCCGAAGAGGTCTGCCATAACTATGAAGATGTCCTCAGTCCCAGCATGCAGTTGAGCAAAGAACAGCAAAAGCAAGCTCGGCTGTCCTTAAGAAAGGTTGCTGGGCTATAGAAGGAAGAGGAGCGTTCCAGGAAGGGCAGGCAGGGAGCCACCCTACTCTACCAGCCCCTGCTGCCAAGCCCGGGGGTAGTGGTGTACACTGCAGTAGCCTTTCTTGGAGCTGCCTGCTTGCAGGCCCAGAGCAACCTCTGAACCACTCCTCTCCTACCCTGACTTTCAGAGATCAGCACCGAAAAGATCCAACTGCTTGAGGGAGCAGCGTGGAGTCTTGCTGTCCTAAGTCATAATTCAGCTGCCTCCCTTCCTGGGGATTTTTCCATATGTCTTGGCTTCTGTACAAAGATGCCTTCTCAGGAGATCTGGACTAGAGAAGAGATGTTTCATGCTCGGTTTCCAGTCCCAGTAAAATAAGAACGTCGAGGGAGTGATCCAGTTGGCTGCACCCCCAGTCCCTCCAACCCTCCCCACCAGGCTCCCTGCTCCTGGGCAGCCAGATCAAAGCCAGGGAGCCAGGCCTGTCTTCAGCTGAGACCTGTCCCAAAGGTGCTGCTTCCAGGGACGAATGAGTCACCCCTGAGTTAGGGCCGAGTGATGGGTATTCCTGGCTTTCCCATCATGTCCAATCAGCACTTTTCGGTTCCCGAGTTCTCAGTCGTTGAGGTCCAGGAGGGAGATGGTCGGGTGGCGGGAATAAGCACTGCCCAGCCAGGCGTGGGCAAAGCCCCAGCAGGAGGCTCCTTTCAGAGGCAGCAGCGACTGCGTCTCCGTTTTCAAGGATCTGCTTTACCTGTGGCCCTGGGCGTCCATGGCCTGTGGCCGTTTCCCCCTTTCTGGTTCTTCTTCAGGGGGTTCGGACAGGAGGCGCCCTGTGACCCCATTTCCAAAGACAGCATCCCTCTACCCCGGATCACCTTCAGGCTTGCTGCCGGAGACGAGCACGCTAGCATTCGCAGCATGTCCTCCGGGCTTTTGATTACTGTGTCTCCCCGCCACTTTGGTATCTGTCTGTGCACGTAGTTCTGCAGCCTTCTCATCTAACATCTTCTGAACGTCTTCACATGGCATGAAAGTTGTCCTCTGAGCTCCTCACCCGAAAGCTGCCTCGCAGACTCCCCTCTAGCAGGGAATGAGCAGCGGCAACATGGAGAAATTCAGGGGTTCAGTGTGGGGCTGCAAACAGGAAGGAGGCTGTGCTGTGGGCGACCGTGCCAGGCCGCCAGGGGTAGCACAAGGACAGTGTCCTCCCAGTGATACTCGCGCACACGTGCACCCGGCGGAAATGTGCGGCAAATGACCCTTCCAAGACACCACGTGCCTGTTGCGCAGATCAGGACGCAGAAACATACCAGTCCACCTGCAGACCTCTGCGCTCTCCCCTCCAGTCTCCCCCATTCCGGAAGAAGCCGTAGCTTGGCCTCTTCTACCACAGCTTGGTATTAGTTGTGCCTGTTTTTCAATGTGCTTGTTTGCATCCAGCTTCCTCCACTCCCAGCATGTCTGTGAGATTCCTCCACTGTCGCTTACAGGTGTGGTTTGTTCACTCTCATTGCTGTGTAGTGTTCCAGTGAGGGGGTACAGTCCTAAGTCACTTACCGATGGGGTCACTTAGAAGAAATGAGTCAATGGATGGTTTCGTCATTGTGCGTCGTTGTACATCCTAGAGTGTAAGCGTGCAGATCTACCTGGCATATCCTACTAGACCCCTGTGCCAGACGGAACAGCCTGTTGGGACCACCCTCATATATGTGACCCACGTTTGACTGAAATGTTGTTAAGTCACACGTGACTTTATACAAGTTATTTATCCATCCTTCTGCTGGGAGGTACTTGGAGTCTTTCCCACTGGGGGCCATTGAGAAGAGTGCTACTATGATCATTTTAGTGCGTATTTTTTTGGTGAGCACGTACCAGCATTTCTGTTGGGTACAAGCCCAGGAGCGGAATTGCTAGGTCATGGACCTATCCATATTCAGCTTTAGTAGCTTCTGCCAAATAGTTCTCCAAAGTGGTCATCCCCATATACAGTCCCCCCAGTGGGGCATGATCATCCCACCTGCTCCACATCCTCACCAGCCCTTCAAAACGGCTCGCTAGCGATGGTCAGGGAAAGGCTAGTCATGGTCCCGTGGGTAGGGTCCCAGAAGGCCAACCCAGTTCTGCATCTGGGTATTTCCCCATTCAACTAACATTTCTCCACTTTCTAACTGTGCCTCTGTAGATGTGAATGAGTGTGGCATAAAGCCCCGGCCATGCCCACACAGGTGTGTGAACACACACGGCAGCTACAAGTGCTTCTGCCTCAGCGGCCACATGCTCATGCCAGACGCCAGCTGTGCACGTAAGTGTCAACCCTGGAGTCCTGACTTTTGCCATCTGATGTTGGGGTGGGGCTGTGTGAGGCGGGGAGCTGACTTGAGTGGTGGCTCAGGCGACTGGCATTGCCCTGGGATAAAACATCCCTTAGCACTTTTCTGGATTGTGGTTAAATACACAGAATGTGTAACTCGCCATTTTCAAGTATACAATTCAGTGACATTCAGTGTGATGTGCAGTTAGCACCACTGTCTAGTTCCAAAAATCTTCATCACCTACCAAAAGGAACCCAGTACCCATTAACATCCACACCCCACTCTTCCCCCACCCCCTGGCAACCTAACCTGCTTTCTGTCTCAAGCATTTGCCTGTTCTGGACACTAGCTTTATAAATGAAAGGCTAACTGGGGAGTATAATAAATCACGCATCTGCATGTCTGCAGGGATGTACCGTTGAGCAAAACAAGTATATTGTTTCAGGGAGGCAATGAATGGAAACCCGCTCTGGGATATCAGTTCTTCCCATGGGCTGCCTTTCTCACGCCCTGCCCCTTGTTCAAAGATCAGCGACTCTTGTTGGAAATGCACTGTGATTCACATACCTGAGAAGAAAAGCCTTCCGCGATAAGGAAAAGCCCATGTCCTGTGGGAAAGGCAGACTCTATGTCTGTTCACTGGAGGGAGGCTTTTCAGGTTTTCTGCAGTGGCCGAAAGGCCAACGCACCCTCCCTGCCCGCTGCCCAGTTCTCACCCCATTTCTCTTTCCTCTCCACAGCAGCCCCATCAAACTGGAGTTGCCTGTGGGTGCAGAGGGTTTCAGGCTCCCCAACCCCTCCACGGCCTTCCTGAAGTTCTAAAATCTTGGCTCGTGCATGGTTTACTGCTCCCCTGGCTGGGCCTTGGCAGAGCGCCCCAGCCCCACGAGTCAGCGAGATCTTTCTTTAGCAAGCAAGCTTAAGAGATAAAGCAGGCCTTCAACCAGTCTTTTTTTTTTCATTCTTATTGTTATAAATTAAACAGAAAACCACAGGGGGCAAATACATAGCTTAGTGAATTCTTAGAAGGCAAGCACCCTTTAACCACGACCAAAGAGCACTTTGCCAGAACCGCCGCTCTCTCCTCCCCACCCTGGGAACCACCGCTCTCGGGCTTTTACAGTAATCACTTAAAAGTTTTAAAAAGATATATGTTAATGGATGTTTCTGAAACATTCCATGAAGCCTAATCAGTGCCAAAAAAGATAGTTGTCCCTAAGTGGAAGGATAGAACTAGATACATTTTGAAGATTACTTTGAAAAGAAGACAGCTAAAGAGCAAAAAGAGTGAGCTAGAAATATGACCATAGGTCGGTGTCTGTCGCCTTACCCTCACCTGTGTCTCTATCTCTGTGCCGGCTTTGTCTGTTTTGGTACAGGTAAGGGTGTCTGTGCCTCACTGTTTATAGCTCTCACTGTCCGGGTAGCCCTGGACCTCTCTCCCAGATGCTGATTTTATTTCACCCGGTCCCTTGCAGTCTCCTCAGCTGGGTGATGAACTTGTGATGGATAGGGGTAGATAAGGGAGTGTGTTCACTGTGCTCCCCTGTTTTACATACTTGTGACTCATACACACTGCCCCCCTGCTAAGAAAATGCATTGCAGAACAGCTCAACAAGGACATAGTCTGTTGTCCTCTGGGTATTGGCTTCATTCCATGCCTGTGGCCTCCTAGTCACAGTGTGGCTGCCACAGCTTCAGCTATCACACGTACACTGAAGGTAGGCAAGACAAAGAGGAAAGAAGCAATGTCAATGAACAGTCACTGCTTTCGTGCCTGTCTTTTTATCAAGGAACAGTACCATCTCCAAGAGTCCCACTCCCTCTAGAGGACTTATCTTTACATCTCTTTGGCCATAATGGGGTCACATGGTCACTGCTTGGTTGCTGCATGCGAAGATGTAGAGAAACAAGTAGCTGGCTTCCCAGCCTCAGTGATGGGACGAACAAGAGAAAGGCAGGTTCACAGTGGCTTTGTGGCAACTGATCAGTTTAGCTGCCATATGTTTTAATACAGAGGCCTGAGAGTCTCTGTCTCATGACACGAATGAGCCTTGTTGAAGAGGAAAGCTGTATGGAGCGCTCTCAATGGGTTCTGTTACCCTAATAACTCAAACTGATCATCTGTGTCAGAAGCTGTGCTTTGCCCTATAGAAGCCAGCCCCGTGCCCCCGAGGAGTGATTCTCGCTCCCACAGGAGGAGAGACATGCAGCCTGGTAACCGGGGGGTGCGTGTCCCCCAAAGACAGTCAAGTTTAACGCACTTGCCAACAGCACAGACCACAGGTGGGATTCAGCCCAAGGGGCCTGCAAAACAGCAGACTCCAATTGGCTCTCCACTTGGGACGCAGCCCGTGGAGCCTGGTACCGGTCCGTGAGTCACAGTTCATGCCCCAGAATTCAGAGGCCGTTTCCGGGAAGCACCTTTTACCGTCTTGGGAGGAAAAGGCTAATCCTTGTCTACTTTTCAGACTCGAGGACGTGCGCCGTGACCAACTGCCAGTACGGCTGTGAAGACACCGAGCAGGGGCCGCGGTGCCTGTGTCCGTCCTCAGGGCTCCGCCTGGCCCCCAATGGAAGGGTCTGCATAGGTAGCGTAGCGTCTGCTCCTCTGCTTCCTCCCTGGCCTGAATTCCTTTCTTCCTTCATCACCGCGTGTCGACTGGACACCACAAGCCCCGAAAAGTACAGCTCCATATCCGCTTCGGATGCATCTCGGCATGCTACAAGGGCACTCCTGTTATTCTGGAGTGGCCGAATGCCGTAGTGGGGAGGAAAATGGTCATTTTATGTTAGTGTAGTGCCCTTGTGCGTTGCCCTTCAGCTACCGTCCCGAGGCGAGCCCATTCTTACTGTCGACATCCAGAGCCACCGGGCTTTATTCTGGGTTCTAGCTAAGAGTTTCCTGGAAAAACGTATTTATTTATTTTTGTTTAGCGAAAAGGGGATTGAAAATGCTCTATACCTTCTACATGGTTTCAGGTAGTAGGTAGCCAATTTCACATTGTCTTTTTTTTCTGCCAGGGCTGCTGGCTTTCTTGTTATTCTAATACTGCATTATCATATCGTGTACATTCATCGTTGGGGATCAAATGTGTCTGGACTGCATTAAGTTCACTGCTGAAAGTGAAATCTACCTTTCACCCTACTGTTGCTCCATGTCTCGACTTATCCCCCCTCCCCCCTTCTTCCGGTAACCACTAACTGTCTTTAAAGCTTGCTCTACGTTGTACGGACTAACTGTTCCATAATTAATCGAGCTTGGAGAAAATAAACAGGCTAAATTAATGATACTAATTCAAGGACCAGTTAAAGCTAAAGCTGGCAGTTTGTCAAATCAATGATTGGGCACTTGGGTCTCTTGCTCTTCCTTCTCTTACTTGATGTCTTCCCTGATGCCAAGCAAGTATGGACATGGGAGGTGATGTTGGGGAACGCTGGCTGAGGAGTAGGAGAGGGACCCAGGAAAGGGGAGGCACCCACGCGGCAGGGTTCCATGAGCAGGTTAATTGCCCTTTACCTCTGGGCACGTCGGGGAAGCTGCCTCTGACTTTCCCTCCAGGGCCCTGGGTATCTATGCATAACTCCTGCCCTTTTTTGATGGGGGCCTCTGACTCCCCACCACTCCTGGCCTAGTCCAGAACAGAATGTCGCAGGTACTGCCTTAGGCTGGCAGGGAAACATTGAATGCCACAGGACTATGGATGGGGCACCCACTGGGTACCCCCGAAAACTAGATTACCAGCAGCACTTTTCGCACTTTGTGCCTTAGTTCCCTCGTGGATTTCAGTTGTTTTCAACCACCAAATTGCATATACCCATAGCACAGTACTGAATTCCTTTGCACTATAGACACGCGTGATGGAGAACATACAGCACTGACGTGTCAGACCAAATGAGACGGTTAAAAGAATTCTCAAGTCTTTTTTGATTTAACTATAAACAAATGTGATTTAATAGTCTTCTTTACTGCAATAGAAATATTTTTCGGTCAACCATGCTGGAAGTTTATCCTAAATGTATCTATTTTGATAAATTGCATTTAGGCGACTCAGATAGGTCAAAAAGGAGTAAACACCTTTTTAAAAAGTGTAAATTAAAATTGTGTCTCTGCTCTTTGAAAGTAATCAAAAATTTCACTAGAGTAACAGGGTTTGTTCTCTTGAGTAAAATAAGACTTACGTGACAAGGATAATTCTTGACCAAGCTAAATCCAAGTTTTCACCACCTCTGATTTGTCGGTGCCTTTTTATTGGAGGGGGCAGATGATGTACATGAAAGTGATCACTGAAAGATAATTTCAGTCAATCCAACACTTATGAATTATTTTAGGAATGCAAAGAACAGAATGAGTCAGACCCAACTTGCATGTGTAACCACAGGTCCAAAATAACCATGCAACATCTATTTGCTCTGACACCCAAAAATTCAAGTATAACCTGGAGTCGTAATGGTTTGGTGAGCACGGCTGTCAGCTGCCGGGGCACGACTCTCAACGGTGGGACAGGGAGGGAGCCCAGAGTGGTACCCTTCCATCTTACATTTGACCCACAATTTATGGAGAAGTGCGTTCTTAGGAAGCCACATGGCGTTGTGTATTGTGAGTCTGGGAGCCATGAAGGACTTGCTCTCGAAGTCATTGTTTAGTAAAAGGGAAAATGCAAGTGCTTGTGTATTCAGTTTGCCTACAGTGTAGCTTTCTGACTCTTCTTAAAAATCGTATAGGTTATACAATATACATAGCTGGGAAAATATTAATTTGCTCAGTAAGCACGTGATGTATGTGTCCCAGGTGCCAGAGATCACCCTGTCCCAGAACAGCCAGCGTCTAACAGGAGGGAAGATGCGAACAGAAATGGCGATGCCACAGGGCAGTAATGCTCTAAAACAGGGTGTACAGAAAGGCAGCAGACTAATCAGAGCTGACCACAAAGAAACTGCGCATGTGCCCACGCGTGCTGTGTGCTTATGAGTGTGCATGCACACGCGTGCATTTTGCTTTTGTTGTAATCGCTGCCACCTTCTGGTTCTGCATCCTAGACATCGATGAATGTGCTGCGGGTAAAGCCATCTGCCCCTTCAACCGAAGATGCGTCAACACCTTTGGGAGCTACTACTGCAAATGTCACGTTGGTTTCGAGCTGAAATACTCCCGCGGCCGGTACGACTGTGCAGGTAACGTTTGGTGGCGCTGCTTCCCGCTGTGCTGTCCCCACCAAACCTGTGGCTTTCTCTACTGGCATCTTAATGAATTCGACCTACTCATTGAACAATCTACTGTGCTGGCCAGTGTGATACCGAAAAAATGATACACTTTTAAAGTTGCTGGCATGCTCAATTCCTTTCCTTTTCCAGGGGCAGCCTTAGTTCCCATGGCCCTGAAACACTAGATTTTCTCCTCTTCCCAACACCTACTGAACCCCCAAAGCATCTAGTGCATCCGTAACAAATGGAAGAACCAGGATGGCTCTCTTACATCTCTTAGAAATGAAATTTTGTTTCTGCGCATCTTTCCCCATGGAGCAGGAGTGAAGATGTTTTATTGCCTTGGAGTTGGGAAACCATTTCTCCAGGATTCCCTACCCCCTTCTCCCCATCCCCCGTAAGAACAGGATTGGCCTTAGCTTTTGGGCCTATCTGCTGCCTTCCTTCTATTTCCTACCAGCTCTCTGCTTTCCTTTGAGCTTTGTTGGTCTTGGGAATCTTAGTTTTTAAATCCCAGATCTTTTTTTTCCTTCTGGTCAGTTTTTTAGAGGGGGAGTGGGGATTTTTTTTCCTTTTTTTTTGCTTTTAAGAAAGCATTTGCCTTTCCCCCCCTTTCTTCCTCTCCCAACATGACAATCATGGCAACAGAATGCGACTGCTGATTTACCGATGTATTTAATGTAAGTAAAAAAAGGGAAAAAAATAAAGTTGCTGGCATGCAGGAGAGCTCTGATGAGGTGAAATATATAAAACCAGGTCAGTAAAGAGGTAAACGAGGAAGCTCAGCGTAGGTAGCTCTGTTGCGGGTGCACATATCTTTGGTGAGCGAGGCTTTTTAGAGATTTGCTTGGCTTGGTTTACGTTTTGGGCTTTCTCTTTAGGTGTGCAACTGAAAGCGGAATGACCATGTTTGTGTAAGATAAAAGGAAAACTAACATGCTTGTGTGATCTTGAGCTCAGTCATTCCTTCCCAGCAGTCTCCACCAGCCGTGTCTTGAGGAAAATGTCTGAAGGAGAGGAAGATACTTGTCTTCTCTCCTCTTCGGCCCCTTCAGCGTTCCAACCCCCACGCCCCGTTGCACCCCGTTCCACAGTCACCCTTCTAGAATGCTGGCATCACTCAGCTATGGCCTGGACCCTGTGAGGTTGCGTGCTGGAGTGATTAGGTACCCCGAGTCTCAGCAAGTGAGAGAAGTGGGGGCGGGGGGCCTGGATGCAGTTGTCCTGGATGGTCGTGGGGCAGGGCGCTCGGGCTCCTGTTAGGGTTCTGATCACAGAGTGACGTCACTACAACTGTGTGTGCCTGCCTCGGGCAGCCCACAGCAGGGCAAGCGGGAGGGAGCTCTTTCAACTTGACGCGCAGCTCGCAGGGCGCGTCCACTGTAATCGTGTTGGGGCAACGCTCACTTCTTGGATTTGGAACCATCTGTGGAGACTCCACCGTGCTTCCCTCAAAGCCCTCAACCACCGAGGCCATCTGAGGCAAGCGTGGTGGGCTTGGGCCCATGCCCCCTGCATCCATCCAGCTCCGCCGCCCAGAAGCCTCTGGCAGGCGCTGCCCTCCAGGCACAGGGTGGAAGCCACAGGGTGACCCTCCAAGGGAAGCAAATCCTCGTGCTTTTAGAAGTGGCTGAGATTGGCATCTGAGCTCTCTGTGGCTTAGTTGAAAACAATAGGCTGCTTGTGTGTGTGTGTCTGCAAAAGCATCGCTAGAAAGTGGGATGGAGGGAAGGGCTAATGAGCCTCACTCAGGGCGAATCGGCAAACTTTCCTAGTGGAAATCCAGCGGACGAGCTCAGACCAGCCTGACCCCTGCTCCTGGCAGCCTCGCAACACGGTGACGCAAACTCAGGCGACGTCACTGATACCTCGCCCAGCGCATCCAGTGCAGGAGCACCCAGCTCTCCCGTGTCTAGAATTCCCTTTCTGACAGTGATGAGTTCTGGAGCAGATGAAAAGTTAAGAGCAGCACCTGGCTGCTGGCCGGTTTTGGGAGCACTGAGCAGCAGGAGCCGGGGTTGCTGGGGTCACGGGGTGAGCTGCAGACACCCTCCACGTTCCCGGGTTCCAGGCATCGGCAAAGCCCAGGCCCTGGGTCCGGGCGCCAGGAGTTCAGGGCGCCCCTCGCTTCTCAGGCCACCGCAGCCGGCGGGTGTGGTGAGCACGTGCGGCTGAACTGCTCCAGTGCGAGGGGGGCTTGCGCAACCCCCGTCACCACATAGTTGTTCACGCGATGTTCGTGTTTCTAGATATAAATGAATGTGCTGCGAATACCCACACGTGCAGCCTCCATGCCAACTGCCTCAATACCCAAGGGTCCTTCAAGTGCAAGTGCAAGCAGGGCTATAAAGGCAACGGACTTCGGTGTTCTGGTGAGTAGCCTTTGGTCGTGGCGTCGTCCCTATTCCCAACAAAGCGTTTTCTCCATGTCTCCTTCCTCCTCTCATATTTCTACCTCCCTGTGTGTGTGTGTGTGTGTGTGTGTACACATGCACCCATGTATGCAGTGTTTAAAATTTTAAATCTTTTGCAGCCTGTTTTCTCTGCTAATTGGATCACATCTCCAATACCCACTGAAGCCGTGGGCACAAACTTTGAAGAGCAGCACAGGTTCTAGATATTTTTCTGGTTGCAACATGCTGAAAATAAGATTTAAGGGAAAAGAGATACTGAGCGAGTGCATGGGAGGGTGGGCTTCAGCCAGGGTGCAGTGCAGTAGTCATCGTGGGTCAGCGGCTTGCAACCACAGAAGCTTTCAGCCATGTGAACCTGCACATTTCCCAGAATGCACACGTGTTACCCACAATGGCCACCTGCCCACAGAGGCACCATCCTTCAGATTTTCTTCCACCCCACTGCTCCCTTCCCCCACACTGCCTCCTGGGATCACCTCCCAACCAAATCACCTGTACCCACATCCCTCTGTCTGGTTTTGCTTGGGGGAACCCCACATTAAGACAAGCACCTCTCTGATAGGTTCATGAGAGTTTTTATTCTATTTTATTTTTTGCGTAGAAGAACTGGGGTGTAGGCCAGAGGTGCAGGGTGGAGGGGGCGTTGTGTGTGAGAGGACTGACCAGAGACAGAGTGGGGAGCAGAACAGGTGGATTGACTGAAGTCCACTGCTGAGGGGAGCAGCGGGGAAACAGGGGAGGTAGCTCCCTGGCCGGGGACCAGGCCGTGTGGTGATAGCGCTGCAGACATGGCCGCCAGGGAGGCCCTTCACTGTGAGATTTTAACGAGGCGACACAGGTAGAAATCGTAGCTCTCCTGGGTGCTAGTAATGTTCCGTGAAGCTGGCTGGGGAGCTGGTTGTCAGTGTCGTCTCCGTCGGCTCTTTGCGAAGGGCCAGGTACTCTTGACTGAAGTTCTGTGAAAGGTAAAGGTGTGGTGCCTGCAGAAACACTTGCCTCGGGAAATGGGCAACATACCCCCGTGAACCCTGGAGCCTAGGTCTGAGAACCGAAGAGTTTAGGAAGAACCTCCCAGAATTCACCTGGGGCCATCTTCCTGGAACCACATTGACCAAGAGAAGGCGACATCTTCTTTTTAAGAGGAATCACCTCTAATTAGCACCAGTGTTATGACGTGTTGTATCGTTGGTACGTACATGTGTGTGCACCTGCATCACAATTATATATAATGTAGAGCATTGACACAGCAGCTTTTATTATGGCCTCATTGGTTGCAAAAGTTCAGACACTACAGTGCAGTACCAAAGAGGCTTGAGTAATAACCGTCACCCACCGCCTGCACCAAGGAAGAAGCACCCTAAATGTAGATGTGCATCTATTTTTCATCTTTAATGTCTGTCAGTATTGATAATATACTGTGAAATACTTTGGTCTAATTCGGTGGCAGCTATACCTCATTTTTTTTTTATTCATACAAGAGCTGGGGTACAGGCCAGAAGTGCGGGGGGTGAGAGGATCCACCAGAGACAAAGTGGGGAACAGAACAGGCAGATAGACTGAAGTACACTGCTGAGGGAAGCAGCGGGCAAGGCAGGAGAGGTCTGCTGAGCCATGTGGGTCCCCTCCCTGGCCAGCAGCAGGGACTGAACTCGTGTTGCAGTGGTTACGGTTTGCTTCATAGTGCATTGCTTAACCCACTGCGCCACCAGGGCGGGCCCAGATATACCTCATTTTAAGAACATCGAAACTAGATATTACCCAGCTTGGCCAGGGATGGTGTGTTCCAGAAAGGACACTACCATTAATTACCAGGAGCATGACTTCTAGAATTGAATTACCTTGGCTTGATTCTTGGCCCCTCAGCCTACTGGGGTGGACTGAGAAAAAAATGATTTAAACTTTCTGTGCCTTAGTCTCCATGTCTACAAATAGAAGACAGTAGTGTCTGACCCTCATATTGTTTTGATGTTTGCATGAAATAATTCATATGCAATCAGTGAATATCCAAATAAAGAGCTTAGCTCCAGCCCAGAATATATTAAGCACTCACAAATCAGGCACTTGTAGTAGGAGTAATGCTCCTTTTACCAAAATTCAACAATTATTCCCATTCTTTAGAAATGTGCTTCTGATTTCATTCAATTTATATAGAGAACGTTCAAGAACATAGGTGTTGGCAGAAGCAGGTCACTCCAGGTATTTTTTTTTTCCTTTCAGTTATAACAAACAGAAATTTGGAGTTATAGCCTGGAAATTACATTTTTTTAACTTAGTAAATGATTTTTTAAACATTCTGGTCATGAATCCTACAAATAATAGCAAATACAGCTGGAATATCTTAGTCACGGACATATGTTCACTCATTTAAACTTCCTAAGAGCCCCGTTCTTCTCCCCATCTTATAAATGGGTAGACTGAAGTAAAGACAAGTTGACTGTTGAGTTAAGGACATACAACTAGTAGACGTGGGAACCAGCAGTTAACCCGGAGAACTGGGCCCCAGGCCTGTGTGCTTAAACCCAGGACAGGCGAGGCTACGAGCTCTGGCTACTCTGGGAGGAGACCTTTCCTGGCCCTCCCTGACAAGCTCTCCCGCTCAGCGTTTCTGCCACCCGAGCCCCTCCTGTTTCCTGCATCCATGATGCGGCACGTTCTCCATCCTCCTGAGACTGTCGAAGTCCAGATGAGAGGCGTGTTTCTCCTGCCGGGTGATTAGAGGTCGCCTGGTGAACTAAACATGAGTGAACAAACGTGGACGTCTCGTTCCCCTGGGGACGGGGTTCTCACATCACAGTGATTTCTCTAAGCAAAGTTAAGATTTCCAGGCAGACAGAAGTTTTTGACAAAGTGGATACTTAGACAAAACTCTCCCAAGAGACGTTGTCACCTTCATCCATCCACAGAGACTGAAAACTGGAACTTCCTTGCTTTTATGTGTGACATCCCCAGACGTGCGAAGGAGCCAGCTGCAGCTTCCTCCCACGTTTTTATATTCTCGAGAGATGAGGCAGTGATCAAGAGTTTTTAGACGTCCCGACTTTCTACTCAAGAATAAATGAATAACATTTTTTTATATATAAAAAGAAGCAATCTCCCGTTATGTCACATTGGAAAGAGCATTATCTAGGTAGACTTTTGTCAGTCTTTGCTCCAACTTGCCTTACATACTAAGAGGATGAAATTGTTGACCTCACAGAGTTGTGATGCTTTGATTTTTTTTCAATAGGAAAAATTAAAAGTCCAAAGCAGAAACTGAAAGCAGATGTTTAGGTTTGCCTGGTTTGCCTGAAACCCTCACCTCATTATTTCTCAAAGGCCCTTAGTTTTATGTTACTGATTGCAAAGGAAATTTCCAGGGGAGGAGCGTTTCCTGTTCATTTTTCATGTTGGGCCCTGGGAAAAGACTCGGAACCATGGACAGAACTACACAGGGCGGCTGCAGAGGAAGGTCTCTGTGATCAGGCCGTTAACAGGCACAGCGGAACCGGTAACCTCTGGCAAAGGCGCTGAAACAGGCCATCGAAGGTCAGGACAGTGAGTGATGGTTGTGCTGGGACGGTGGGTTTCAGACGAGAGCCACAGGCTGTCACCGTGATAAATAACTGCGGGTTTTGTTGGAAAGGGAAATGTAGCTCTCCTGAGATGACAACCTTCCTTGATTTCCAAGTAACGGCAATGCCGCAATTAAGAGCACAGATATTTTCAAAGCATTCTTTCTCCTTTTGATTATCCAAAATGCAGCGGACTTCTTGTTTATTTCTCTGCTACTTTGGTACAAACTGGGTCAGCCAAATGATGGAGAAGAAACTGAGCAGAAAGAGAGATAAAAACATTGCCAAGAAAAATATTCTAATAAAATCCGGATCCAGTTTTGTTTTATAGTGCTCTTTTTCATCACCAAAATTGGTGTGTACTCCCTTAGTTCATTTCCCTCCAAACTCTATCCTCGTAATAGAATCGAGTGATTTATTTTTTCCAGTGTTAGTCAGACCCTTTCTTGCTTAGCCATAGACTAGCACATGCCTAGGTATTTTATAATAGGACAATATATTCTATATAACAATAATCTATATTATAATAGGACAATATATATCTTAAAGTATATTTAAGATCAGCGTGTTTCAACTTTTTTTTAATATTTTACATCAGTTGGCTAGTCGTGTGTGTGTGTGTGTGTAGCCCAGACATTTAATATGGCTAACTCTAGAAGATGCTTTGACAAGGTACAATGAGATGGTAAACCCTTTTGGTATGTACTTCCCTTATTGGAGGTCCCATCGGTAGACATCACTGTATATGAATCACAGGTAGGTTCACACCTGAGTTGGCTGTTCCCTGGGAAGAGGCGTGCATCTTTGAGTTCTAGAGCTCTAGGAATTCGAACCAGGTCCTTAGAAAGGAACCTTACCCTACTGCAGGAGTAAAGCTGTCATGGAGACAGGAGTGGAAAGAAGTCCATTCATGACTCGTGTGCTTTGCCCACCACGGCTGCTCTGTCCTGGGAGCTGAGTGCCCCTGGGTGTGTCACCAACAAGCAAATGACGCTGGACCCTTTTCCACTAAGACCCCCCCCCCCCAAGGGTCATCGGTTCACCCGGGGGTGGGGGTGTATGAGGAATCAACCTAGAGGTGCATTTTAAAACATTTTTTAGCCTAGTGACCAGAAATGGTAAATGAACGTAACAAGTATAACAGCTTCTCTATAAATGCCCAATATATAAAACCATCTCGTGTTTGATAGTTGTTGGAGGTGAAGAAATTGAACGGAGGGAGGGAACAGGGAAGGAAATCGGGCGGACACACTGAGCCAGTCACCATTCTGGAAGCTACAGATGGCCCATTGTTGGCCGTGTACGTGGTTCAGACTAGTGCGAGAGCCGTGATCCTTGATTCAGGGCTGCCTGGAATCGGCGACTGGGGCATACCAGTGTGAAAGCGGAACTAGGAGCAGAGCCCGGGAAAGCCACGCCTGGGGGATCTGCAGCCTGACTTGGGAGTCGGAGCAGCAGTTGGCCTCAGGCAGTGTGGAAAGCCAAACAAAGCGTGGCCTCAAGAAAGGCGGCGACAAGGCGAGATGCAGGCAGGTCAGACTGCTCGAACCAGATGCCAGTATGGTTCTTCCTAAATAGCCAGTGGCGGCGCCTCCTACAGGCGGCTTCTGGAAGCCTTCACTTCAACCGCACTGGAACACTGAACGTGCTCCTTTTCCGTGAGTGGTCCGCACTCCTGTTTCTGTCTCTTGCAGTTATCCCCGAAGGTTCGGTGAAGAAAGTCCTCAGAGTGCCCGGGGCCATCAAGGACAGGATCAAGAAGTTGCTTGCTCACAAAAACAGCATGAAAAAGAAGGGAAAAATTAAAAACGTCATCACAGAGCCCCCCCCTTTCAACTCTGAAGCAAGTGTTTCCAGAGATGGGAAACCCTCTGGGGGAAAAAGAGGGAGCACAGAGAAAAAGAGAGAGGGGCTTGAGGAGGAGACGAGAGACGAGAAGGCCCCGAAGAGTTACGTGGAGCAGGAGCGGCGGCTTCGAGGAGACGTGTTCTGTGAGTATCACCTGGCAGTTTCCACGTGTCACGGAAAGTGACGTGTGGTTTCTCCAGGCAAATGAAAGACAGAAAGACATTTCACAACCTCCGTGAAATGACTTTGGCCTGAAGTCCTGAGAAGCAGGCTTCCTGTCAGGCCTGGAGAGGAGCATCTTCCCCAGATCCCAAATCAAGTTCGCTGCTGTGGGAATCAAGGAGTGGAAGTCCTCTCCCCTTACCTAGGGGTCTCCTATGTGGTCGGACCCTCTTTCCATTGTCTGACTGCCCAGCTCTCCCTGCCATATGCCCTCAAACCAGAGAGCCTCTCTCCTTTTCTAATTTATGGAAGCGCAGCTTTTATAGGCTGATAGGGTGAAGGGGGCTTCACAGCTGTGCGGTTGCGATTTCAAAAGCCAGAATAGAGCGCAGAGGACCAACATTTGATAGGGGGCCTGAGGTTGTGTGCATGAACTGGTGAGATGCCTTTGACCTGGTTGCTGAGCAGAACCCACCAGAAGTGTTAACCGCTCCAGCATGGTTGCCATGGTAACTCCCTGGACCCCTACTGGGCCTTCCCATTTTATTCTCTGGGCAGTTGTTGCTGCCTCTATATTTGCCTCCTCTATTCTTGGCCCTTTGGCTGTTGAACTTAATCAAATGAAAAGTAGGCACATGTCCATTAATCAAGAGCTGGCACACCACTGGCAGCATCTCCCTTAATAGAGAATGAGAGTTTTTCCAAAGCCCTCTGAGGAGGGGCGTGTTAGTAGTCAGTGCTTAAGTAACCTGGCGAATCTTTGAAAGAAGATTTCTAGATGGAGAAACTAGATCTAGTGCTCTAATATATTCTGTAAGTAGAAAGCTTGATGACCCTCCACATTTTATTATTCGTTCATACCTTCTTTTCTTTAAAAAAAGATTTATTTATGCATACAAGAACTGCGGTGTAGGCCAGAGGTGTGGTGGGTGGTAAAAGGATTCATCAGAGACAGAGTGGGGAGCAGAACAGGCATATCCACAGAAATACCCTGCCGAGGGAAGCAGCGGGCGCAACAGGAGAGATCTGCTGCACCATTTGGGTCAGCTACCTGGCTGGGGATCGAACTCATGCTACCTACAGTGGCTGCAGACAGCTTCATAGTGCTGAGACTTAACCCCTTGCACTACCAGGAGGGAGGCCTTGTTCATGCCTTATTAGCATGTGGAGGGTTGGAATTTTTTTAACTGATCAAGCATTCTTTATCAGCCCCTAAGGTGAATGAAGCAGGTGAATTCGATCTGGTTCTGCTCCAAAAAAAAGCTGTAACTTCCAAACTGGGACACAAAGGTAATGACGCTTTCTCCCAAGTCTGTGCTCTTTTACAGTGCCCCCTGTTATTTTCATGCCTTCATAGGATGAAATGATTGTCCATGAATCACTGCTTCGCTCAAAAGCAAACCAGGGAAAATGATCACATCATGACATGGTTTCGGTATGAGACAGCAGGTCCTTACCTGTTGAATTCCGGTGATGACAGTGAGGCTGTTTTCTTCTCTCTGCCACTCCCACCTGTGCCCTAGAGAGAAGGTGCTGTTCTAGGCTGGGTTCCTCAGAAACAGACCTGGAGGCAAGAATGTGTGTGCAGGTGCTTTATGTATCATGTGACCCTAGGACTGTGGTTGGTAGTGGGACAGCGAGATAGGGAAGAGAAGGAAACAGTGAGGAGTGAGTGCATGGTCAAAGCCACGTCCACTGTGGGCAACTGAAGCTCCACCCCACTGGAAACTCTGGGAGCCCACAGCGAGCACGTGGCCCAGAATGGTTCAGCTGGAGCGGCAAGAGAGCTGAGGTATTTACACACCAACTGCCTCATGACATTGATGGAGGCTGCTCTCTGGTGGCTGTTTATTCCCTGGCGCTTCTGGCAAGCATACATACAGGGGAGGGCATCACTGTAGCAACCAGCCCTCCATCCAGCTGCACCCATTGTGGAATTGGAGAGAACCTGGATTCCTTCCCTTGCCAGTCCTTTATTCTTCAGCGCAAGCAGTCCAAACCCCAAAGTCAAAGCCAGAGCTAACATAAGTTACAAATCAGAAGCATCTCATAGTTCCTCCTCTTTTCCAGTGGAATTTTCTGTTATCTACTTCAGCGGTTAAAAAGCTTTTTCCACTAAGGAAAAATAAATGTTAGGCTTGGTGAGCCATACAGTCTCTGTTGCAACTACTAGTTCTGTCTTTGTAGCTCAAAAGCAGCCATAGACAATATGTAAATGAATGGGTGCTCTGGGATTCGATAAAACTTTATTTATAAAAAGAAGCAGTGGGCCAGGATACTAGTTTGCTGACGCCTGAGCTACATAAAAGTAACCAGAGACACTGGTTCAAACCAGCTGATTCAACTGTGCTATTTCTCTGACATATCTAAAGGTAGTCTTTGAACCATAAACAAACTAGTAGCAATTTAATAACTAGCTGTGTGTCTGTTTGTTTGATCCAACTCAATGGTGGCAACTTTCAAACTGTAATGTTGGAATCACGTGATAAAGAAAAACAGTTTTGTCTTTTATCAATATATGCCAAGTTAATCTTGGTAAGCCATGGATCACATTAAACTTAGTATTCCACAGATCTTCTACAAAGTTCTGGCAAGGTCTCTAATTTATTTGGATAGGAAAGATTTTGTTTTCTAGTCTGAATTTTATAAAAAATTGCCTATATGTTTTGCTTTGTTCATGGGCTCTTGCCCATTATTTCTTTCTCAAAAGTATCAGAATAGAATTTTCTAGAATGCTGCACAGATTTCAATTGAAGCAGTGTCTCTGGTTTGCCACTCGCCTTAAGACAATTTCAATTGCTATGATCTGTGCTCCATGCAAACAAAAACATGGTACTGCCTTCCACAGCTCCAAATGTTTTTCTAATGCTCTTCATGTTATGAAATGTACCCTTTTTCTTAGCAGAGTTAAATGTCTCAGTCGACTGTAGCTTTGACCGTGGGGCCTGTGACTGGAAGCAAGATACAGAAGATGATTTTGACTGGAACCCTGCTGACCGAGATAACGGTATTTAGATTTCACTGCGTCACACGCTGCACGATGGCCCACGAGGGCAGGTGCTCCTGTGGCAGGACGGCCACTGTCCCCGTCTTTGGTGAGGTCAGGGTCGCCTGTCACCTCTGGAAACTCTCAGACCTTCTGAAGTCTCCTTCGATGGGTGACTAACTTGCTTTGACATGTTTTCTCTTCCTTCCTTCCTCTCCCACACACCTCTCCCTGCAAAGGATGTTGCAGCAAATTTCTTCTATACCATCACGTACTGCTTACCAGGCGATGCCATAGGCCTCAGTGTGTGGCAGGCGATACCCCCCAGATCTGTATAGTCCCACTGTATGATGCTCACGCAAGCACAGAGCCACCTAACAAAGCATTTCTTGGAACTGCGTATCCCCATCGCGAGCAACACCTGACTCTCCACTTTCCTGCCCCTGAGGGAGGGGCGTTGGAACTCCTGTCAGGTTTAAGACTATTGAGGAAAAGGCAGGAAGCGGTCGCTCCCTTCCTCCAACTACCAACTATGATGCGCTGCAGTTTTGGGGGTTTCCCCCCTCTTTTGGTTTTTAGTTTTGATGGGGAAATAAATCTGGAAAGGAAATACGAGCTCAACCTAAACCTGAAGTTTTAGTAAGAGTCACCCCTCAAGCCATCAAAACCACGGAGCGCCAAGTCAGCATTCTGAATGCCTGGGCTGAACTTTCCCTTCTACTGTGGAGGTTTCTTTCTTATCAGCTCTTCAGACCCCAGTCTTCAAGAGTTTCTGCTCGAGTTCGGCAAAGCCACAGCCAGGTTAGAGATGCACAAAGGTCTGCTGCCGCAGGTTAAAAGGTGCCAGACCACGCCGTAAACTAGTGTTACTTAAAAGTACATACTTGCAAAGCTACTTAGAAATAGATGTGTTCCTCTTACCTTCTTTCCGAACCTGGGATGACATGGTGGTGAAGTTCCATGAAACCACGGGTACAAATTCAGGGATGCTGTGGATTAAAATACCACCCGGCCACTTACGTACAGAGTGGCCATCACGCGTATCGTTCAAATAAGCAAATGGAATACAAGTTCTCCATCAGCTGCAAACTGCGTGTCGTGCTAAAGGACCGTTTAATGAGTCTTACCCCATATCTGCTAGTGCCCAGCCTTGTGAACTGGACACATTCCTCCGTCTCTCTGACCCTCAGTTTCCTCCTCTATACAACAACGCATTTCAGCTCTGTGACCCCTGAAATCCACTTCATGCCTTCTTCCTATGTTCAAAATGAAAAGGACCTCAGTGTTCCCCCTTGGAGACGATCATTCATTTTCTGTAGCTCTTTCTGCTCCATAGCCCGAGCTTTTACAATGGCCTCATTTACTTTGCCTTTTCTTCTCTGGCAGCTGTCGGCTACTACATGGCTGTGCCCGCCTTGGTAGGGCGGAAGAAGGACACCGGCCGCCTACAGCTTGTCCTCCACGACCTGCAGCCCCGAAGCTACTTCTGTTTGCTCTTCGATTACCGCCTGGCGGGAGACAAAGTAGGGAAACTTCGAGTGTTTGTGAAGGGCACTGACAATGCCCTGGCGTGGGAGGAGACCAGGAGAGAGGATGAAAGATGGAAGACGGGGAAAATGCAGTTCTATCAAGGAGCTGATACGACCAAAAGTGTGAGTGGGGAAAAGGCTGAAGCGAGGCGTTCACGTGCTTTTTAAATGATTTGACAGACAAAACACTTCCAGAAGTATCTAGACACAGGTACACGAGTAAGAGGCTTTCCCGCCTCTTAAAGAGTAGAGCATGTGCAAAATGGGCGAGGCAATTAATCAGAGCCCTTAATCCATACAAGAACTGATAATCCTCGCCTCGCACGTCATGCCACGTTCTGTGCAGATGGTCTGTGCTGGTCAGACTCCTCTCTCGCAAGCCAGGCCATAAAGCCTTTAAATGGAAAACATTTTGTTCATTCTGTCTATGCCCAGCACTTACCGCAGTGAATGGAAGCTAGAAGGTCATCTTTTATGTTTTTAAACTGAACTGAGAGGGACTGCTGGCTGGGGTCCCCAAGACCACCCTCAGGTTCTGGGATACCTGCGCCAGCCTCACAGAGCTCAGAAAAGCTGGTCTATTCGCGGTTACAGTTTATCGCCCTGGAGGTTAAGATGCAAGTCGGCAGAGGGAAAGGGGCGCGCGTGAGGCAGCAGCAGGAGTGTCTGGGCGAGAGCGCGCCGTCTCTGGTACAGGCGTGTCCCAGCTCCCTGGTCTCGCACTCACAACATTCTGCCTGCTGGGCCCGCACACGCCGGCCTTGGAGCTCAGGGCTCTTGCCGGCCGGTGGGCTGCCCACATGACAAACCCATGCGGCAATCCTTAGCGCCTCGATCCCCAGCCCGCGCAGAGGCCAGGCTGATGCCATGAGCCGAGGCCCCACGTGAAGTCAGATGTTAGCATAAACAGTCCGGCCTGACCGAGGTCACCCTTACCAAGTAGAATATGCCAAGGACTTGGAGGTGACTGCCCAAGAACCAGTCAAGAGCCAAAACTTCCTTTGGGACGTGCAGGGTTTGGGACCCAGACCTGCCCACTTAGCCCCTTATAGAGCAGCCCCAATGAAGGAAGAGGGAAGAGTTTGGAGAGGCAGCTGATCAATGGGATGAAACACTGAAGAAAGGCAAAGAGGATAATGATGGCAGGAGACTATCAAGTCTGGTCACCAGAAGGTGGCCTGTGCGAGCTGTTTCTGTGGAGGGGGTGAGAGAAGAGCACTCTGTGGAGAGACAGGAGAAAAGGGAGCACAGCCCCGGCCCTTTGTGGAGAGTCTGCTTGAGATAGGAATGGAAAAGAGGGAGAAAGCTAGAAGGGGAGACGTGAAAAGCTGAGACGGGCCAGTGGTAATAAGACGAAGAACAACTGGCAGATGTGCGAGTTGGGATTCCGTTTCTGCTTTGCTCGTGAGAGCTACTGTATTAGTTAGCGGACGTGAGGTCCTGTTTCTTGGGAATGGGCGTCAGACAGGAAGTCTGGTCCCAAGTGTCAGCTGTTAACTGTAGCAGCCTTCATTTATTTGCCACCCTTGAATCGGGTCTGCATCTTCTTTAAAATACATCCACTGGTTGCACTTATAGAGGAACACAGGGAAACCATACAAGGGGTCAGGGAGGGAAAAGACAAGGCTAGCAGGAAACTATAAATCGGAGACATTCAGCAGCGGAGGAGGAGGGGGAGGAACCAAAGCAGGGGAGGGAAGAGCACAAGACTGTGGTGATGGCGCACGGGTGTCTGGGTGGTGGGGACTTTACCGGGACTACACCTGAGAGCAGAAATCAAACATTGTACAAAAACGAACAATGATATAAAAAATACATAAATAAAAATTAAACAAAAATAATAAAATACATGTGAAGACATGACTACAGAGAAAAGTATACCTCAGGCATAGTTGACAAAAATAATTTTTCCCCCTTCCAGCGTTTGCCTGATTTTGACACGCCTGTTCATTCCTCTTAAGCCTTACCCTTGTTGGCTTCCCAGAGCTTTCCAGATTCTTCTAGGTGCTGCTGTGACCCTGTTCTCGCTGAACATAGCTCACTCAGCCAGGACACTGGCATCTGGAAAATCCAGTGCATGCCTCTGTCTCCAGCCTCGAAGCCTGGTCTGTGCATTAGGGACACATGAGTTTAGTGCTCTGTAGTCGCTATCAGACAGTTTAACTTTATCATCATTTTGAAATTTGGAAACCAACATTGTATTCTTTCTCTATCATCAGGTCATTTTTGAAGCAGAACGCGGCAAGGGCAAAAGTGGAGAAATTGCGGTGGACAGCGTCTTGCTGGTTTCAGGCTGGTGTCCAGGCGGTCTGTTGTCCGTGCATCGTTAAATGTTGCTGTTGCCTTTTGATTCTTTATATTTGGCTTCTTATGTTGGCTCTCTGTTTTTTTGGTATTGCATCCTAGATGCCCCCATTTTAGAAGTACAGAATGAAAAATTGCATTGTACTAATGGATATTGTAAGATGCCTTTTCTCGCAGAAGACGCGCCAGTGTTCGCTTTAAATATAATACCAATTGTGTCTCCTCACTCGCGTCTGAATTTATGAAATGTGGACATGCAAAAACAAAGTGTGGACATGCCAGTTCAGTTCTCCCCCCAGCGTGTGTGATTTGATCTGTCTGCATGAGTTGATGGACCTTGCTATGCATTTCTAGATACCAAAAAGGAGGGGAAAAAACACCACAGAGCAATATTCAACTGTTTGACTCCTATGGCACTTCTGAGAAACTATGACATCACAGATATACCTTTACCCTAGTGGCTTAGCCTGATTTGTTACAGCCACACTTGCCGATTTAAATTCTTGTCCAAATAATCACCTTGTGCCATGGTTTAAGTTTTTCTAAGTAAGAAAATGTGTTGTTGATTCTGTTTAATAATGAGGATGAATTTTTTTGCTTTGTTGAAAATGTGGTTTTTATTCTTTTCTCTATTTTCATAGTCTTCAAAATCCTTAAAAGTGTATCCTACTACGAGAACATATAACTGCTTTACCAAGCCTCATAACGGCATGCAAAGTAGCTTTAAGTTGCTGAATTTAAAGCATCAGAGAACTACCTAAAACTAAACTATGCAAGTGGCAGGCGCAGGCCATTCTAGCACGGTCTTTCCTGCTTCTCTTTTCTCCCGAGTTCCAGAACAGTTCTGTGTGCTAATGAATCCTGGGTGCAGTCCCTGAGACGCAAGTATATTCTGTGCTGAGATTCTGCACCAGAAAGTTCTAGGACGGGTCCCCATCATCCTCTTGATGCTTTCTGGATGAGATGTTCCTCGGTGAGATCACAGCCGCACTGAGGGTCTGTGCGCCGGCCCTGCTACGTGTGTTACTCTTCAGAAAAACCACATTTTCTAATGTAATAGTGCCAGCCCTCCTGCCAATGAACATCTCTCTGGCCTAGTGCCAAATACCTTGGGCTACTCTGAATTCTACACTCAGCACCAAGCAGGTGGTGACGGAAGCTACGGACTCGGGGATAACCAGCCACAGGTGATCTCCCCTCCACATGCCCCCTGACCTGACACCCACGAGACCGCTGGACCAGGGACATCAGCTGGCTCCGGGGCTCCTCAGTGGCGTCGGAGGCCTGAGGGCTGGTTCAGTGGCCCAGGGGCTGAGGCCTGTGGCAATATTCCTGCTGCTCCCCTTCCCCGCATCTGGAGGTCTCTCTAGACAGTGATAGAAGTTTCTACTCCCACCCCAACCCACATCCCTCACAGGTCCTTTGGAAGATCTATTTCCTCCTGAGTCCAAGCTGCGTGTCGCAGTGATCCTGCTAAATGAGACCCTTTTCTTCCAGACCTTCAGCTCTCTGGTCAGCTCTCTGGGTCTTAGCAGTGCCCCCTGGCGGTAGCCACTCACATAGACACAGGTTTCTGCATCTCCTGCTCTGTCTGCTCCACTTCTCCCCTTCTTTCAGGGCACCCAGAACTTTCCGACTTAGTCACTCAAGACTCAAAGAATCAAGCTTTCAGACCTTTCATTGTCTCCCAGTTCACCCCCATCAATGCTGACTTGTCCTGTGTCCCCTTTGGCTGGTCTCTGAGCAATAAGATGACCCCTCAGCCGCGCTGTGAAGCACTGCAGGCGCTGCCCTCCCTGTAGGGTAGCTGCTCACCTCTCCCGTGCTGGGATGCCTCGGCACAGGAGCAGGAAGCAGTCCCGGCGGCACGGTAGGATCAGGGATCCCCTTCTCGAGTCAAAGCACACAGCTCTGTGTCAGGTAGAATTTGCTGGTGGCAAGCAACAGAACAGCTCCGCTAACTTGCAATGAAGGGCAGTTCCATAAGGGAGGAGGCGTGCAGGCTGGAGGCCAGTGCTCCAGCCTTGGAACGGGCTGCAGCATAGAAGCAGAAGAAGAGGTGTCGTGGATCAGGACACTGCCCCTGCTGGAGTGATCGGTCTTCATGCCGACCTCCATGTTACTCTGCGCTACTCAGACAGGGGTGTGCGCTGGGCCCAGTCTGAATCACGTAGCTGCCCCCTCAGGCAAATGGGGCATCTGATGGGCTAGTCAGGAGGTGGGCTAAGCAGGAGGGAGCAGGGAAGCAAACCCCTCAGAGTCCACCACATGGACCCCATCAGTTCAAAGCTGCCATCAAGAACGTGCCATTGGCCCAGTCAGCATGTCGGGGAAATCACCACAGAGGAGTGGTGCCGTCACGCTCCTCAGTGACTGGAAAACTGGGCAGTGTTTGGGTCAGGTTTGAAATGAAGAGCAGCTCACACAAATGCTGTTGTGTGAGCCCAGTGAGGTGGCAACTACAATGTTATGGGGGAAATGAGGCTGAAACGGAGAAAGGCTTCTCAGGGGCACCATAAATCAGAACGGTACGCATCTGGGTAGATGTGCCCCCTGAAGACTGAAGACCTGGAAGGAACATGGTCATGCTTTATGTTGTCATCTTTGATGAACGGTTCCTCTTGGTGTCATGCCCAGGCCACAGCCTGAGGGCTGTGGATGCATGTGACGTCAGTCGTGAAGCAAAAGGCAAAGAAGCGGCACTGAGCAACGGTTTGTACTTTCTCTGATGTTTATGGAAGGAGCACTGCGTTGCACTATGTAGGTCTCAGGCGTGCATCGTTAGACACCAACAAGGCCGATACTGCAGGTCAATGCTCAGGTCTTGCTACTGTGCTGCACGGCTGCTGTAAACGACCTCCCTTTAGAAGCTTACCCGGGGAACTGAAAGAAAGCGAGGCGGTGCACAGAGCAGTCCATGCCTCCCGCTCCCCTGCCACCCCCACAGGCCCGCCTCATGCTCCCCGCCACCCCGGCAGGGCGAGGGCCGGTGCTGGGCTTCAGCTCGCAAGGCAAAGGCAATTGAGCAGACAGGCCGGGGCCTTGGAGCAGAGTTGGCATTCTTTCACCTCATTTCTTTGTGAGCTTTTCCTCTTTTCCTGATTAAATGGAATTTGAATCACCCCTACTCATAAAGCGGTCCTGCCCCATCGCCCTGAGTCTCCACCCTGTGGACCGAGACGTGGCTGCAGCTCCCCGTGCGTCATTTCGCTGCTCACTGCCCCGCGCGTCTGAGGGAGAGTAACGCGCCCCAGAGAGACGAGCGGAGCGGAGGAATGGTGTGACAAGGGAGAGCAAGACGCCTGGCTTCGACCTAAAAATGACCAAAGGCCCAGGAGGCTGTTCAGTGGGACCTTCCTGACTCGGGGCTCGCCCCAGACCCCTAAAGCTGAGCACCAGGTTAGGTGGCTCTCACTAAGGAGGTGATTCTGGCTCCTCCCACGGGGGACCTTGGGCATCATCCAGAGACACTTTTGGTTGTCACAACGTGGGGGCTGGCTACTGGCATCTCGTGGGGAGAGGCCACTAAAAATC
>JAGFMF010011596.1:1376922-1388916 GCA_019455555.1 Galemys pyrenaicus | reverse complement strand
GTGGAATGGGCTCGGCGTCCCGGAGTGTGGAGGGCAGCGCCAGGCCCACAGTAAGGGCCGTGCCGGGGTGCCTTCGCCAAGTGGCTGCGCATCTCCAGACGATCAGTTTCAGGGCTTATAGCTTGTGCACCATAAGGAAAGAGAGTCAGATCCCCAACTGCCACGACCCAAGAACAAGGCATGTCCTTCTGCTCCTCCACACGAATCCGAAAGGAAGAGGCACTGGGTAGAGAAGCCCCTTCCTGGCAGGCTGGGTGCCAGCAAGTAACACTGTTGTCCCTCACTCCTCTTCAGCTTATGTACAGATGCAAGCAAGGGTGGAAGAAGCCTGTTAGAATTCTGGAAGCTTTCTGCCACCCCCTCCCCCCACGTGAAGGGGAACTTTGAGAGAACCAAGCAGAGGCTGACAGGTAGGTCAGTATTAAGCATGCCAGCCTTGCCGAAAATGTCAACGATGAAAGGCCAGTTGGGGCCACCTAAAACCACCTGTGACAGCAAGGAGTGGCCTCTGTTTCCAAGGGCTTGGTGGGGGCAGAGCTGCTGGTGCTGGTTTTGGGCTGTTTTGGAAGGACCCTGCCCAATAGGCCCACCTGTAGGTGAGGTACCCCAGCAGAAAAAGGCTGGGTGAACCAGATGCCCAAAAGCTAGAGCTGGTAGCCAACCGGTTTATCATCAGAAGCAGGAAATGGGTGAACAGAGGGGGCACAACAAGGGAGATCCTCCCAAAAGTCTCCAAAGTGAGCCCACAAGAACAACAAAAGAGGCAGGTTTTGGACATCACCATGTAGGGAGCTTCAGCGCCAGGTAGTCATTACTTTCTGAGCATCTTTCCTGAGGCTGCCATAACAAGTACCACAAGCAGGATGGCTTAAAACCACAAAAATGTATTCTCTCATAATTACGGAACCAGAAGTCCAACCTCAAGAGCTCTTGGGCCCCCTGAAAGCCCAGGGGAGAATCCCTCCGTGCTGCTTCCAGTTTCTTGTGGTGCCTGGAGTTCCCTGGCTTGGCCACATCACTCCAATGTCTGCGTTCACCTTCCAAAGCATAACCTCTGTCTGTGTCTTCTCTCTTGTAAGGATATTTGTCATTAAATTAAAGACCCCCCTTTTTTTCCAGAATATAGTCACAGTCACAGGTTCTAGTGGTTAGAATGTAGACATCTATTTTTTTTTTGGGGGGGGGAAGCACCATTCAACCTATAATACTAATCAAATGAGACCCTTTACCATTCCCTTTTCCTGGAAAGACCAGAAAATGGTGGAGGAAGCAGGGGGAGGGTTGGAAAAGACCAGAAAAGACCAGAAAGTAGTGGAGGAAGCAGGGGGAGGGTTCGGCAAAGAGAGTGAAGAAAGTGATTCACATGCCTTCATCTGCTGAACACAGTTACAGGTGGCATCTGAGCTGAGGGAAGATCAGAGCTTTAATTGGTTGAGTAACTGAAGCTTTGATATTAGAGTAGAATGGATTTAACAACCTAAAATTTCAGATTGTTCTTTATACTGTCAATGCTGTGTCATTATAACTTTGGTGAGAAAAAAAATCCCTAAAAAAAAAGGACATTATTCCAGGACCTGAGTTCGTTCGTTATGTATCATTTCACTCAGAGTTGCAGTTTCCAGGAACCCATCCACAAATGGAGGATGTGGTGTACTTGAAAATGAACAAACTATGGGATTTGCTCAAGCGTGACGTTCCAGCTCTGGAACAGCCAAGGGGCAGGGGAGAGTGCCAACAGAGCCTATTTCAAAGCAATGGAGAGAAAAAAAAATCAAGTTTCTCCTTACACCCAACGGGAGCCCAGCTTGCTCAAGAAATCGCATGTATAGGTGTCTCGTTTTGCTTTTTTTCTGTGAACCATTTTATAGCAATAGCTCTTTGAAACTAAAGTCTCTTAGGTTACATATAGGATGGGTCTGCAGTGTTTTAGCTTTAAAAATGGACTCGCTGCCGCTGCCTTACTGGTTCCAGCTAGCAGAGGATCAGTCAAGAAGGCTGCCACATTCTCTAGGGCTACCATCACTCTGGGTTAATCGGACCTGGCAGGGAAAGAACGCGTACGGGTGAGCGGTGCCGGGTGCATGTCAGCCCAGTGAATGTCTATTACCGATGCTTCCTTAGCAGCAGATGCACGCTAGGGCTGCAAAATAAAGGGTACGTTCTTAAGTAGTTCGACAAATCTGGCCGCTCAAAGGCATTCGTGGGGCTCGTTTCTTTCATCTGGGCTCTGCGGCCAGACGCTCGCCCGCGTCCTCTCCTGCGCGCCGCGACGAGTCCCCAACCTCCGCCCGCTGATCTCTCTGCGCAGGCGCCACTTCCCTAGCGCATGCGCCGGGTCTGGAGCCGCGGGCCTGGATTGGCTGCGTCCTCGCGTTCCCACCTTGGAGGCCGGAAGTCCTCTCCGAACGCGAGTCCAAGGAGGGCACCCGGGCTGCTCCGCGCCTCTCGGTGAGCCCCGCTCCGACTCGGCCCGGTGTCTGCTCCGCAGCGCGGCGAGCCCTTGTTGGCAGTGAGAGCCCACCGCGGCGCCCCGGCCCGCTAGGCCCGAACACGCCGGCCCGCTCTCCGTCCTGCAGCCGCCGTCACCGCGGGGGCGCTTCCCTCGGGGCGGCCGCGGCTGGGGCGCCGGGTGCAGGGCTGGCCCCGGGCCTGCTCGCCTCTGGCTTTGCCCCTCGCCCCACCCCGCCCGCCGAGCTCCTGGTGCGGGGCCAGAAGTGGCCCTTAGGCTGCTCAAGTCCCCTCGCCCACCCTGGGCTGGGGATGATCGCGCGCTAAAGGGGCGCCCTGTCAGCGCTCGGTGTCAACGCGCCCCGCGGAGGAGGGGGCGCCCCGCGGAGCTGGGCGTGTACGTGGGTGATGCTGGAGGCGTAAAATAGCTCTAGCGCTTAAAGACACCTACAGATCCAAACAGATCTAGGTTACTGCGCATTTGTTACCCGCTGTTGGCCATTTCTTTTGATCTGTCCCCTCAGGGTTTAGGCAGTTTTAATGCAGATGTGTTCATCTTGTCCGCTCTGTAGTATTAGTCAATTTTTATGAACTTTCTAATGTGCATACAGTCAACAAATACTTAGGGCCTGTTCTTACTGGCACTGTATGAACCCAGTTTGTGACTGCTATTTCGAAGCTAGGGCTAAAGGGGTGTAGGCTTTTCTGTATTAGCGTAGACTCTAAAACTTGCCCATTATGGGAGCCGCAGCTACATGATGCCCTTGAGAGCTTGAGCTAGCCCCAGTTGAGGTGTGCAGTGAGTGAAAAACAGTTCTGGAGAATTCGTATGCGAAGAGAATATCGCAAAAAAGTTTATGTTGCAGACACGTTCAAATGACAATATTTTGGATGCACTGGATTAAATAGTAATAAATCTTATTATAACTTTATCTCTTGCTTTTTAAGGTGGTTACTGGAAGTTTTTTCTTATTCAGGTCCAGTATTCTGTACTGCCTGGCTCTACCTGCCGCCAAATCCAGCCTGGCTATCTTTGACAAAAAGGTATATAGGGACAGCTGTGCTCCCCGTGGTGCTGCTACAAGAGGAGCGGAGTTGAGTAGGCCACATAGAGACTGGCTGGTTTGCAAAGGCTAACATATTTACTCTGGCCTTTGATCGAAGAAGCTTGCTAGCCCCGGCTCTAGAACAAAGCTTGGTATGATATATCTCTGATCTACCTTTTGTTGTAGGCCTACTGTGTGACAATCACGGTTCCAAGCATTTTACAAGGACTGTCTCATTCTCACATTACTCCAAAGATGTTGAATTCCCCACCAANAAGGACTGTCTCATTCTCACATTACTCCAAAGATGTTGAATTCCCCACCATCCCGCCCCGCTCCTCCCCTCCCCCCCATTTTGTAGAAGAGAAAATTGAGGCAAAGGAATGGTCAAGAAACTTACACAACTTGGCCCTCACCCCTCACCCTTCACTTCTGGGAACTTGACTCTGTGACCCACAAATGGCTTGCCACTTAGGACCCCCTCATGAGCTTACAGTATATGCTGTGCTGCTTGCTTTTACTGAATTTTTTAATGGTTGTCTGAACTAGAAATGAGGTTGGTCTCCCGTCAAAGAAACTGAAGGGCCATGGGCTCAGGTACAGTGGGTGCAAGCAAGATGGTCTCCTGTGAAAAGAAATGAAGCTCCGAAGCAGGGAGGAGTGAGTGTCCAGGATGCTCCTCTCTCATTTAACCAGAAAGCAGCTGTCGAGTCATAGGCAGCGCTGGCAAGGGATGTCGCAGCGAGTGAGACAGATGCCATTTTATGGTCTGGTGGGGAAGGCCAGTGGTGAGAGAAATGTTTTCAGTATAGCATCCACCATACAGAAACTGTGCAACATTTGATGTTTTTAACAGGGTCCCTCTGCCAGGTGGAGACAGCCCGATACCTGTCTTGGGCGATGGTGAGGACTGAGACGCGCTGAGCAGGGCTCCATAATGTGGCCGCCTTATGAAGAGGTACATGTAGAGAAGAACGCTTGACAGGATTTAAATGGTGTTTTAATTATGGAGGCGAGTGGCAAACAATATGGTGGTTCCTCAAGGAATTCAAACAGAATCACCCTATGATCCAGGAATCCCACCTGTGGGTGTTTGCCCCAAAGGGATTGAAAGCAGGGTCCCCAAGAGGGCTTCCTACACCCACGCTCATGGCAGCATTATTCACAATAGCCCAGGGGCGGGAGCCAGCCAGACATGTATGGGATGAATGCATCAACCAGAGGTGGCCCGCCCGGTCCGGTCAGTGGGGTATGATTCAACCTTTAAGGGAGGGAAATTTTGACACTTGCTGCAACCCTGTGGATGAACTTTGAGGTCATTGGGCCAAGTGGAAAAGCGTGTCACAAAAAGACAGATATTACCACCTATACGAGGGCCCTAAAGTAGTGAAATTCTCAGAAAGCAGAACAGTGGTTGCGGGGGGCTGAGGGGGAGGGAGGAGCAGGACGTTGTGTCGCGGCATGGGTGTGTTTGCAAGACAGGGTCTGGAGGCTGTGCATGGTGAGCGTACTTAGCGCTCCCGGGCCATCTGCCGGAAAGTGGTTAAGATGGTCACGTTTATGGTGTGTATTTTGCCACACTGAGAAAATTCGCAATAGATAAAAATCGAGGCACGTGAGGACGTGCGAGTAAAGCGCTTGCACGTGAACCCGCTCACTTCTGGCGATTTATGGGGCATCTTGCTGATAAAGCAGGACTGCTGCAGTGCTGGCTCTGAAGCCCTGAGGCTCCAGGTAAATCCCCCTTCGGAATCCCCTGGAAACTCTGACCCTTGTTGAGAAACTCCCAGCTGAGTTAAATATTGCCTGACCTCTTCGTGGGCACTGAGACCTGTCTTGTTAACCAGCGAGCTTCATCCCTGCTCCTTCCCTAGCCAGGCGTGTCAAACGATTGTAAATACTTCTCCTTTGTTGGGAAACTTTCCAACAAGTTCGGGGGGCTCACTGTCCTGGGCTGCTTGAGACCTGGTCGTGGTGACAGGGCTTCTGACTCCCCCCAAACCCCACGCTCTTGGGCAGGCACGTGGGAAGGGAAAGCTGGGCTGCTCAGAGGCCACGGCCTGTTTCTGTGCCAGCTCACCTGTCCTGTTCTCTGAGCCTCTGATCTTCGGAAGACCGCTTTGGACGTTTCGGTCTCTAAAAGTGGAGCCTTTAAAAACAAAACCAATGATTCTGAAGAACTGATTATCAAAAATGAGAAAAATGGCCATTTAAGATCCTGCGTTATGGCCTGCTGAGTCTGAAGGAGCGACCGCCTGGCCTGTCCCCCTCCAGCTCCCTCTGGTGGTAATAAAGCCAGAGTGCCACGCTTGGTCCTCTAAGCTGACCCGGCAGGGGACACCTGTAGGGTAAATGAAAGCGGTCAGGTTTTTTCCCCCTCCCGCCATTAGCATCAGTGATACCTGTGCTGTTGTACACGTGCCTGATGGCGGCACCTGAGCCAGAGGCCGAGCATGTGAGAGCAGCAGAGGACAGGGTGGGCGGAGGACCTTGCAGCAGAGTGCACGAGGGGATGCCAAAGGGCCCAGAAAGAGTAAAGAATCACTGGGGGCCAGGAGGCTGCAGGCCTCCCTGCCTGCCCTGCAGCTGGCTGCCTCTCGACAGGTGGTGTGGAAAGGTCCCTAACAGCCTGAAAGCGCCACGGAGGGCTCAGGGCTCCTTTGCCCGCCTGCCCGCATCACAGAGAACCTGCCCTGTGCCTTGCTGGCGCTGCACCACCCGTAGGACCCTCGGAATTGTGGCCAAGCATACTTAACGCTTCCTGTCTGGGTTAGGATTGGAGAGGAGATGTAACTTTCATTCAATAGATGCAGCCATAGAGGCTGAGGAAATTGTGAATGCTGTGCTGAATGCAAAGTCCGTGACTGCCTGAAGGACAGTATTGTGGTTTCAGACAGAAGGGAGGAGTTGATCGAGCCACATAGCTTGCCACTTCCCAGTAAGCAGATAGCGTCAATGTATAGTTTAATCGCAAATTTGTACTCTTCTAATAGCTTTTCAGACGATGAAAATAATACATGCTCATCATGGAAACACCACAAAAGAGTAAAAGCACAAACACAAATCACTTGTGATGTTACCATTCAGAAACTGTCACCTTTTAAAATTTTGTGCATCTAATTTACCCTTTCCTCATGTGATTTTTTTTAAAGATTTATTTATTTATGCATACAAGCACTGGGGTACAGGCCAGAGGTGTGGGGAGGTGAGAGGATCCACCAGACAGAGCAGGGGGCAGAACAGGCAGATGGACTGAAACACATTGCTGAGGGGAGCAGCGGGCGAGGCAGGAGAGGTCTGCTGTGCCGTGTGGGTCCCCTCCCTGGCCGCGGCAGGGATCGAACTCGTGCTGAAGTGGCTGCAGTTTGCTTCCTAGTGCGTTGCTTAACCCACTGCGCCACCAGGGAAGGCCCTCACATGTGATTTTTAAGTGGAATTTGGATCACACTCTGTGGGTTGTTTTCAGTGAAAAGCTTTATTTTGGCGGGGTTCATAGAGTACAATTCACTTACTCAGTGTACACCAGTCAGTGGTTGGGGCACATTCACCTTTGGAAGTTTTCCCCTGTCCCTGAGAAAAACTCAGCGATTAGTAGCCCTGTCTCACTGCACCCCACGGCTTCCTCCCAGCCTCCGGGCCTAGTCAACCTCTGGTCTGCTGTCTGTCTCTATAGATGTGCGTGTTCTAGACGTTTCATAGGCAGGTAATCTGAAGTGTCCAGCTCCTTTCACTTAGAGTGTTTTCAGGGTTCGTCCATCTCATACCATGTATCAGAATTTCATTTGTCTTCATTGTCAGCTGCGTTCCGTTGCACAGACACACACACTTTAATTCTTGGCCTGGGTGGTTTCCACTTTTTGTGTGTGATGACTGATCCCGTGCAGATCCTCTGGGCCGCATGACAACACTCTTTAATCTTTGGTGCATGTAATTTTACCTCCTGATTTGTTTCACCTAGCACTGTATTATGACTGTTTTCCGCTCTGTTAAATAGTCTCTAAAAACACTCTATCAGTTGGTCTGGTGACTACATCATCCTCGGAATGTACCTTAATTTTTTAACCATTTGGGACCTTCCAGTTTCTTCTAAGTTTGATGAAAAGTCTTACAAATACAACCACTTCATCTCATTTCCTGAAAGTAAAACTACAGAAGTACAATCACTGACTACAGGAGCGTTAAGTTTTACATACTCGTCAGATGGCTTCTAGAAAGACTGCATTGATCCTGTGTGTAGTCACGCCAGTGTTGTTAGCTGTGACTGGTCGGTGGTGGCTATTTAGTAACAAGTCCTATAAAATGAGAGTCCACAGGATTTTAAAAAGATGGAGCCCTGCCGCAAACGTGCTCGTGTTCATGTGTAGACCAGGCGGGCAGCTGGAGGCCCCATGTAGGGTGTGGCGTAGGTGAGGCAGTTGCATCACGCGGGGAGGGGATGACTGGTGAGGCAGAGTAAACATACCTGCTCAGGGTGACAGTCACACACAGTCATTGAGCAACTTTTTACACTTAAAAGTTAAAGCAAGAAAGTTAATGGAACTAAACCCAAGCGTGAGGACCGGTCAGTAGTCAGTCAGCCGGTTATCCCAAGGACCCAGGTGCCGGCACTGTGGCAGGTTGGCCAATGGGCCTGTTGGGCTGCCAGCTCACTCACCATCTCTTGAGTCCTTGGGGCATTAGCGTGCCCTGCTAGCCCTGTTTCTCATTCTTGTATAGTCAGAAATGCACCGCTTGAAGGGCATAAAGTCAGCAGGTAGTTCAGCTACAGGTGTATGGGGCCTTGGCTTGTGTGGTGTCTTCACACGGACAGGGGCTCTGCGGCGGGTAACGAAACAGAGGGGCTTAGGCCTCGCTCAGCCTGCCTTCCCAGGGTGCTGGCACTAGCGTGACTCCTCCTAATTTGACCACCACGTTCCACCCAAAGGAAGAGACCCGTGTTGGCCTGGAAAGATCACTGATCTCTATCTCGTTGGTCAAACTGGAGATGGGGAAACCCTCCAGCAAGCTGCGTTTAGGCAACTGTCAACGCAGAAGCTAAAGTTTGCAGGCCTGTTTTTTTTTTTGTAAGCATCTGAGAACTTTTGAAATGAAACCACACAGCCTTGCAGATCCCAGTTTCTAATATGTCCCCCGTTTTATTATATACCTTTCAGAAACCCTGCGCAGTAACTATGGCCTGTGTGCTGGCTGTGCTGCCCTCTGGAAGCCGTACCTGGCCGCTACGAGCTTAAGAAAACAGAAGCCTCTTTTTTCCTTTGCGCCGCGAAGATGTCTGACAAGAACCAGGTGGCCGCCCAAGCTGCCCTTATTGAGCAGCTGCTGTCTCAGAGGAATTTTGAGGATCTCGGCGGCCACCTTGCTGAGCTGGAAATTCTTCCTGTGACTAAAGAGCTCCTCCAGGAGACAGATGTGGTGAGGGTGGTGTACCGAGTCCTCAGAACCTGCCCCACGGTAGCTTTGAAAAAGAAAGCCAGGTGTCTGCTCTCACAATGGAGAGCTCTTTATAGAGCTCCTCACAGCGAAGCCAGGGCTGGCCCTAAATTCTTCTGCACTGGTGGAAACGAAGAAAATTCGGGACTTTCCCATGGCCCAGGTCAGGATGAGGTACCGGCCGGCCCCAGCTCTGAGTCTCCACGATCATCTTCAGAGGCCCTGGCGGAAGCTACTGACAGGACAGCGCCGGGGAGCAGCCCCGAGCACGTGAAACCTGAGGAAGGGCCTACCAGGGGGGACGACCCTGAGCCCTCTGGCAGGAGGTCAGGCGAGCTGCCGGGTCCCGAGGGCCCCTTGAGAACCAAGTGCACACAGCTGCTGCGTGAAACCTTCGCGGGCTCCTCGGCGGATCAGCCCCGTGCTGCCGTGTGGCCAGACTTGGCAAGAGAAATTGAAGAGCATGTCTTTGCCCTTCATTCAAAGAACCTCAAAAAATACAAAGCTTGTATCAGAAGCAAAGTTGCCAATCTGAGGAACCCCCGAAACTCTCACTTATCGCAAAACCTGCTCTCTGGGGCCATGTCCCCAAGAGAGTTTGCTGAAATGACCGTCCTGGAAATGGCCAGCAAGGAGCTGAAGCAGCTGCGAGCGTCGTACACGGAATCCTGCATACAGGAGCGGTCCCTGCCCCGGGCTGTCGAGGGCACGCCAACGAGGAAAATAAAATGCAGGCGGTGCGAGCGGTTCAACTGCCAGGTCACCGTGATTGCCAGGGGCACGCTTTTCCTTCCGAGCTGGGTACGGAATTCAAACCCAGGTGAAGAAATGATGACCTACGTCATCTGCAATGAGTGTGGGGAGCAGTGGTACCACAGCAAGTGGGTGTGCTTGTAAACCACACCCGGCGGGACCTTTTATTTGTACCGGCCCTTGATCTAGTTTTGCACACTGTGTGTACACTGTCCTCACACACTCCCAAGAGGACAGAGCGGCGTTCGTGGAAGCTCCCGCCCCGTCACAAGACACTCGACAGTTTGGGACAGTGGGTCGCTGCTTGCCCCGTGCCTTGTGGCCACGTAGTTCAAGGTAGCTTGAGAAGTGGCAGCAGGCCTGCAGTCCTGCATAGCAGAACCACTGGGAAGCTCTGAGAACTCACGGGCCCACGCTAGAGCCATTCGCGCTGACTGTGGGATGTGACTGAGCCATCAACCTTTCTTTTTTCATTCCCCAAGTTATTTTTAGATGCAGCCGGGGTTCAGAGTGTCTCAGAAATGGGCCATTTGATCCTTTTTACAGCTCTAAGAAAGGGACATTATGCTGTACACTTTACAGATGAGGAAGCAGGGCTGCAGGCCACTCAGCCGTGAGCTGCCAACTCAGGCCGCTCCCAGGTCTTCCTCTGAACTCACCGCCTGAGACTGCCATGCTGTTGACTTCTGGAAACTTCCTGGAGCCGCGGGGCAACAGGAAAATTGTTTTTATGCACTGACACTGGACCACAGAGCTTTGTCATCTCACCACTCTTCTCATTTCACAGGTCTCCTTGAACCATGATGGTCCCCCTATAACTCACTCCACAGTTAAAAGCTTCTTTCTTAGGGCCTCCCTGGTGGCACAGGGGTTTAAGTCTCACCACTATGAAGCTATCAGCAGCCACTGCAGCACGAGTTCGATCCCCGGCCAGGGAGGTGACCCACATGGCGCAGCAGACCTCTCCTGTCTCCCTGCTGCTCCCCTCAGCAGTGCATTTCAGTCAATCTGCCTGTTCTGCTCCCCACTCTGTCTCTGGTGAATCCTCTCACCCCTGTACCTCTGGCCTGTACCCCAGTTCTTGTATGCACAAATAAATCTAAAAAAATTTTTTTTCTTGTGCTCTTGACATTTTTCTCTTCCCTCAAGTTCACCAGGGTAAAATTTCAAAAAAATATATACAATTGTGGGGCCTACCTAGTGGTGCAGGAGTTAAAGTCTCAGCACTATCAAGGTATCAAAATATGGCCAGTTCGGGCCTCCCTGGTGGTGCAGTGAGTTAAGCAATGCACTATGAAGCAAACCGCAGCCACTGCAGCATGAGTTTGATGCCTGCCGCCGGCCAGGGAGGGGACCCACACGGCACAGCAGACCTCTCCTGCCTTGCCCGCTGCTCCCCTCAGCAGTGTATTTCAGTCAGTCTGCATGTTCTGCTCCCCACTCTGTCTCTGGTGAATCCTCTCACCCCCTGCGCCTCTGGCCTGTACCCCAGTTTTTGTATGCATAAATAAAAATAAGTCAAAATAGATACATGTATATATATACACAAACACCACTTTAGGAACAAATAATTTGAGTTCATTTATTTTTTTTCTGAGTACAAACTGAGCAGAAAGTGTTTAAAGGGTAGACTTTGTGACTTTCTGGTTTTTGATGATGGGGAGGCTTCTTGTTTTCAGGGCATATATTAGGTCTGTAAGTGAGAGAAAACCCCTCCTAGGCTCGCTAGCAGTTTAGGCTGACAAAAGACAGACCCATAAGAGGAACACTTTGTTAGCACCTGCAGTGTGGTGCACACAGGAGAGACTCAGTGAGAATCTCAAAGGGAGGGTTAGAACCTGGGCTAACATGGCATCTTAACAAACGACAGTAAATTTGTAGGAAATAACAAGAAAGGACAGGAACTTTAGGCTTTGAGGGACAGCAAATTGGGAAGGTAAATATATGGGGGAACTTATAAAATTTAAGGTTTATGTTAACACGAATAAAAGTCCCCACTTTGATTATTAGATAATATTATTAGATAATCAAAGTGAGAATTCCAACCCAGACATCATCTGACAGATGTTACTATGTGAGAACTAGTCTAGCAACACGAGTTTGACGTAGTTTGTATAGGTCTGAATAGCAAATCGTTGACATTCAAAATGTATTCTTTTTTTTTATTAGTTTTATTTGACATCATTTGTAGTCCCCAGGGGGTACCCACCACATTTCACCCGTGCACCATCACCTCAGTCCCTTGTGCACCCTCTGGCCTCTTCCCCGTCTTTGCCCTCCCCCCTTCCCCTCCTCCCCCCCCATGGTCCCTTTGGTT
>JAGFMF010011596.1:1319781-1355300 GCA_019455555.1 Galemys pyrenaicus | reverse complement strand
GTCCCCCCCCCCCCCCCCCCCACAACAAAGAGCTGTCTGGCTAAAGAGTCACTGGCGCTAGGGTTGAGAAGCCCGCCTTCAGAAGCCCTCTGGTCCAACGCCAGAGCTCACGTTTCAGTGCCACCGTAGTTCTTTCAGAACCAGTGTCATGTTCCCGTTTAGGTGCCTCTCATCATTTTAAGAAAGAATGGAGGGAGCGTTTGAGAACATGAATAGATTTCTTTTGAAAGATTAAGAAGTCAGCAAATAATTTCTGAAGACAGAATTGATAATGAAGGCAAAAGTGTCTAAAAGCACTTGAGCTATGTAGAGTGTTAAAAGAGTTTGGGACTTTGGTTTATGCATTATTCTAGTCCCGAGGATTCTCAGAGCAGCCCACGGGGCACTGATACCCAGGTGCTGGTAATAGGAAGGCTAGTAGGGCGTCCCCACCTCCCTGAAGCTTTCAGTTTAATCACAATCATAAAATCAAGTTCTTACCTCATCCGAAAACAAAATTTGTGGCTTAAGCTACTCAAGTAGGCAGGGGGCGCAGCGTTCCTTGTAAAACAAACAAAAGAAGTGCACCCCCGCACACAGGTCCTGGAGTCGGGGTGTTTGCTGTGGGTGGGTTTAGGTGAAATGGTGATGTGTTGTAACTTTGTAGGTTGACGACTTGCAGATATTTAGAAGAATCAAATGGAGAAGCCATTCTTGTTGAAGATAAAGATCTTCCTTAAATTTAGCCTCAGTAGAAAATAATTAGACATGCATTTTATCTTTGGAATCAGGAATGAAATGAAGAAATTTTAAAAAAAGATTCTGGCATTTTCTTTCTGGAGTTTTCCAACCTGTCTTCACCATGCCCATCTAAGACTACGTCATCTAGCATATGTACTGCTTCACTAGCGGATGAATTTGGGGGAATGGGTGATTGAGAGTAGTGAAGAAGGGTTGGCTCGCGCAGCCAATGTGGCATCTTTTGGTGGGTGGTTTTGCTTTTTGACCTGTACTGATGGGTTTGTGTTCTTCTGCTAATGAATAGATTTCTCTGTCTCTTATCAGGAGTTGTCTGCTGTGGGGGAAAGGGATGCTAAATTGTGCATGTAGCAATGAGTTCTGCCCCACGGGTTCTAGTAAAGGGCTATGTTTTCTTTCCTTACTGGGGGGCTTTATTCTGGGAAGGGTCGAGAGGAAGCCTATAGGGCAGGAGGAACATCCACTGGTCTCGGAAGAGTATGGCTCCGTCTGTAGTTTGCTTACTGCTGACTAAGTTAGGTCACCAGTTTCTTTGTAAAATGGGGCAGTTGTACTTTATAGTCTCCATGAGATTATATGATACCAAGTAGAGACATCAAATTATCGGCTTCCAGTAGTTCTTCCCTAAGCTATTTACGAGTTAAGCAGCAGGAGGAAATAAGCAATAGAAATGTGTGTGTGTGTGTGTGTGTGCTGTGTGTGCGCGCGTGCACGCACTCTCTAGAAAGGCGTCTCACTTGAAAGCTATCTAGATGGTAAATTTGTTAGTTAAAACCAAGGACAAGAAAATTGGGCTTGGGACTAAGTAGGTCATTAACAGAAAGTATTAAGAATTGTGGGTGGGGGGGGTGAACTCACAAACTGCCTCATGGAGTTTGAAAGGCTGTGATGCCAGCGAAAGGTCAGGCTACCTGAGGGAGGGGCTGGCGTGTGGGTGTTGGAGGCTTGCCAGGAGGCCCGGGGTGCCTGTGCTTCTTAGATCAGTGGGTGGAGAGGTCTGATTCCCAGCGTGAATCTTAATTTTTGTACTATGGGTTTGTTCTGCGTTCTGGCTTTTCCCACTTTTGTTAACTCTTGGCTGTGGTGGTTACAGGCTTTAGGGTGCGCCCATGAACAGGGAGGCTGTCTAGATGTAAACGCGTGCAGATAAGAAACAGCTTGGTCAGCACGGCTGTGTATTTTGGAGGAAATATAGGAAATACAGAAGTGAAGCAAACAGTCAAGGCTCAGTTATTGCTGGGAGTCTGGACACAGACCCCACTTTTGTCTGAGGTCTGATGCTTCGCGAATGTAAGCTATTGTTTGGCAAGGGCTGGAGAGGTTGTTTGAACAACCTACTGCATTCATCCTGTTGCCCCGTTCGGTTATCCAAGTGCGAATGCCAGCAAAGCAGTGCAGACTGACAAATTGAATTCCAAGTTCTTGTGAGTTGGGTTAGGTTTTGGGGTAAGAGCAAAGGTAGTTTCCAGAAAGTTGGTTTTTATACGCACGCTTGTGATACTCTCAAGGGAAGCCTGAGAAAAACCTTACAGCCTTTTGTTTCTAGAGCTTGCTACGTGAACTCTGACATAGAAGTGTTTAAGTGATTTAACAGGTTCGAAAACGTCAGAACCCGCTGGGCTGCGGGATGCGCCCAGCCAGTGCAGGGCTCACTGTGTTTAGCCAGAGCCGTGACTAGGTGAACGCGCCTGCAAACGCACAAGTCCTTCCTTAGGCCTTCAGCTCGACTGCGGGGCTGCCAGAGGCCGCCCTCGGTGAACACAGCGCATTCCCCAGATCGAGTCCCAGCGTTCTTTGAGAAAATTAGTGTTTTGAAGCAAGCAGCTGCCACCCTCCTATGCTGTCCCACATTCATTTTTTGGCGTAGTGCTTGATTTTTATCACCACAACCCTGGAAAATCCAGCTTCGCAAAGTTGTGACGTCACTGAGGATGGTGGTGTCAGCTCAGTGCCAGTTTGCATGGTGTCCTCATAAATGTCTGCTATTTCTGGGGTTCCCTCGGAGATTTTGGTGGTCTGCCCCTCCCTGGGCATTTCCCGGGGTGCAGTGGGGCATCTCCACGTGAAGAGTAGAGGCTTGGCGTTTTCACTGTAGGCTCTGGTCTAGGAGGTGTGGTAAGGAGAGTGCTGCTTCAAGATAGCTTTTCACTGGCACCACAGTGGCTTAGCTCCCACCCTCCCCCTTGTCAGTGTCTGTTAGCCTTTCCCCAGGGTCCCTGTTTCCATAGTGAGAATCAAAGTTTGGTGCTAACTTTTTCTTCACTGAGATGGGGGAGGGACAGGTTTCCTAAGCAGACTGCTCCCTTTCTCTCTCCCCATTTGTCCATGTTTGCCCCTCTTTTTGCTACACACCCGTCTTTAGTAGCAGATCTGGCCGAGGAAGGGCACCTGCGTGCAGGGGCGGGTGCGGACTCAAGGCCCCAGAAAGCCCTGTGCTTGTGCTTGGCAGGAGGGGCCAGGGCTGTCCCGGGCTGTGCCTCTGTGGGCCTGTCCTGGGAACCGGCTGGCTCGCTGGCCGCTCCTCCTGACTTGGGCATCCTCGCCCTTTCGGCTTGTCGGTCGAGGACATTTGCTGCCCAGCTGTCTCCTCTACAGCTGTTCTCTCTTGTTTTCTTGTCGGGCCTGCGCATGTTTCAGTTCTTTTCTGTCATTTGAGGGGAGGGCAGGGGACATGGTTTGAGCCGCCCTGTTTAATTTGACTGGGAGGAGTCACTTAATCTTTGTGAACTTGAGTTAGTTGATCTATAAAAAACATGGGGGACTGGGTCCAACTTGCCTGTGATTTTAAGTGCGCTGTGCCAGGACCAGTGGGTATTCTGTAGTGTTTCGGTCACAGCACCTGTCACTTGTGTGCGCAGCAGCGGCACTAGTAGGGAAGCTGACGTTTCTTGCGGGGAGGGTGATGTGGGAACCCGACTAGCTGGGTTGCAGAGATGGTGCCTTTGTGTGCCGGCAGGGTACCCGAAGAGCATTGTAGATGGGGTTGTGAGGCACCTCTGGTCCCTGGAGGGTGGAGGGTAGATGTGGGCTTCAGTTTGGGAGTCACTGATTTTTATATCCCAGGGAGATTCTGTTGGGCAGAGGCAAACACTTCAGCCACCCGCTTTGGGAGCTGCCTGGGTTGAGAAGTGGGGGTGAGGGGGAGAAAAGCAGGACCTACTTACTGTCAGAGCAGCTTATGCTTGATGAAGTAGGAAGCATTCAGAGGCAGTAATGGTGACTCCTCCCAGCTGTGCCTCTAGCCAGGGGTGCAGTACTTCAAGACCCTTTCCCATCTGGGGCGCCATTTCCTTATTGTGCTTTTTTTAAAAAAAGCTTGGCTGCTTCTGAGACAAACCTCAGACAAATGGCTACTCAAATGAGAGAGTTCATCACTACTGAATGGCCTCAGGTGTGTGGGGGGGGCACTGATAAAGATGTTTTCTGGAAAGACACAGTGGTGTTCTAAGGGGAGAACTTGTATTTGTATTCGCTGTAGGCCTGCGTGTGCCTTAAAGCATTGAGCTGTGGCCTGGTGAGCTCTGCAGGGAGCGCTGGCGCTTTCCTGACTTTGCGGGGAGAGAGGGGCAGGAGCTTGCCCCAGTGGCCAAGCGGAGGGTTTGGAGGCAAGGAGGTGAGAGGGTAGTGGTGAGGGCATAGCCTGGGCTTGGAGAGCTTTTTGTAAGCAGAGTCAACATCAGTACCTTGATGGGGCAAACTGGGGCACCACTGCTGGAGACGTGGGGTGAAGTGAACTTTCTGGAAAGCTCCCTGCAGTGTCCTTAACATTTCTTCTCACTTTGAGCTGGTGGACAACATTCCCTGCAGGGTGAAGCCTCCAATCTAGGTGAGGCCTGTGAGCAGACTGACAGCTGTCCTCCGAGATAGACTTCTTGGGAAACCCCCCCCCCTTTGTCTAACAGCTGAGCACCTCAGGAGCTGACTTCAGGCCTGTGGGCCTTGTTTGCTAAGTTTACGTGGTCTCTTCCAGCCCTTTACCTTTTCCGGCTCCAGTTAAACACACCTAGTTCCTTGTCTAACTTGAAGTGCAAGGTCAGAACCAATGTTCCCTTAAGTTACAATCGATCAGATTTAATTTGTGCTTTGTTACTTTAATGTCTTTTTCCAATGTGCATTTTCAAATTCTTTTCTTTTAGAATATGTTTCTTCATAAAATACACAACCATAATTGCTATACCTGTATTCCTTTTTGTGACCTTTATCTGTTTCTTTGCATTTAAATTCTGCAAGCCCCCCCCCCCCCCCCCCCCCCCCCCCCCCCCCCCCCCCCCCCCCCCCCNTCTGTTTCTTTGCATTTAAATTCTGCAAGCCCCCCCCCCCCCCGTTCCCCCCCATGCCTCTACAAGTGCCCACTCTTTCTTGCCAGACATTTTAAGTGCCTTTACAGCTGTCATGGGTAGATTTATACCTGGTCCTTCTAAGGACCTTATTAAATAAAACAAGGAATAGAAATGTTACCCTCATTTCCAGGACTCTGGGGTGTCTTTCTCCCCTGCAGCTCCTCTAAGACTCCCAGTAGGCACACTCTGTCCCTGCACTATGCAGTGCTGTGCTCATGAGGCAGTTTAAGCTTAAACGAATTAAAACTAAATAACCAACCACGTATCAAATGCCCAGTAGCCATGTGCAGTCAGTGGCTACGGCACTGGCCAGCGCAAATGTGGACCATTTCCATCACTGCAGAAAGTTCTGCGGGCCCTGCTGCTTGGTGCTTCCCTGATGCCCTAAGGCTTGGTTCTGTAATCAAATCTGCCGCTCTTGCTCCTCCTCTCTCCCCCTCCCTCCACCACTGTCAATGATTAGTTTGTGTACGTAACTGCAAAGGTGCCTTGCCTTGAACAACATTGTTGACACATATTTCTTAAAAGTTACATTACGTGACTAATCTTCAGAGTACTTATCCAGATGAATACTTCAGGCGAGTTGCTCTGACACTGTTTAGTTTTTTTTTCTTTCCTTCTTTATATATATTTGACATCCATTGTAATCCCTATGGATTCCCCACCACCATTTCACCAGTGCACCCTCACCTCAGTCCCTTGTGCTCTTATCTGCCCTCAACCCTCTCCGTCCCCCCTCCCCACCAAGTGACACTGTTTAGTTTTTCTAGCCTCTCTGCCTCTGAGGAGATGTGCAGGAGCCACTACATGATGGATTTCATCTGGTAAGACTCGTCTCCAAATTGGTCTGTTTCTGTAGTAATATTTTGGGGGCGTGTGTGTGTCAACCTCTTGTGCAGAGATAATGCCCATTAGACTTAATGACTTCTTTGACTTGCTTCTTGCTCGTACATTTCAGCGGGACAACCAGGAAGACTGGAAACAGTAGAACTGATGAGGCTGTTACGTGAGACACACCTGAAGTAAGACAGAAGGAAATAAATACAGCTCAAGCGGAAATAGAAATAATTTTGAGATTATCTTTGCTTTTGTTTCCCTGGTTAGTTTCTTTGAGTCTGTTTTCTCGTGCTATGAAATGAAGCAAGTGGTATGTCTTTACCTACGACATTCAGGCTAAATGCAAAAGGAATGGGTGCCTTTGGAAAAAATGTTTCTAAATTTAAACCAGGAGTGATAAATTTAATTTGGTTCTGAAAGTGAGAACTAGTCAAGGGGTTACAGGGCATGCGCCTTAAAATCTGAACTTTTCAGTAAAGCCATTTACATGGCCAGCCCGCTGTCCCTTTGGCGGCTTCTTGGAGGAATGTTGTCATTTTGCAAGGTTCGCCAGCTCTCTGCCACAGTCGGCAGCGCTCATTTTCGAGTGGTTTTCTCATTATATTTGCAAGTGAGCATCAGTTTTTTTCTTCTTTCTCACACATTTTCATAGACTTCAAAAGCAGAATAGGAGAAGAACTGATTGGACAGAGAGATGAAGAATTGTAAGTATAGAAGCATAAATAGAAAAAAATAAGAATAGAACAACAAGAATAAAGGAGGAAGTCATTTGCCCTTTTTTCTCAATTTAGCACTTACTTGGTGCCTCACGTGACATAAGTGTCATGTAAGATGTTTTGGAACAAAGGTGCCCTCCACCGACAGACAGCCTCATGAGGTGCTTGCTGGTTCCCTTCCCAGGGGCTGAGACAGTTAGGAAGCAGAAACTTGTGGGGCAGTGGGGCGGCGCCTGGAGCTCTTAGTGCGAGAGAGCTGTAGCAGTGGTGGGAAGGATTGCGAGAGTGAAGAAAAGAGGAAGATTTGCTTTCCGGGAGCTGCCATTGACTGCGTCTTGGATGGGGTGATTGAGGCCCTTTTAGGAGTAGGAGTTGCTGAGCAATGGAACTGAGGGAAGCGGGGGCTTCCCAGGCCAAGATCAAGGCCTGAGCAAAGGCTCCCGAGTAAATGCCTATGATCGTTGTAGCCCTTGTCAGCTGTGAGAACACAATTGTGAGCTTCCCTGGTTCTTTGGGTGCTGTGCTGAACTCCTATATAATGAAATCACTGACGAAGTAATGTGTCTTAGGGTTTAGTTATTTGCACAAATGAAGGCAGTTAGATTTCTGACCAATGAAACAACGTTTAGCTTTAATCTATACAAGCATTGCTAGTGGAGATTTATATCCACACGCGTGGGTCTAACTCCCGCTGGGTTTACTGCAGTTAGCATACAGCTCTGGGGGTCAGCCAGGGGTGGGGCAGGCCAGAGGAAGGTGCTGCCGATGCACTGTTCACAATTACACACCAGAGACGACAGAAGAATGGTTGCCAGGAGAGGGCTGGCATATAACACTCTCTTTTTAGCTTTAGTTTTTAGGTGTCTGCTGAAAACATGGCTCATCTGTTCTCCTGCCAGTGACCTACTTCCTGCCATTCGGATTAGTATGTGCTGTACACAGCAGTGTTGCTGCCAGTGCCTGGTGCCGGCATGGGGAGTAGGGGCTGTTGTCTGTGTCCCTGGTTTGCTTCAAAGGACACTGTCAATGGAATAAGGAAGTCATTTGCAACCCTATGTAAATCTGACTTTAGAGTTTCACTGCTAATTCTCAGGCCGTGTGTGTGTTTGTGTGTAACTATTCTGTAGAGTCATTTTTTTATACCACAAAATTCACTCTTTTAATGTATTCAACTCAATGGTTTTTAGTATAGCCGCAGTTATATAACTGTCACCACTTTGTAATTCCAGAATATTTTCATCACCCTCCCTTAAAAAGAAGCCCCATACCATTAGCAGTCACACACACACATACACACACACAGTTAAAACTCCCAACTCCCAGTTATATGGAACCAGGACCCTACTTTCTGGCCCTATGATTTATTTGCCTAATCTGAACATTTCGTATAAATGGAATCATATAATGGCTTCTTTCTTTTTTTTTAAAGATTGTATTTACTTATGCATACGAGAACTGGGGTACAGAGTTGAGGGGGCGGGTGAGAGGCAGGAGATGGCTGCTGAGCCATGTGGATCCCCTCCCTGGCCAGGGATTAAACTCGCGCTGCAGTGACTGCAGAAGCCCTACAGTGTGGCGCTCAACCTCTTGCGCTACCAGGGAGGCCCCTAATGGCTTCTTTCACTTTATGTCTTTGAGGTTCACCCATGTTGTCTATCAGTACTTTGTTCCTTTTCTGCTGGTTTTCTCCTGACGGTGGATATGTCACATTTTGTTACCCGTTCAGGTTGCTGGACACGTGGGTGGTTTGAAGTTCTTGGCTGTTGTGAATAATGCTGCTGTGAGCATCCAGGTACAAGGTTTTGTGTAGAGGCGTAATGCACTTTTCTTAGGTGCAACTGAGGAGAGGGCTACTCTGCACACGGCAGCGTCCAAAACTGCCTGCCTGCTCTCGCTTATCAGCGACGCGCCATTGTGCATTCCCAGCAGCAGTGCGCGAGGGTTCCGTTTCCTCACATCCTCGCTTGATGCTTGTTTTGATTCTAGCTGTCCTATCTGCTGTGAAGTGGTATCTCATAGTAGTTTTGATTTACATTTCCCTACTAATTAATGGTATTGACCATTTAAATCAGATTGGTTGTTTATTGATGAGTTTTAAGAGCTCATTATATATTATAGATATAAGTTCCTTATCAGGTACATGGTTTGTAGCTATATTCTCCCTTTACTGGGTTGTCTTTTTATTTTCTTAATGGTGTCCTTTGAAGCACAATAGTTTTTAATTTTGATGGAGTCCTTTTTATCTTTTTTTCCTTTTGTTGCTTATGTGTTTGATGTAATACTGAGTTGTCTTTTGTACCATCCGAGTTAGGGAAAAGCATAGGAAGCAGCTGCCCTGGTGGTCAGGTGGGTAGCTGTACTTGAGGAAAACTTACAGTTTTCTAATTGCAGCATTCAGTCAAACTAGGCCTTGAGTGAAAATGGAGCTTTAAAACAATACTTTGGGGAGTAAAAACAAATAGTATGACTGTGCAATCAAAGCAGAACTTTGAAGATTGAACTCTGATTGTTCTAGGTGTCCTTGCAGACTTTAAGCTTTTGCTTGGTGTGCGTGGATTAATGTGTGTATTTCCTACTGTATTCTACAAAGTTGACAACTCTGGAAATACTGTGGCCATTTTAATAATGGTGTAACACATTTCCATGCGAAAGATTCCTCAGGGGCTGCACATAGTACGTGCTTGCTAAGTGGAGCACTGCTTCCCACCACTCCCCGGGGCACGGGCTTCTGGGGGACACTCCAGAGTTCTGCAGGCATTTGAGTCACATTTCACATGGAACACGGTTTCCGCTCTCGAACAACTGATGAAACTCAGTCGTGCTCGGAGGTGCTGCATACTGCTCGTCACGGGTGCAATACAAACTGGTTGGGTCAGGTTAGCTTGTTTTCCTGTGGATCTTGAAACCGAGCAGGCAGCTGCCAGCGCCGCTGCTTGTTTCCACTCTACCTGCGACACCCTCAGAAGCAGGCCGGGGCGCTGAGGAGCCAACTGCTGGGCTTCAGGCAGGCGCCCCGTCAGCCTTCAGGTCTCTCTCGCACTTTCCACAGGGCCCAGAGCTAGGCCAGCCTCTCCGAGTCGGTGTCCTCCTGTGTAGCGCAGGGGGTGGGGCGTGAGTGCAGCCAGGCAGAGGACATGGTGCGCAGGGTGCAGTCACTGTTGGCTGTTGTTATTTTATCTTTAACCCCACGTGTCAAGATTTTTTTCACTGACTGAATTTAGAAGTTAAGGGCTGCAGTGTGTGAGTCCATGGAGATTCCTGTGCTCTGAAGCTAGGTGGAGGGGGCCTGGAACCGAGAGGCTGGGCTCCGAACAGAGTCGGTTCTTGGAAACCTGCACCCCGAATCTGGCCTCCAGGGCTGGGATCCGAAATGAGTGACTCTTACGGCATGTGCCTTCTATCCCAGTGAAGCTGACGTGGGAAGAACAGTCAGACCTGCCCGCATAATCCTGTTTGTCCTGCTCGTGGCCCTTCCTGAAGAAGCGGCCTCGAGACCTTTCCATCCAGCTGCCCGGAAAGACTTCTTCGCGCAGTCACCCCAGGAACACAGCAGAGGTGCTGTGGCGAAGGTCCCAGCCTGGTGTCCTGGCCGGTCTCCCCATGGCCTCGGAGGTGGGCGCTGCTGCCGCCGCCTTGCTCCTGCGAACGTTGGGTGGTGGAGGGCCTGGGCTCTTGGACTTTGGCACCGGAAACCAGAGAAGTTTTTTCCCCTCTGCCTGGGCTGCCTGGAAGCGGCACACCTTAGCCCAACACTACTGCCCCTCCCTCTCGTCGCCCTTCTTTTTTCCCTTGTGCGTGCTAGCTTTATTTGCTGGAATAGGCTTCATCAAGTCACTCAGAATTTGGGCAAATTTGGATCAATGAAATATTTTACATTTCATCTTAATACAATTTTATAGCTGTTTGAGTATGACTCTTAGAACAGATGAGTGGGCAGGCAAAAAACTTTTTGGAAAAAAACTGATTACAGCATAGTATTTGTTTCTAGGACTTTTTTTTCAGGCTGATGAAAGTCATGGACATAAACTTCTATGCGTCTAGTTGCTAATAGAACTCAGTCTTTTTTTTTTTTAATTTTAATTCTTTATATTCTTAAAGTTATGAAAAGAAATGCATGCACATCGCTAAGGTGAGTCTTCTGATTTTTTCTTTGCAGATCATAATGCTTGAAGTGAACAGTTAAGATTTGTGACCTATATGCTTAACCTTATTCATATTTCTTTATAGAATTTAGCTGAGTTGCTAAAGCCATGTTTTAACCTTGCTGAAGAGTGTCGCCTCTGGGCAGTCGTTCCCAAGTGTGGAGTATAGAAGACTTCACGTTACATTTTAAGGTAAATTTCAAAAATGACATAATAGGATACCTTTATTCACTTTCCCTAGAGAAGTTTTAAATGATTTTACTGTTTTTAGAGCAGAACAATGGAGCATTTTTAATGTTTACAAGCTGGTCATTATGTTAACGTACAGATTTTGTGAAGTTAACTTTTGCGAGATGTTATGGGAAATGAGATGGTTTGTATAATGAGCTTTATTGCCACGCAGGTTTATAAAGAACTCTACAGTTAGAATCAGAGAGATGCTTATGTGTATGTTAGTTGTTTTAGCAAATACCAACACATTCCCAAATAGGATAATGGGAGGCCCCAAACTGTAGATGGGAAATGTAGGAAATTGTACCCTATTGTCTGTATGTGGGTCTCACACCCCAAGTTTGTTTGATCAGAATAATAATACAAACTAGGAAATCCCACGTTGTTATGGCAAAAAGAAACTATGAAAATGTCTTGATAAAATTATAATTACACCTCTCAAGGAGACCTCAAGACTTGGTAGACGTACACAGCCAGTCATCTGGGTGCAGGCTGTTGGATTGTGTAATCAGGTTTATTGTTTGGTGTAAAGATCCTAGCGTCCAGTGCTGCACAATACACTCTGTGTCCAGTGAGGCGGCTAGAGACTTAGTAAAATAATGGGTTAAGTGACAGACTGGAATAATGCATGTCTGTTACACCCTCGTAACACCGCAGGAACCTCTGTGCCTATGTCTCTCAGGCATTGCGTGACAGGAGCAGCGTTCGCATGGGGGCTTCTGGGAAGGGCTCCCAGCGTGGCTGATGACTGAGCTGAATGGGTGGGGGAAGTACCTGGGTGGACCATGAACGGGGAGCAGCAAGTGTCAGTGAAGGCAAGGGCCAGTGCGGGGCTGAGCAAGTAGACCTGAATTCAAGACCATTCGCTGCATTTCAGAGTGACCTAGGCTGAAAATACAGGCGGGCAGGGTGGCCAGAGTGAGGCAGGCCAGGGGAGAGATGTCTAACTTTAGAAGTGGAACTTAGACCGCAATCTCTGGAGAACTGCTGGGGAATGAATGTGCAGGAAGAGTATGAGACAAAGCTTTCCCTTTGTCAGAATAGTTGGTTTGCCTTTTTGGTTCTGTTGTTCTTTATTTATGCAAGACTATAAGGAATTAAAGAAAGGGACGGTTAGTTGAGTGTTACCTATATCAGGAAATTGAGAGCCTGGAGCTTGTTTTGATTTCTTTCTAACATCAATTTAGTGTGGACACTGGGCAGAGGAGAGGAATAGGTTGGAAATTGAAAAAGTCTCCGAGAGGTATATACCTTGATTGCCTCACATGCTGGCCACTTTAAATTGTATTAAGTATAGTAGTAATTACTGAAGCTGTAATTTAAAAGAGCCAGTAAGAGTTAGGGACAAGTTGCTACAGGTTTAGCCAGAAGAGTGTAGTTGGGAATGCAGAAAGAACTCTTGTGTGTGACAAGAAGTGTTCAGCTGCGTCTCACTGGGTCATCTTTGCGGATAAGTGGGAGCGAGCCAGGGAAAGCTTACTGCAGGAGTTTTCACATTCATCCCAGGCAGTATTGTTCATGTCTGTATCGCACGAGGGATTCGCAGTCACCGTTTTCATGGCGAAGTTAACGAGCAGTTTTGTTCTGGAGCTAAGATAACTATTGGCTTTTACATGTGACCATTGAAATTGGTTAGAGTCAAGGAAAGTGCAAAATTCAGTTCCTTGCTGACGCGCCCAGGCCCTTGGCCGCTCATAGCTGTTGTCATTTTGGATTGCCCGATGGAGCCACTTGCGCTGTTGCCAAAATTCTGCTAGACAGCACTACCGAAAGCTCGTCCACGTTTACGAATTTTTTTTTAAAGATTTATTTACTTATGCATACAAGCACTGGGGTACAGGCCAGAGGTGTCGGGAGGCGAGAGAAACCAGATAGAGCAGGGGGCAGAACAGGCAGATGAACTGAAACACACTGCTGAGGGGAGCAGTGGGCGAGGCAGGAGAGGTCTGCTGCGCCATGTGGGTCACCTCCCCAGCCGGCAGCAGGGATCGAACTCGTGCTGCAGTGACTGCGGTCTGCTTCATGGTGCGTTGCTTAACCCACTGCGCCACCAGGGAGGGCCCCACGTTTACGAATTTGAATCTGCGTAAAAGTCTGAAATGTATGACTTGATTCAAAATAGCTGCGAAGGGAAAATAAGGCATTATGGGGGTGGAGGACTTGCCATGCACTAGTATCAGTGAAGCTAGGTGTACGGTCCATGGGGTTTCATGACACTCGTTCAGAAATTTCGTGTATGTTTGGAATTTTCTACAATAAAGAATTAAATTGGGAGCCTTAAACAGTAACTAGCTCTTCTCAGTGTTTCAAAGCATCTGGCTCTCAGTCGGCATCAGAGATCTCACCCGACTGCGGCGCTACAGTGTAGAAAAGCTTGTCGTCCTGCCCACGGTGTCCCCCAAAGGCTGCGTCTAGGACCACCTTTTTGGTTTAAGGGTTACTTCATTCCCCCTGGAAGAACAGGTAACTGCACAAACTCACACTTAAGAGGTGGAGCTGGCCAACTGAGTGTGATGGGTAGAATGTCCTAGACTACAGCTTTAAAAATGCCATTGCTGCTGACATTAATTTTACAGACTCCAAAGTGTTCATAGCAAAGGGAATCGAGTCCCATTTACTCAGTGGTTGGCTTATTTTTGTTCACAGCCAGATCAGACAGCTTCTGTCTCTGGTTTCCTGGTTTCCAGTTGCTATGGTGATAGCATTGGAAGAAAGTGGGGTTTTAGGGAGGTGGTTGAGAAAACCGTTGGCACAAGAGGAGAGGCCATCCGTGAACACTGTCACTGTGCCAACTAAGGGGTTTAAAGTTGTTACAGAAACTTGTGTCCCTGGATCTCTCGCTGCGTTTCTAACAGATAGTGGCAGGACTTACTGTGCGGAGAGGGAGCAGTTAAGAGCAAGGTCGTCGGGGTCAGGCTAGGCAGACTTGAGTGCCAGCTTTAGCTTGAATTGCCCTGAGGCCCCTCTGCCCCAGCTCAGGGTGTCATGGGTCGAGGTAGGTGTGGTTTGAGTGCCCAGAAAAGGACAGCCTTGTGTTAACTGGGTATAGAAAGGAATTGTTACGTAAAACAAGTGTCTTATTTCCCATGCATGCTGATCATAGGATGTGGAGAACGGTGCCCCGCTCTGAAGTAATATAACGGTACCTTTTTGTTTTACAGGTTCTGAAGTCCAGATCTTGAGTTTAATAATGGCAGGCAAATCATCGCTTTTTAAAGTAATTCTCCTTGGAGATGGTGGAGTTGGGAAGAGTTCTCTTATGAACAGATATGTGACTAATAAGTTTGATACCCAGCTCTTCCATACAATAGGTGTGGAATTTTTAAATAAAGATCTGGAGGTGGATGGACATCTTGTTACCATGCAGATTTGGGATACCGCTGGTCAGGAGCGATTCAGAAGCCTGAGGACACCGTTTTACAGAGGTTCTGACTGTTGCCTGCTTACCTTTAGTGTCGATGATTCTCAAAGCTTCCAGAACTTGAGTAACTGGAAGAAAGAATTCATATATTATGCAGATGTGAAAGAGCCTGAAAGCTTCCCTTTTGTGATTTTGGGGAACAAGGTTGACATAAATGAGCGGCAAGTGTCCACAGAAGAAGCCCAAGCCTGGTGCAGGGACAACGGCGACTATCCTTACTTTGAAACAAGTGCAAAAGATGCGACAAATGTCGCCGCAGCCTTTGAGGAAGCAGTTCGGAGAGTGCTTGCTAGCGAGGATAGGTCAGATCACTTGATTCAAACAGACACGGTCAGTCTTCACCGCAAGCCCAAGCCTAGCTCTTCTTGCTGTTGACCGTGACCAAGGTTGCCCACGCATCCTAACCGACTCACACGTACACACAGATCAGTGCGGGGTGGAAGGGAGAGCTAGCATTGGCCGTGAGGGATCATCTAAAATGAAACTAACCTATTTGCTGCTTCCTGAGTGGGTGGGAGAAGGAACGTGTCCACTCTTGGAAGGATCTATTTACTCAGTAATGGCGCCTTACATGCATACCTTGTAACGGTTGTCTAATATGTGTAATTTAAACGAATAAGTTACAGAGCTAATAAATGAGATGACCCAGACTTTAATTATAATTAAAACAACACTTGAATATTCTAGAAGTTACTGGTTTGTTTTTTTTTTTCCTGGGAAAAGTGGAGAACTTTTTATATGTGTATTTTTATGTAATTAGCATTCTATTCTTGGTTCAGGGAAATACTTTCCTAAAGCAATAATGTTAGATATTAAAGATTAAAGTCTAATGCATTTGAACTGAAGTTGTTTGGTTTCCTTCTTCATTCTCTTTAAAATTTTTAAATGTTTATATTTTCATTCATTGCATTAGTACACTTCATCTCCTCGCTCATCTGCCCACGCCCCACTCCCAAAGTAGAAGCCAACTTCACCTTGGAGGAGATACTGAGAATTATACTTGGAGGGTTAATGAAGACGCCTTTATTTGGTCATGTAATCACTGGGTGTTGTTCAGTGATGTCCTCCAGAGCTTTCTTTTTGCTCTAAAATGAGGGCTCGCGATAACCACTAACTGATAAAGCAGACTGATTTCCCCTGCGTAGTCTGTGTGCATAGTCTGTGTACGCGCCATGGACGCTGACCCCTCCTGCGGCGGCAGACCGAGGCCGGCCTGCCGGTTAGCGAGCATGGGGCCTTCAGCGGTGGATGGTGGGTTACAGAAGGCATGCAGCGAGGTGGGCTGGGGGGTGCATTTAACAAAACTGGATTGACATAGTTCTCTCCCTGGCCCACTCATGGGGAACTGCTGAAAAAGACGATTAAACCAAGCCTTTGAAAGTTGAATTTCCTAACACAATTTTGTCATAAGCAAAATATTTTAACATTTTAAATTTGGGGTAATGACATCGCTTCATATTACAATGTTAGAGCTGTAGTTTTTATTATTTACAGTCATATTTTTTTCTCCCAGAACACTAATTCATCTGAAAACCAAGAATCCACCGTGAACAAATTGGTGTATGTTTTTTTGTTGTTCATTAGGGGACTCGCCCTAAGGACTGTCCTTTTATAAGTCAGAAGGGCCCATTGTTTTATGAACTGCCTTTTGCATATACCAGGACACATTTCCACTACAGGAGGCCTACATCATTAGCTGTTTGGCTTTTAACAATAATTCAGGCTGTTTTCTATTGCTAGACGTCTGTCAGTAGTCCATGAAAGGGCCAGGCACACAGTGAGAATTAGGAGTAATTAAATTATTTCTGAATGGGAAATAGTCACAAGACTCAGTCATAAGGCAAAAGGGACACATCGCCACCCCCGCCACCAACTCCTGTTCCTGGAGGCAGCCATGGTCAGTGTCTTGGAAACATTTGGCATCAGTGCCCTAGACTTGGTGGCCCTTCCTTACAGAATCCAGACTTGGTGGCGTGAACAATGGGAACTTCTCACTTCTGCATAAGTCCCTTGTAGGGTAAATGGAAGTGGCCAGGTATCTTCACCCTCCTGCCTTTAGCATCGGTGATGGACACTGGTCTTCTGCACGTGCCTGATGGTGGCCTGGAGTGTGGTGTGGGCATGCGTGAGCGGGTGCACCTGGGCGTGGAGGCTGAGGCTATAGGCACAGAAGCAGAGGATGGGAGGCGGTGGACCGTACGGCGGACTCCCCAAGGGCTCCAAGCTTCTCTTTCAAGCTGCCTGACCAGATGATGAACATATCCGGCCTGGGATGGTTGCAGAACACCCGATCAAGGTGCTTCTCCTGCGGCCTCTGTGCTTGCAGGTTGACACCCCCTCCCCTCAGATGTCCCCATGTCCAAATCTCCTTTATCGAAGCACATCAACAGTCTGGATAGGGTCCACCTGGTGCTCATTTGACTAACTGCTTTTTTTTTTTTAAGATTTATTTATGCACACAAGCACTGCGGTACAGGCCAGAGATTTTGGGGAGGGTGAGAGGATTCACCACAGAGAGCGGGGAGCAGAACAGGCAGATAGATCAACGGAAGTACACTGCTGAGAGGAGCAGGAGAGGTCTGCCAGGCCATGTGGGTCCCCCACCTGGCCGGCAGCAGAGATCGAACTCGTGCTGCAGTGGCTGCGGTTTGGTTTGCTTCATAGTGCGTTGCTTAACCCACTGCGCCACCAGGGAGGCCCGACTAACTGCCTCTTTAAAGGCCCAATCTCCAAACATTCTGAGCTGGTGGGGTTAGCACTTCAGCATGAATTACAGCTCAGCCCATCCCACACAGGCAGGTGCGCAGGTATTCACCATGTGTGTAATTTTGATAGTTCTGTAGATTTAACTAATAGTGTTTTTTAAAAAGAAACCTAAGTATCTTTTCAGTAACCTGAGTAGGTGTTCAAAAGTTTTGAGGCTGGCAGAAGGGAAGCAACCCCGCTTTGGACCAGGACTTGACAGCGAACGAACGGGCAGATTCTGCAACAGGTGTTAAAATACCATAATGAAGAGGAGCAGCACCTGAGTAGTTTCCACTTTCAAAGAAACAACAACGGAGGGACACGCTCCCCTGCCAGCTACCAGAGGCAACTGATCCTGGTGAAGTGAGTAGAAGGCGCTTTGGCGGGTGAGCGGTATACCGCCTGCAGGGATGAGAAATGTGGGAAAAGTTGGGGAACAAAGCAGGTGGCAGGGGCTGGGAAGCAGCCACTCAGTCCCTGAGGAGGTAAGCAAAGGGAAGGCATCAAGCGTGCTCCCCAACCCCGGGAGGAGGGCTGGGCCCCAGTGCTGCCCCTGGCCACGCTCTGGCTCGCCGCTGACTGGGTTCTTAGGCTGCCTCTGAAGGGAGAGCCGCTGAGACATGGGGGTAAATGAAGCCCATCGGGCTTCTTCCACCATTGGCCTCTGTGCCTATCACCTGCCACTTTGATCTCGTTAATGTAGAAGGCTCGTGGGCGTGGGCACGTGGGCCTCATTGTGGACACCTGGCGTGTGGGTGTGCACGCATGCGCAAGTGTGCACACCTGAGCTAGGGGTCAGGGCCATGAGGGTGGCGTCACGCAGGGAAGAGGACGGCTACGAGAGGATGAGTGACTGCAACAGCGGCGAGACAGTAAAGATTCGCGTGGAGCTGGGAGGCTCGGCTGCCTGCTTGCCTCCCAGCCCCCTGCCTGCCTCCCCTCCTGCCCCCTGCCTGGTGTGTCTGTGTGCCCAGGGCCTGGGCATTAGAGCCTGGAAAGCCCACGGGGCACCTGCCCTTTTCTGCAGTGACCCCACCCAGTGCCTGCTGGCACAAGACACTTCGGGGCTAGGAGAAAGGCACGGTCCTCGGGGCTGAAACAGGTGTACGTGCGGCAGTCCGTGCAGCGATGACGACGTGCTGGGCAGAAGAGGGGGAGGGGCAGGCCCGTCACAGGCTGGTTACTGAATGCTTGTTGCCTTCACCCTTCCGAAAAGTTCCTCAGGTGAGGTTAGAACAGCCCAGCTGGCCCTTGCTTTGAAAGAAACCCCTGCATTTTACTTCTCTGCAAACAAAGCTTTCACTGTAGCGTTGACACCAGCACGCCAGTCTGATGACACCAGCGTCTGGTGGGGCAGTGAAGCCGTAGGTAGCGGAGCCAGTTGCCGGCGGGAGCTTCTGAGACGTCACTGCTCTGCAATGACACTCACAGGTGCCAGCGTGGCAGCAGCCGAACGGACACGGGAGTCTGGGCCCAGCGGAGACCGGGGTCCGTACACGGGAACACGGGTGGGTGGCTGCGCTCCCCGCGTGTCCCTTCGGAACTGCACAGATGAGACGCGGTGCTGACGCTCATGCGCTCTGCGGAGCCCGACACCCAGGGTGCTGCTGCCGTCCCTGGCTGCTCGGGGGTCTGGACTCTTCAGTGACATCACCTACCACCAGGACCTAAGCACTCCAGCTCCTGCTTTCCTGACCACCATCCCTGCTTTCCCCTTACACCAGTCCCTGTTCCGGCCCGCCCTTACCCAAGACCGTCCTCCCGTGCCCACATACCCCCTGGAGGCCCTGCCCGTCCCTACAGTTGTCATTGGCCGTGCCCTTGAGCTTCCTCAAAGATGGAGTCATGGGAGCCATGTGGTCCCCAGGGCCCCCGCTCCTTTCCCCGCCCTGCCCCGCTCTCACAGCCTGGGGAGCAGGGTGGCTGTTGTGGCTGAGTCAGGCCCTGGACGGACGGCCTGCCACCCTCTGACTTCTGCCCTAGCCAGGTGCTGCTCCTGCTGGCTTGCGAGGTGCGGCAGGCAGGCCAAAGGCAGGTGGCGGTGGATGTACAGGCCCTATTAGCGTGTTGAAGTCACTCCGAGGGCTTCAGGTGAGCACTTTTTTTTTAAGACTATTTATTTTTGTGTAGAACTGAGGCGTAGGTCAGAGGTGCGGAGGGTAGAGAGGATCCACCAGAGACAGGAGCAGAACAGGCAGATCTACTGAAACCCACGGCTGAGGGGAGCAGTGGGAAGACAGCAGAGGTCTGCTGCCCATGTGGGTCAGCTCCCTGGCCTCAGGCCACAGCAGTGATAGCGGTGAGACTAACCCCTAGGCCACCGGGGTGGGGGGGCCCCGTTTGAGGCAATCGGGGCTCTGTAAAATGGGTTTAGATATGGATTAATCTGTATACCTTCAGCAGAGGAAGTTGGATGAAAACTAGTGATGGCAGTGTGGGCAACACTTGAAAATTTTGATATTAAGCTACGACAGCCTTGGATAAATATCTTTATTTAACAAATCAAATAAATAGCAGCAGTGAAAAAAATTAGGATAGTGATTTTACACAAGGATGCAAGAACAAACAGAGGAATTACTTGCTGAAATCATTCAGAAGGAAACAAAATTCTTTTTTGTCCTTAAAAAGCACAAAAAAACCCTGATGTCTCTTGTTTTTCATTGGATAACGACCATTTCAGTGTAAGATTCCACATTTGCTGCAGAACAAGAGACAACTTCTGCCCCTCTGGTGTGCAGCCTAAGAGGCTAACAGTGTAACTGCTAATGTACTACAAGCTTTTAAAAATGGTAATTCTAAAATTGCTTTACAGCACTTTACCAGTACAGAAATCCACAGGTTTATTAATGCGAACCTTACTGTCTAAGGCAAAGGAACTGCATATAAGAACACAGCCTGTCATTTTGGCCCCTGCCTCCTATCTTACAAACATGGTTGCAGCTTCTCGAATGACCGCAGGCCCCTGGTCTCTGGCGGACAGGCATGTGGTATCGGGCACTGCAAAAGGACTTTGTTTTGACCTCGTGGACACTGCTGTGTCTGCCGCCCGCATGCTTCTATAACAGATCTCTAGATGGACAGGAAGTCCACGCATGCGCTATCAACTTCATTCCCTATGGCAGAAGATTTTAGTTTTAGATCTGGCTACTAAATCTCGTCAATGATATTTGGTTCTGGACAGTTACATCAAGATCAAGCTATTGAAATATAGAAAGTTAAAGTCTTATTTTCAAGTTTCAAAATACATTTCAACATTGTTGATAATGCAATTTATAAATAACACTATTCAAAAGCGAATACTGATCCGTCGATAATTGTAAAAACTGCACTGTTTTTAAATACAAAAGGAGTTACATTAGGTCTAGATTAATTTGAGATCACAATAACTGTTTTCTAAGCTGTTAATCAAGTTACTTACAATGTCACATGCCTGAATATACTCCCTTGTAGTGACATGATTTCTGAATTTTTTTGCATTCAGCTCAAAAGATGTTTCTTCCCAAGAAACTGGACTTTTCTGTCAAATGCACTTGATCGAATAGGAGAGTTGGGTTCATAAAACGGATTCATTGCAAACTAGGAGAGAAGAAGAAATCAGTGAGCACGTCGAAGTAAAAAGGCAGACAGATCATAGGCATCTGAAAGCTTTAGAGTAAAAGCCAGCATTGCTCGAAACAAAGTTCAAGACTATGTTTTGAAATGTCAATAAAAATGTTCCACTGTTAAACACCAATGTCCCTTCAAGGAATGTCTGTCTGGGTATTTTAGCTTTGAGAAGTACCGGTGGGAAAACCAGCGGTGGCCTGGTTAAGCGTTCCTCACGTAGGTTAGAGTCCCTTTCAGGACCCACCTGGGGGAAATGCTAACCTAACATTCTAAACCTGGATTATGTGCAAAGCCCTCTGGCTACACACAACAAACAGAAACTGCTCAGAGTAGTCAATGTTGCGCTTGTGATTTGTTAACAATGAGGCTGCTAAGACTCCAATACAAGATTAAGTGGGCAATCTCGAGCACTGTCATACATGTGAAAACTACTTTTATAATACATGGAGTCACTAACCAGGAAAGGAGCATCAGTTTTCATTCCGTAAACACTGGTGCTGACCATCTTTACAAGAAGCCTAAAAATTGTTACTTGCTATTTCTGACAAGGCACGTCGACTGCGAACTGATCCGACATGGAAACAGTTTCGCCCAAACACAAACAGGCCCCTTAAAGGAAGACCCCTGTCGGCACCGCCGTGCCACCGCCGGCATCCTCTCACCGTTCTCCTCACTAAGGTCAGGAGATGCGGGTGGCACCATTCTCCTCGAGCGGCTATCTGATAATTGAAGAATCACTTCCTGCCAGTTTATCATCCATAGCCACCGCATTTTAACTTGTAAAGTAGATGGGAAACATTTTAGGTTAAAAGCACGAAGCACCAAAGAGGGGAGAATGAAACCCACTTAAAAATAACTACCGTGAGTTTTTTCCAAAGTGCAAGCTTGGCTGGTGGTGGGGACTTGCCTGTGGAGGGAGCTGCTGGCAGAGTTCTGAGTGGGGGAGAGCAAGTCACAGATGAAAACTGGGGTGTTAAGAGAGCTCCTTCTATAGGCTGGTTTCCTTTCGAAGTTAGACTCCCTTTTACATATAATCGAACTTTAAAAGTTAGAGCAAATACCATACGTACCTTTATGTATAAGTCATAGACATCAGTGAAGAAGTTCTTTATTCCATCTTCTTGCCGTACGTCGTGAAGCATAATAAATCTCATATGTGAAAGAATTAAGGTATAATCTTTCTTAGAAATGAAAAGCAAAAAGCAATCGCTCGATACAACACTCTTTACATTGGTCGCACGCCGTGTATTTTGCGATGGAAGAGCTCAATTCATGAACTGGGTTTAAAGGTAGGCCAGTTTTAGCTTAAAGAGAAGATAATCCTGTTAGCTTAGAAAAGTATAAAATAAAACCACCCTTGATAAGATGCAGCTAACCCTCAGTCGTATGGAAGAGGCTTGGTTTTAAAAAGCTCGGTTCAAATGTCTGTTCCCGACAACTACCAGAGTAGCCCAGTATCTGGCATGTTTCACCTGGCCCTGAAGTCCAGACCCGGGGCCTGACAGCTCCCACCCATGCTGCCCCTCCTGCACCCCCCTAGCGACGGGGCGCCGTGAAAAGGCAAGGATATGACCTGCAGTGACAAACGCCGAGACGAACCACTCGTTGAATTTGTCCACGGTTTTCAAGTACATGTTGTTCGACAGCCACATGTTCTCGTCCACCAGGTCGAGGGCCGCATGAGCGATGAACTGGTTCAGGTGGCGGTGGTCGTCCTAGAGGGCAGCGAGGGCAGGGCCGGGTCAGTTGCTCGTGCAGCCTCGAGCGGCCAGCACTTCCTCTGCACTCTGCACCTAGCTCCTGGCAGGGAGAAGCAGCTTCCTGCTTCCCGTGATGACCTCCACCAGGCCTAAAAAACTCTCCCGCATTTTCCTTTTCTTTTAACTTGGTATCTAAGACTCAACAAGTAGGAACAAGTAGAACAAAATGTATCCAAGAAACTGAAGATTATTCTCTTAATGTTGCAAGAAGGAAGTCACCAAGTTGTCTAGCCACTCAAGCGAAGGGACAAAGGAATACTATGTAAAAAGGGAACCAGCAAGTCCTGCTTTCAGGACTCTCACATCTCAGTGTGTGGTGGATCCTCAGCCCCGCACCTCCGGCCAGTACCCCAGTCCTTGCATGCATAAATCAATCAGTCTTGAACTAGAAGGAAGACAAGGAAACACTTTCGTGCTGCCGGGTAAAGGCCAGGGAGGGAGGTGGGGGTGAAGGCATGCAGGTCGCGGGGCTGGGGGGGCTCCGTGTGCAGTGACACCTGCTGGTACAGGCCTCTGCGCAGCGCCACCGCCAGCAGTCAGTGTCAACAGGGGAGCTGGGCGAGGCAAGGGGGCAGGGGGGCTTCTGTGGGCTGACATGGCTGAGCTAGAGAAGGCAGGAATGTAGTCTTACTACTGTGCAATTGTTTCTTTCAAAATTGCCTTTCCCAAAAATAGTTAGGGGTGAAGCGTTGTCTCCCTAAAGTTCCTCTGTTGACATTCTAGGCCCAGCACATGGAATATGGCCTTCCTCGGAAAGAAGGCCGTGCAGATGTGATTAGTTCATATGAGGAACTGAGAGTAGAGCGGGCCCGCACCCCAGTGTGACTGATGTCATCTTAAAGGGGGATGCGTGGAAACACGTGTGCCGGGAGCCTGCCACGTGAAGACCGGGGTTACACGCCACAAGCCAGGCTACTAGGGAGGGAGGCCCGAACAGAAACTCCCTGGACACCTTGATCTCCAACTTCTGGCTGCCAGAACTGAGAATGAATTTGTGCTTCTGAGCTACCGCTCGTGACAGCAGTGTCCGTGACTCTTTACAGCAGCCCGAGCAGAGGCCGCACCTCCCTGTGGAGGAAGCTTTCCAGGGCCTGGGCGGCAGGAAGGGGCAGCTGCCCGGGAAGCCTTAGCACATGGGAGCATGTTTACTCCACTCTGTCGCCATGACACAGCTGGTTTACTGCTCAGAGATGACATGTTCTGAGGCAGGGCCCAGCAGCACGTTCCCTCACTCCCGAGAGCACTCCCAGGGGCGGGGGAGGGAAGCACACAAGTGCTTGGAGGGGGTGAACGGGTCATGGGGCAAAGGCTTTTTCAAGGCACTGCCCTGCTCTCCCAGGGCCCCGGGGTTCAGGGACCTATACAGGTGGCCGGTACAACACAGCTAGGGGGCTACAGAGGGGCCTGGAAGCCGAGTGCTAAGCAGTGTGGTGTGCGCTGTGGACGCGGCAACACCCAGACGTGCCTTAAAACAAAGCTCTAGCCTTTGTTTTCACGACGGTTTCTCTTACTATGCAGGAGAGTTTTAGTTTGATGTGGTGCCATTTGTTTATTTTTGCTTTTATTTTCCTTGCCGTTGGACAAATACATTGGCTACAAGGACATCCCTGGAGCCAGAGCTGTGGAGTGTTTTGTCTGTTTTCTTCTGTGCATTCAATGGATTCTGGCCTAATATCCAAGTCTTTAATCCATCTAGAAATGATTGCAGAAGGGAGGCCACTAGAGGGGGAGGGGTGGGAACAAAGTGGGGACGTCCATGGTATTTGGTAAAGGAGTGTGGGTGCTCTGGGGTGGCGGTGTGGTGATGCCCCTCTGAAGAGGTCTATTCCTCTGAGTCACGTACAGTGACGCCAACCAACATTAGCTCACAAAACAAAACAAGTCTCTATCCTATTCTAGCTGCAAGATCTAAACAGTCAAAAAGCTACACACACTGGACACTATACACTGCATTAATTTCAGAAATTAATTCCTGAATTAAAGGACAGTCCAGCTTATTTTTGGAGGTTGGGAGAAACTCAGCCTAACTTGTCAGCAATTTCAGATGGAAGGGACCCAACTATTCTCATCTGTACTCCTCTGTGCATGCTGAATCGCAACATATTTTTGAACTGAGCTTGTCTTCCAGACAGGTCTTGATAACATGAAAACTGGGTGGAGTCACGGGGAGGAGTGCGCGAAGCAGGTCACAGGAGACTGCCTACACTGGGGGCGAGAGCTTCATGGAGGCGGTCTCTGGTGCCCCCAGGCGTAAATGCATCACTGCCTATGTCCCAGGAAACGCGACCACGGCATGTCAAGGCAGCAATGACTGTTCTTCCGGGGTCGCTCTCGGTGGACTGAGTTTCCACGTGTGAGGAGCAGCATTTCAGAGCCGATGACTCGTGAACCGAGCATCAGGGAAAAGGCCCCTGCTAATCCGCTAGCGTGCGTTAGGTGTGTGCTGAGCTACAGGAAGGGGACAACTCAGGCCTCCCCAGCTGACTTCTATCAACCCGGGGGACTGCAGAGCAAGCCTCGTCTCATTATAGTATGTCCCAGTTCCTTTATTCATCCGGGCCTTCCAGATCTCAAACCCTACCACACCACTAGCATTACGACAGCATAACAATTCTCACAGATTCCTTGGAGGTCCTATACGTACTTTGGATTCTGTTTTTCCTGCTGGCAGAAACTCCATTTCAAAGACTGGGTTATCATGGTGGCCAACAATTACAAAGTAGTAGCTTCCAGACATTGTCTTCAATATGGAGCTCCTGATGAAATGAAAAGAAAGGTATTTTTAGTACTCACTACAGAAAACCAGAAGTGGTTAACAGGAAGTCGAGAGTTCAGTGTTTTACTTAAATCTGATACCGTGAAGGAGGTCGCTGGGGCCGGCAGGCTTCCCAGGGTACCAGCGCACACGTGGACTATGTCCTGTGGAATCCAATGTGCTCCCTTTCATGGGGAGACTGGAGGAGAAAACCAGAACTGGCGGTGATTCTCAAGAGCAGGTGTGGGGAAGAGAGGGAACCTGTGATTTTCAGTCAGCTATGACCTCGCGCATTCTTGCTGGAATGCGTTTCCCAGCTGGCGTCTGCAAGGGAGGGGCTTACTTTCTTCAGCTTAAACATTTGTGGAACAGCAGCAGGAAAAAACATACAGGGAGGATGCTTCTCCCTTCTCTTCCCCACACATTTAAGCAGCAGCCAAAGACAAGGTAACCCCAACACTCTCACCCCTCCGAGGAAACCTGCCCTGGGAGAGGAGCATGGTGCCCCCAGTGCGAGGACACAGGAAGGGGAGCTGGGGGGAAGGGCCCATCACAAACTCCCCAGCTGGGCAGAGCATGGGTGTCAATCAGGTGAGTGGCAACAGCTGAGGGGGCTGCTGTACTTGTTCCCTCCTGACAAGGGGAGTGGAAAGGTGGGATGCCAGGAAAGGAAATCTGGGGAGCCCGAGCCACGTTCCTCAGGAGGGACTGTCTATCATCGCTTATTACTCTGGGGTCACCACGCCTGGTAGTGGGCAAAGGCGAGACACATTTCTGGAATTTTGTGCTGGCGAGAAGCCAAACTTTCTGTGGGGACGGACATGTTCTCTGCCTGTGCAGTCCCAGCTGCTGGTGGCTACTGGGTGCCTGAAGTGTGCCGCGTGGTCGGCAGAGACGACCTTTCATTTTCACTTCACTCTAATGAAAATGTAAACAGCCACGTGTGGCCAGTAGCCACTGGCCGGGCAGCGCAACTCTAGGCCAATGATGCTCAGCGTGTCTTTGAAGTTCTGCCACCTCTTCACGCCCCCACCCGGGAAGCAAGTATCACTAGCTGTATTACTAGGTGTGAGTGTGTCCGCTCCGCTCCCCTGCCCGATGTGGGGGCCCTTCAAGTCTCCTGGAAGGCGAGGCCTACACACAGAACTTCGCAATGGATTAAACCAGGGACCTGAGGAAGAATGGACGACCTCCCTGTAGGGTAAAGGTTGATCAGGTCTTTCCACCCTCCCACCACTGTGATGATGGACACCTGTGGCGCTGCGAGCATTCCAGGGTGGGCATGCGCAGTGGGCGCACCTGTGTTGGACACGGGCATAAATGGGCGGCGTCATGAGGACGCCAGAACTGTGAGGCCCAACAGACAGAACTGCGAGAACAGACCGAGAGAATCGGCAGCAGCAGCAGCAGAGAAGAAGCAGCCGAGAGGGTGAGATGCGCTGGGGGCTGGGAGGCCTGCCAGCCTTCCGGCCCCCCGGCACCCCTGCCTGCCGTGTACCCGGCCACCTCTACTAAATAAAGCATGAAAAGCCACCGAGGGCTCTGAGACTCTCCTTCCCTGACCTGTCTGCCCAGAACCATCCCGAACCTGCCTCCAGTGCTCCCATCCTGCCGCAACAGTCCCCCAATGTCTGACTTGGGGATCGAGGAGAACAGCAAGAGGACGATGCTGTTTACCGAGAGAGAAAACGAGAGGCAGAGGAATGAAAGCGATCATGTCCATTCCAAAGGGGAGCTGGCCAGAGCGGTGAACCCCCTTCTCCGGGAGGCCCAGGCCCCAACCCAGGAGCAGCTAGTTCTCCACACGGACTGCGGCAGCGCATCAGCTGATGCTGCTGTGTGAGCGGTGCAGCGCACTCAGGTGGGCCCAATGTAATTAGCAGGGCCTTAAAGGGGGAAGAGGGCAGCTCACGAGGAAGGGGACGTGGCTGCGCGAGGACGGACATGGCGGCGCAGCGCCGCTGGCTTTGTGCACGGAGGAAGGCGCCTCTGGAAGCCGGAAAGGACGGCCAGCGCTCCTCCTAGGGGCCTCTGGAAGCTGTCCTGCTGACCACTCTACTTCACCAGGGGCGGACCTCCACGCCACTACGGTAAGTTTGTACTGCCCTTAAGCACTCCCTTTGGGGGTTTGTTCCGGTGGCGGGAGGAAACTAACACGTGCAAAGAAAAAGCCTGAAAGTGTGAGGAAAATAGCCAAGAAGTGTCAGCAAAAGGTAGAAGGCGCTTTCTGTGAGGAGACTGGGGACCAGGGGCGTTTATTTATTCGTGACCTGCTTTCAGAGCACTTCAGGGGACAGTGGGGGTGGGCAATGGTGCAGCCAGACGAAACTTTTAAGGACAGCTAGGGACAATGTGGGGATGCCATAAGGAGAATAGAGGCTGTGGGTGCTTCCCAGCATGATGTGGGGGACCTGACGGCACAACCTCCGGCTCTATGCCAGCAGGCCAGGCAGGAGAGCCGGCAGCAGCTGCTGCTGGAAGACAGGCGGGAAGGAGGCCCGGCAGGAACCTGCTGAAGGGTTAGGTGCCGGGCCTGAAACGGCACCTTTGTGAGAAGCTGCTGCCAGTGTGAAGGTGCCGATGGACAAGCCTCCTTTAGGAGAGGCTGTATTTGTTGGCTGAGTGGTGGGGAGGCAGGATTCTCGCCTGTGGTGAAGACAGCAGCTGTTCCTAGTTTAAGAGCAGTTTGCCTACGAGAACCCCAATGATCTCAGTTACTGCCAGCTCTATAAAAAGGCAGCAGTCTATAGCGGTCAGGAGAGCGGATGCAGCTCTAAGCTGCATTAAGAGAAGATGGTGTCCTCTTCACCAATGACATCATCTCTGGGGAACGTACTCAATTCTGGGAAAAACATTTCAAGAGGATCGATAATGCTGAATTGTGCATTTGGGGGGAGGACAGGACCCAGGCGAGGGAATGCTGTGGAAACAAGATGAGCTCATCGACTAGGTGTGGTCAATAGGTTTCTTTAGAGCCAATTCTAATCACCTGATGGTGCCCCCTACCCCACTTGTTCAGAGAGGTAGGTGAGGCCGCTGTGATCGGTCAGGTCTGCTGTGGGTTCGGCAGACAGATGGCAGTGCCGGTTAACCCTGACTAGATGGACTTAATCCAAACTGCTCCAAGAGGCAAGCTTTGGTGACCCCTTTGAGGTGATGTGGAAAGGTATTTGGGTTAATGTAACTGAGAACCTGTGAGCAATTTAAAGATCAGGTGGGCCTCCCTAAGGGTTGAGCGCCGCACTGTGGGGCTTCTGCAGCCACTGCAGCATGAGTTCGATCCCCAGCCGGGGAGCTGACCCACGTGGCGCACCAGACCTCTCCTACCTTGCCTGCTGCTCCCCTCAGTGTATTTCAGTCGATCTGCCTGTTCTACTCTCCATTCTGTCTCTGGTGAATCCTCTCACCCCACCCCACCCCCCATGCCTCTGGCCTGGACCTCAGCTTTTGTATGCATAATTAAATAAAATCTATCAAGCTCCCTGGTGAAAGGACTAACCCTCCTCACCATATGCCACTAGAAGTGTGCAAAGAGGAGGCTGAAAGACCACCAGGGTCAGAGTGGGAGGATGAACTCCGTGAAATCACAAGTCTCTTCCACATTTTAAGAAGTTTGAATTGCAGACAAATGTAAGACAAAAGCGTGGACTCCATTTCCCAAGTCATACATTTTCTTAGCCAACCTCTCTACAGCGAAACGTTCAGAAAGCTGCCCTCTGCTGCTGATGGCAGTGGTTTCTTTTGTACAGACCTGGGGCTACAAGATTGACAGGATGTGGCACAGGGCACATCTGCAAGGAGCAGAAGGCACAGCACCCACACAGCAGCTCTCTAAGGTGGCATGGTTGGCAATCCTCCTCCAAGGGAGATGGTGGAGAACTTTTGTACGATATTTTCTCATTCTGGTCAACTCTGGAACCAAAAATGGGCGGGAGGNAGGGGGGGGGGGGGGGGGGGGAGGAGGTGTTCTTCAGACACAGATAATGACTTATTTAGCAGACAAGTGGTTCTACTCTTAATATTTACAATATATTAACATCCTATTGGAACATTTTTCACTATTTCATTCTCAAGTTTTTATACTTCTACAAGATCAAATACCAGAATTCAAAATCTATTCCCATGCTGCTCCACTACCTGTAACATTACTGTTCCAACTCTGCTAGAACTGGCTGGTCTCATTTTTTTTTTCCTCCCTGATTTCTGTGCGCAAACCTAGGCGGCCTTTCAAAGTCCAAACAAGGGGCTCCTCCTCAAAGTATTCCTCAGACCCCACCTACAAGTTCTCCACCCCTTATCAAGTCCTGTCATTCTTGCTAAGTCTCTCACGGCCGGGGGTCAAAATTCACTGCACTCCTCAGTGCTGTGCATAAAGCAGTCACTGATCCGATTTGGTTCTTGTAGGGCTTAGATGCCTCCTATCCCCAGCCCTGAGTCACAGCACATTGCTCACTGCCCCCAAGAGAGGCCAGACTTCCTGATTCCTTTGCAGATCGCTCCCTGCCTCTACTGCTCTCCTTTCTGCCCACCATCTGAGTGCTACCCCTCAAGGCCCTGATGAAGCCCCACTTTCCCATAACTGAGGCATGTTCCACCACCTTTCTTCCTGGACTCTCTGCTCAGGCATAGTTTTTACCCAATTAACCGGCAGGAATGTTTTCATGACTGCTTCTCGATACGCGTTCCCCCTCCTAATTCATTTCAGCATCTGGGGGATGCAGTAAAGAAACCCCGGGTTAGTGGCGGGCGAAAGAGCTGCAAAGCCCCCCGAGCTGGCGCAGTTTGCAGGCTGGAAGGTTTTGATGGGCGCGGCGGATCGGGGCGGCCCCGAGCTCAGTGGGGTGGGGAGAGCGCGCCAGGCCCTCCCCGCGAGAAGCCCAGGGCGTCCCCGCGAAAACTGGCGCGCCGGCCCCCTCCCGCTCCGTTCCCTACCTGCAACGGATCGTGCGCTCCACCGCCGGTCAGCTGCCTCCCGCGCTGAGACCCGCGCTCAATCGCGTCGGGCCCACTCCCAGGCCACTTCTCGCGAGACTCCGCCGCTGAGCTCTCGCGGGATGTTGGCGTCACTTCCGGCCGGCAGCGGCGGGGGGCGGGGGCGCGGCAGTTCTGCGCGTGCGCGTCGCTGCTCCCAAACTGGGCCGGGCTGGGTTGGGCTTGGCGAGCCTCCGGGAGGGCGGGTGCGTTCGCGGCTGTGAGAACTCCCCGTGGGGACGTGGGGCGGTCTCTCTCCGCCCCTGGCCGCCCGTGAGAGCGGGCGTGGGCCGCGACCCGCCCCCCCCGCCCCCAGTGGAGCACAGAGGGAGGAAGTGCGCGTCGCGCCAGCATTCTTAGTTCGGAGCGCGACGCCAGCGTTCAGTTCCCTTGTTCCTCTCGATGCCCAGGGGCCGAGGCCGGGCGCTGTGGGCTGGGACTCCCCTGCGGGCCCGCTCCCCGGGCTGGGTCTCCACCTGGGGGCCGCTCGGGAGGCTGCGGACCCGCGATGGCTCAGGTAGCTGCGCCAGCCCCTCCGAGCCCGGCGGAAGTGGAGCCCTTGTTTGTTTCCGTTCAAGCTCCTTCCCCTCGCCCACCCTGGGTCGATTGGGGGGCCCCTGGTCTGTTTCCGAAACTCACATTGCCCCTGCCAGCCGGTAACCCGTAACCATTTTCTCTTCCAGTCCCAGTCCCCCCAATTTGACGTGTTGAGTCAAGATGAACTGCGCAAAAAGCTGTACCAGACGTTTAAGGATCGAGGTATACTGGACACACTCAAGGTATCAGCTCCAGGCTTTCGTGTTAACGTACCTTGCAAGTGTACCCTGTGACAGGTAGCCCACATCCAGGTGTAGCCAGGTCTTGGGTCTCAAACCTAGAAACGGTCACTGATATAATGTGTCTGTCCCACTACCTTTTTATGTAGCTCTCTTGGAATAGTTACTTCTTGGAAGTGGTTTAAGAGTTTGAGTCGTCTTAAAAGAGCACATTCAATTAATAGATTATGGAACTGACATTAAGATTGGAGTGGGTTACTTTATAAAGCGAACACATCTTAGTAAGGTAGGCTTGTTTTCGAAATCTTGGTTACATTCTCCTGAGTTAATTTTTGTGATACACCTGAATGAAGATTACACCATATAAAAAAATATATCGAGTACTGCTCTGGAACTCATCTGGTGATGAGAAATTTCTTCCTTACAATATATTGTAAGGTATGAATAATAGAACAGCAAGTATTTATTAGTGCTATTTTTGTTAATGACTGGCGGTAATCTTTTACTTTTCCGAATGTTCACTTATAAAAGTTGAGTTTCTTTAATGAATGTTTTGGAGGAGCAGTAGCTAAACCACGAGGACTTCTGAGTGCCTGTCAGTCACTTACTCCCTTGCTGAGTCCTTTTATTAATATGACTTGCCACTGGTTTTGTTTGACCTTTTCTCTCTTGCTGTGGTTTGTGATCATCTTATCTAAGATCTGAGCTGTCACTTTGTATTCAAAGACTTAAGGTTCCCTTTTTCTTTCTTTTTAGCTCTGGATGAATAGCTTTCCTTACTCCATTGCTAAAAACCAACTCCCACAGGACAAGATCCAAACCAAAGCAAATTGGTGAAAGGTTTCTGTATATCTTAAGCATGGCACTAACATTAATTTAAATTTTGGCTATAACTTCACTGGATTTGTCTGGGAACTGAACCACTGCTTGAAATACTGGCCCAATGAGAAACTGCTTTAAACAACTAATTTACAAATGTATTTGGGAATGTCAATAGGGAAGATTCTACTTTTAAGCTAGTAGATTTTTTTTGCCTTTGTATGATGCGTACTTAAATATATCATATATAATGTATATGTATAATGGCAAAATACCAGTGCCTTTAAAGCACAGCGATATTATTAATAAATGCATACTTATTAATGAAGACCCTAATTGTAAATTCCTTATAGTGGTAAATAACATTTGTTAATTTTTTTTTTTAAATAAGGGCCATTCTCATAGGCTTTCTTGATTTCTTGATTTTGGACGATTCTCGATACATTGTTGTATCTATGTTCATCAGCGATATTGGTCTATGGTTTTCTTTGTTTTGTATTATCTTTGTTTGGTTTTGGAATCAAAGTAATTCTGGCCTAGTAGAATGTACTGGGGAAGTTTCCCCCTCTGATTTTTTACTTTTGAAGTAGGCTAGATATTAGATCTTAATAGGTTTGGTAGGATTCACTGGGGAAGACATCTTGTCTTGGGCATTTTTTTTTTGAATTTTTATTTGTGCATACAAGAACTGGGGTGTAGGCCAGAGGTGGAGGGTGATAGGATTCACCAGAGACCATGGGGAGCAGAACAGAGTAGCTTGACTGAAACACACTGCTAAGGGGAAAAGCGGGAAAGACAGGAAAGGTCTGCTGCGCCATGTGGGTCAGCTCCCTGGCCAGGGATCAGACTCAGATTGCAGCATGGATAATAGCATGATAGCACTAAGACTTAACCCCGAGGCCCTAAGGGTATTTGTTCTTAGGAGACCTTTTTTTCCCCCTTCCTTACAATGTTTGTTTACTCAGGTGTAATCCCCATAGAATTACCACCACCAATTCACCCATCACCATAGTCCCTTGTGCTCTTCCCACCCCTGTTTTGATCTCAATCCCTCCCTCTCCCCTGCAAAATGTCTAATTTATAGTTATTTTTATTTTGTTTTGTCATTTTTCCCCCTTGATATCCTATGTTCTTCTGTAAGTGAAACCATCCGGTATTTTTCTTTTTCCTTTTGACTTATTCCACTGAGCATAATCCCTCCAAGTTCTATCTATGTTGCTGCAAATGGCATTAGTTTTTTTGATTGCTGAATAGTATTCCATTGTGTATATGTACCACATCTTGATCCAGTCGTCTATTTTTGGGCATTTGGTTGATTTCAAGTCTTAACTATTATAAATAGTGCTGTGATAGACATAGGGGTGCAGGTATTCTATTGAATTAATGTTTTTGTGTCCTTTGGATAGATCCCTAGGAATAGGATTGCTAGGTTATATGGTAGCTCCATTTTCAGTAGACCTAGAAACCTCCACACAGCTTTCCATAGTGGTCAGACCAGTTTGCATTCCCACCAGCAGTGTAGGAGGGTTCCTTTTTCACCACGTCCTCGCCAACATTTATTTGTAATTGCTAGTTTTTTTAATATGTGCCACTCTTAGGAGACTTTTCATTGCTCTTTAAATTTCAGCACGTGTGATTGGACTGTTTAAACATTTTGTTTAGTCACCACGTATTTTGGTTTGTTCCAGGATTCCTTTAGTGGTTAATTTCTAGCTTTATAGCATTGCTATCTGTAAAAAATATTTGATATAATTTCTATTTTCGTGTCTTTTCTGAGACTTGTTTTATGTCTTAGTATATGATCTAGTCTTGAAAATGTTCCATGTGCACTCGATAAGTATATTCATTGCTTTTAGGATGGAAAACTCGTATAAATATCCAGTAAACTCATCTGCTGTACTGCTTTATTTCTTTGTTAATTTTTGGTCTGGATGAGCTGTCCCTTTGTGCCAGTGGTGTGTTGAAGTCTCCAACAATGATTGTATTTTTGTTGATATGTTATTTTAGGTTTGTAAATTGTTGCTTTATAGAGGTGCTTCTACATTTGGAGCATAAATATTAACAAGAGTTATATCTCCTTGGTGAGCTGTTCCCTTGATCATTATACAGTGTCTGACTACCGTTTTTAGTCGAAAGTCTAGCTTATTGGATATGAGAATAGAGGTTCCTGATTTACTCTGAGTTATTAGCATGTATGACCTTATTCCAGCCTGTTACTTTTAGTTTGGTTTTTGTCTTTTGGTTTTAAATGGGTCACAAAGTATTGATGGCTGGGATTTTTTCATCCACACGGTTATTCTGTATCTCTTTATCGCTGAATTCAGGTCACTCCCATTTAAGGTGAGTACTGATAGGCACTATTTATTTTTGCTCCTTTTGGTTTTGGTTTTTTGATTGCTTTATTTCCGGTTCTTTTACCCTTTGTTCCTCTCTTTCTGGATAGCTTTCCTTAATGTTTATATCAGTTTCTTTGCCTCTTTGTCTATGGATGTCTATTCTGAATTTTTGGTTACTGATTACTGTGGGGGTTTTACTTAAATTCTTGTGTTTTAGGTCTTGCGAGCTACTGTACGCTCTCCGCCACCTTTCCAGTTCTGTTTCTTCCTCCGCCTTAGTGTTACCGGGCAGGGAGAGGAGCACTTTAGAATTTTAAACTTGCCCTCTCTGAATGGGTTTTGTTATTTGCTGTATTAAGATAAATATAGGGGCCTCCCTGGTGGTGTAGTGGGTTAAGCAACATACTATGAAGCAAACCGCAGCCACTGCAGCACGAGTTCCATCCCTGCTGCCGGCTGGGGAGGAGACCCACATGGTGTGGCAGACCTCTCCTGCTGCTCCCCTCAGCAGTGTACTTCTGTTGATCTGCCTGTTCTGCTCCCCGCTCTCTGTGGTGAATCCTCTCACCCCCCACACCTCTGACCTGTACCCCAGTGCTTGTATGCATAAATAAATAAATCTTTAAAAAAAAGATAAATATATAAGGCTTTTAATGGAAAGGAATTTTAATATAATTAGGGTATAATATAGAAAGGATAAAGAATATAGTTATTAAGTATTTAAAGTTATTTATTTTTTTGAGAGTAAAAGTTTAGCTAAATAGGATTGGCCCAAAGCAAGGCTTAAAAGTCTGCCACACGTTTAAAGGACCTTTTAATAGAGATTTATAGAAAAGGGTTAGAGAGAGTTAGATAAATTTGGGAGGAAAAGAGTAAAATTAAAATTAAGATGAAAGCTGCTATTGGTAACCTCCCCACGGGTCTCTCACCCACATCTGTTTACATTAGTACTTGGTGCTGTGACTCAGTCATCTGGCTTTGATACTGGCGTCAGTGTTGCTGTTGGCGTTTTGCTTCAGAGGCTGTGCTTCCGTTTCTCTTGTAGCGCTCCTTTGAGTGTTAACTGTGTAGGCCTGGTGGTGGCAATCCCCATTAGCTGCTGTTTGAGAACCTTTAGTACACCTTCATGTTTAATTGATAATTTGACAGTGATGAAAGAATTTAGGCATTCTCCCTGCTTGTTGGGCTTCCAGATTTAATTCATTCTGTAGATTTGAGAGGTTCTCATTCTTTTTTTTTTTAAAGATTTATTTATTTATGCACACAAGCACTGGGGTACAGGCCAGAGGTGTGGGGGGTGAGAGGATTCACCACAGAGAGCGGGGA
>JAGFMF010011596.1:1298699-1310843 GCA_019455555.1 Galemys pyrenaicus | reverse complement strand
AGGTCTGAGGTTAGTCTGATAGGCTTTCCTTTGTATGTTATCTTTTTCTTTGATCTTGCTAGTTTCATAATTCTTTCCTTGTCTTGTATTCTTGGAAGTCTTATTAGTATGTGTCTAGCTGAGTTTCTAGTTCTATCATAGAAGTTTAGAGTACGTCTTGCTTCTTGTAGTTCTAGCTTCATTTCTTCTCTTAAACTTGGGAAATTTTCCCTTAATATCTCCTTAAATATGTCTTTACTTCCTTGATCGTTTTCAGCCTCTGGTACTCCAATAATTCTTATGTTATTTTTCTTTATGCCATCTGAGAGATTTCTCATATTGTGTCTTCGCTTTTATTCCTCTGGACTTCTGTCTTTTTCTGTCTTGGTTCTTTTTGTTTCTGTATCTTCAAGGGAACTGATGCGCTCTTCTGCCTCTTCCATTCTGTTTTCCCTATCTTCCTGTATTTCTTCCATTGACTTCCTTAACTCCTCTGTTTCCTTCTTCAGAGAGCTTATTTGTTCTCCCATTCAGCCATGGTGTTTTCCCTATTCGTCTTATCTTCCTGCATGTCTTCCATCTTTTTCCTTAATATCTCATTCTCCTTCTTCAGATCTATAATGTTTTGAAGCAAATCATTTATTTTTTCCATCATGTTGTTTCTACTCTCTCTTTCAGATAGGCTGAAGAAATTTTCCGAGTTGTTGTTCTTGGATTCTTTTGTTTTTCCTTTTGTGGTGTGGTTCTCCCCTGTGGGCTTGCTTGGTTAATTATTATTTTTCTTCTCCCTGATGTCTGTTTTCTGATTTGTTGTATTTGTTGAGACACTGTGTTGCTTGTATTGGCAGGCATCTTTTTTATTGTTCCTTTTGGGGTATCAGGAACTGGTGGTCAACGAATAGGCAGAAACACACAAACACCACAAGACAAACAAAACAAAAACAAGGCCAAAATAGGCAACCAACAGAGAGAAATAAGAGAAGAAAGAGAAAGAGGGAGATCAGGGAGAGGAACTATTATGGAGAAGCAGAAAAGGAAAAAAGAAAAGAAGAAGAAAAAATAAAAATAAAAAAAAAAATAATAAAAATTCCTCTCTAGCTGTGCTATGGGAGGTGATGGGCAAGGCGTGATTGTTGATTTTATTATAGAGGTAGATATGGGGGTTCTTTGGGTCCTTTGTTTTAGCTGGGTAGGTGATGTGGCTCCTTAGGACTCTTCTCCTGAGGATTTGGAGTACTACGAGGCCCTCTGCAGGGACTGGCTTTATGGGGTTCCCTTCAGTGCCTTTCCAAGGGGGGGGAAACAAGTAAATGGGAGGAACTAGGAAAGGAAAACAACAACCACCAAAACCCAAACCAAACCCAAAACCACACAGACAAAAAGGAGAGAAGAGGGGGTTGGGTAAGGATCTCAGGGACCCCACACTATTTTGGGTAGGCGGCGAGGGTAGCAGTCATGTTGTTGGCCCTCCCTTGCTGCGACTGTCCTAGACTATGTTCCCTGAGCTCATCTGGATGTCTCAGGTTTCAGGGGAGTTTCTTGTTGTAGGAGGAGTTTTTGCTCAGTGTCGATTTCCAGCTCTTTTCACAGCCCTAACCTGGGGTGTGGTCACCTGAGGTGTCCTAGGAGCTGCCCTCTGTCTGTGGTTGCACCATGAGGTTTTCTTTCCCCTTCCAGAGTAGTGGCAGCTACCTCAGCTGCCACCCCTTGAAGGGTACGCAGGTGTGTTGCTGTGGTACCACAAATTGGGCCTGCCCCCAATGGCCTTAAATGGGAGGATTTTAATTCACGTGGCAAACCTGTAAAACACTTCTGCTGAAATATTTTCCCTCTGGTGTCTTTTTTTGTTTTTGAGCAGATACAGCTCCGCAACCAGCTAATTCACGAGTTGATGCACCCTGTGTTGAGTGGGGAATTGCAGCCACAGTCCATTTCTGTGGAAGGGAGCGCCCTGCTAACCGGTGCTTCGAACTCCCTAGTTGCAGATCACCTACAGAGATGTGGCTACGAGTATTCACTTTCTGTTTTCTTCCCGGAAAGCGGTTTGGCAAAAGAAAAGGTAAGGTCTTCCCTTTTCTGTTTCTCAGTTTTGTATTAACAGCTTTTTTTTTTTTTTCCCCCTCAGATAGTGGTCAAGTGCTGGGTAATCGCTGAGTGCTCTTGGCTAGTTATTCCCATTTCTTGTCCATCTTTGAGTTCACGTCATATGTAACAAAGGCACCCTAAATTGGCTTGTCATTCTTATCAATTCCTTGGAATCTCATTTTGTGCTTTGTAAAATTGTGATGTATAGAATCTCCAAATGTGAGGGAAACTTACTTATATTTTGAAGCAATGATACTTTAAAAAATGCATTGTAATTGACAAGATCCTGGACTTCACTGGCATATTCATTAATCAGATATTTAAGTGTTTGTCATCTGTAAGACATTAAGCACTTGTTGTTTCCTTTTGTCATACCATCTTTGATGTGAACTACATGGAGATTAATTGCTTGATCAAGAAATATATTTTATCCATTTGAGCTCAGTGTTGTAATAATCCGTCAAGAAAAGAGCTCTGATTTTGCATTATTAGCAGTTATAATCTTATTTAATCTGAAGCATGATATTTAACCTCATATTCAGAAACATCCTGATTTATCATGAAGCACAGATAGAAAAATGTCTGCTTAAAGTAATCCTTTTATTTTCTTAAGGTACTTACTATGCAGGATCTGTTACAACTCATTAAAATCGACCCTACATCCAGTCTCTACAAATCACTGGTAGGAGTGTTTACTTTCTATAGCCTGCTTTTTTGTTTGTTAATTATAACTGACTATTTGAATAAAGGTAAAATACTTTCTTTTAACAGATTTCAAGATTTGATCAAGAAAACCAAAAAGGTAGGAGCTTTCATCTTTGTAGCGAATAGCAACATTTTCATCATGTACTTTTTTCCAGGAAAGTATGAAACCAGTCATTTTCAGGAGGAAGAGTTGGGAACTTAATTTGAATTAAGTCATTTCATTTTCCTTGCTGACAGTACTTTACTTTTTAAATAAAACAGTAAATAGAACAATTCATCCATTTTGACAAATGTAGTTTCTCCTAAATTTCTATCTTTTTAATATCTCTTACATACTCATAGTAGAAAACCGCAGATACTATCAAGAGCCCTACAAATGGATTGAAAGATACTCTGTAAAGATAGCCACTGTTTGAACATTTCTGCGAAAAAACAAAATAACTTTTAGGTCAAGTATCTTTGTTCCCTAGCTGTCCTTCTCAAAAACTAAACTAAGCGTATTAATTGCTTAAAGAATGAAACACCTGTTCGGTAATAAGTGTTATGCATATACTTTTATTCTTGTGTTTTTGTAGAACTGATGCATTGCTATAACTCTGGCCTTGATAATAGCCTTTATAGAGTCCACAGCCGCTGTGGCTGCCAGGCCATGGGTTATAAACCTAACGATGGACTTGCTAGCAACAGAAGCTGGTAAATTGCCTTTCTCCATGGTTGTTGCTCAGCTCTTCCTGAACAGCTGGTCACAGCTGCCCCCTTGTGTTGGTATGCTCTTGGAGTGTGCTCAGTGGCAGCGCTGGGGCCTGCCTCCCACTCAGAACTCCGCATTCAGCACGCATTTGCATACCCACTTTCTGGGCGCTGGTCTGTGACTTGATTGCCTAGCTCTTGGGAGTAATGTTAGCAGAGGAGAAGTGAGTTGATCATAAAACATCCTAATCTGCCTTCAGAGTTGGTCGTCTGTGCTTGTTCCAGCGTGCTGAGTAGGCTTATGTCTGTACGCGAGGGCCATGCTGTCCGATGTCACTGCGATGGGATGTGTGTGTGTTGTCCAGTTTGATAGCCGCTCGCTCCATGTGCAGTCAAGTCCTGGAAATGTGGCTGACGGGACAGAAGATCTGAATCTGAGATTTAAATTTAGCTGGTTTCAGGCTTAGCGCTGGTGTCCGTAGCGTAACGGTTCCTTCAGAAGGAAATGTAGAGCTCGGAGGGATACCAAGGAATAACCCACTTACTTTGTAGGTATTTGTAAGCCTTAAAAATAGTTTTTCACCTTTACAAACTCTTCAAATGCCTCTGCTTCAGGAGAACTAACAGCTTTTAGCAGCTTTACCAGCATCCTAGTAAGATTTACAAAATTCCACAGAACTCACCAGCAGTGTGTCAGGCATCCCAGTGGCACAGTTTGCCTGGTGCTCTTGGCTAAGTGTGAAACAGCTCCTGTTAAAATGAAAGGACTTTAAAAATAGGTGCCTTCCAATGGAGAGATTGAGACCACCAGAAATCACATAGAAAGATGGAAGGTAGTTTGTTCAGAGCGTCACCTATCCCGACAGAGACCTGCGGTCTTTCCTTGTGTCTGTGCACCGAGGGTACTGGTTAACTGAGTGTTGTGCTTTCTGTCTAGAGTCTCCTTGCCCATCCTTTCCATCCCCAGTTTTTTCTTTCAGAAATAGTGATGCCTAGAAAATATCTGGGTGGAAAATTGAGGTGAGAGCCAAAAATTTGGACTATGGCTCTGCGCTTCCTGGAAGTTAAAATCTGTAACTGTGTGGGGTGGGGCCCAAGAGTAGACAGCAGCGGGACAGACCAGAGAGCCCACAAATAGATGCACGCGCGCACTCAGCTGCTCTCAGCAGTGCCAAGGCAAGTCAACAGAGGAAGAGCAGTCTTGGCAGCGTATAGGCTGGGACCACTGGACATTCCTATGCAGGAAAAAGAACTAGACGTAGACTTTATGTCTAAGTACAGACCTTGCACTTTGCACAAAAAGCAACTCAAAACAGACCATGTCTCTGAAGTATAAAACCATACGCTTCTGGAGGGGAAAATAGAAAGAAAAATATATGATACATGACAGAAAAAATAAACTGCTTAGAGTTTATTAACATTAAGTATTCTAGTCTGTGAAAGACACTGTTGAGAACCTGAAAAAACAAGTTACAGACTTGGAGAAAATATTTGCAGAGGACACATCTGACAAAGGATTTGTATTAAAAATACAGACCTTCAAACAACATACAATTTTCTAACACAATTGTGTTGTCATAATTTACAGAATGGGCACAGGGTCTGAAAGGGCATCTCACCAAAGATACATAGGTGGCAAATAAGCGTAGGAAGCGATGCATAATATCGTTTGTCAACAGGGAAATGCAGATTACTGCACGCCTGTTAGAATGGCTAAAATCCAGAGTACCTCCACCTGCAGGTGCTGGTGAGGAGGTGGAGCACCAAGAACTCATTCCTTGCTCCAGGGAAAGCAAAATGATGGTGCAGCCACTTTTGGAGACAATTTGGTGGTTCTTACAAAGCTAGACTTCACCTTAGATGACTCACCAGTCGTGCTCCTAGGCGTTTACCCAACGGATTTGGAACCCTGTGCCCACATGGACACCTGTACATGAATGTTTGTAGGAACTTCATTTGTAATTGTCAGAAGTTGAGAGCAACCAAAATGTTCCTCAGTAGGTGACTAGATAAACAAGCTGTGATACATCCAGACAGTGGAATAGCATTCAGCTAATAAGACTGAACTGTCAAGACATGGGAAAATACAAATGAGTCTTAAGTACGCATTGTTAATGAAAGAAGGCTGTCTGAAGAGGCTACCCTTTATGATTCCTCTCATGACATTCTGGAAAAGGCAAACCTATAGAGCAGGTGAACAGCTCAGCAGTTGCCGGGGCTGGGGGGAGGGAAGCAGCAGGAGGATGACTGAGTGATGCACAGGGTATGCCTTAGGGTGGTGAAAGTATTCTGTGTGCTACTGTAATGTCACGGTGCATGGCACTAGACATTGGTAGAATGTCTGTAGAACTTTGAGGCTTGCTCTTTGTGCTGTAATATATGCAAATCAGGTCACCCCACGATAGGACGGAGACTCTGACAACAACAATCTAATCACTGAAGGAGGTGGAGTAAAAGATCCGAACTATCTTTGGGAGTGGAGACTGTAAGACCAGAGGCAAAAGGTACCTGTATGTAGGTACTGTATGCTAGGTAGTAAAGGTACTTCTCAAGGGGTACTGGTTAATTCAGAAACCACTGGACATGTGTCCTGGAATTAACAACTAAGTAGATGCATAGTCGATGCTGGGAGCCAGGTTTTCCGGTGTTGGAGTGGGAATTTACATATAAATAAGGAGAGCAGGCTAGAGTGAGCCACGTGGTGACATTACTGTGAACTCATGTTTGTTTAGCTTTGTGTAGGTGATGGCGTGTTACAGATGTGTTTGTATGCATGGGTGAGTATACACTCACAGGTCCTGGCGCTGTGTACTGAGAGGGCCCCGAAGCAGAGAGCACACCTAGGTGCCCAATATGGGGCACTCAGATCTGACTGCTAACACCATCCCATAATAATAGGGCAGCCCTGACTGATTCCAGAATGGAGCAGGGAATAAACGAGATGAACCTTGAGCATATCCCAGAATGTAAGCGAAGTGCTTAAAGTAAACTTCCACAGTGAAGGAGCTCCCAAAGTCAAACAAAGCTGGGGCAGTTGGAACAACAAAGTACAACATTTATTTAAATAATGAGTTTTGTAGTTTTATAATTATGACTCATAACCCAGAGTATAAGATACTTTATACTCGTGTAAAATGCATGAATTCGCAATGGTAGAAATAAATGAGAACCAGAGCTTCCTTTGAGGGGGTGTGCGCGTGTACTCCAGGGAGTGGCGCCAGTTAAGGGCCCGTGGAAAGTGCTGTCCAACAGAAGGTGCAAGAGCAGAAAAATACTTAGGTGGAGAATACTTCTCTCAAGGTGACCTTCTGCAGGATCACAAACATAATTCTGTAAAATGTTTATTACCTTTTCCACGAAGGGAGCTGGGATGTGCCTTGGCGTAAGCGGTCGCAGGAAGGTGTGAAGAGAGAGCAGCCTGGCTGGAAAGGGTCAAGGAGATAGGTGGGGAGAAGGCTAATTGCGAGAAGATAAATGTGAAAGACAGTTTTTTAAAAAGTTAATTTAAAAATCTTCAGAAAAGTCCCTTCATTGGCTGATGCAGAAGCATCAGTTCCTCCGAGTGTTTTAAGAAACAATGAACTTCTAAAAAAATATGATCTGGTTAAAAGGATAGTTCTAACATCGAGGAGGGAATAAAGTAAAAGGAAAGTAGAAACACCTGCCCATATTCTCTCAGCTCACATTGTGTTGATGGCTCGTGTTGGTGGCTTCTTCGTTCCATGAGAACGAAGTTGCTGAACGTGACAGTCTGGATCTGCCTCAGACATGCAGGAGGGAGGCCGTGTGACACTGTCTGCGCTGTGCTTTCTTCTCTCTGCAGTATTGAGTTGCATTTCATGATTTTGTTCAGGTTTACTTCATAACTGAACATTGTTTCCTGTAAACTTTGTACACGCCTTGCCCATTTTTCTGTTTTCTTACTGATCTGAAAGAATTCTGTGATCCATCCTCCATCTCCATATTGTCGCAAATGTGTTTTTCCGGAGTACCATTTATATTACTTCATGGCATATATTTTAAGTTTTTATTATACTCTGGATTGATAGTTCTCCTTAGTGCTTCTACGTTTGTATCACACCTGGAAAGGCCTTTCCTCAAACTAGTCTTGAAAGATCTAAAATGTAAAAAAAAAGGATACTGTTATAGATTGTAGTAAACAGTAATGAAAGAAAGTTGGGAACCTAAAAACATACTGTGTCTTTCAGGTTTCCTCATGCAGTTTTTAAAAGAATTGGCAGAATATCACCAGACTAAAGCGAGCTGTGATGTGGAAACTCAGACAACACCCCTTGCCGGCAAAGACTCTCTCGGTAATGCTGCCCTTCTTCCATCATCGCCACTCTCCTGTTTGCTTTTTGAGTGAAGGAAATAACTTGACGTGTGTATGCTGTGTTACATGTTCTTGAAAGGAAGGGATGTGGTCTGCAGGTGGCATGGGCGTGCCACCCTTCTGGAATCCTTGCTAGAAGAGGTGGGGTGGTGCTGCTCCCTCCCCTCAGGAGCCCCAGGGCCGCACTTTCCAAATCACTTGGGGATCGAACAGCCCCCATTCTTCCTTACAAGTTGGACGGAACCTCTGCTAACTGCCGGGCTCCTCCCTGGGTCTCGTTACCTTACCATCCCTGAGGGAGAAGGTCATGGGCGGCTTGCGTTGCAGAGCAAGACACAGTGGCCCATTATTTTGTTTCATAGTTAAGGAAACTAAGAGGAAGAGCAAATTGGAAGCCCCTAGTCTAGGTCAGGACTGATAGTTTTCTCTGCTGCCCAGCCTTTCTAGAGTGCCGGCGTGCCTGTCACGGTGCCCGCAAGAGGGGTGTGAGCTGGCTGCTGTGCCGTGGCCCGCTGTTTCCGCCGCCCTTGCTCTTCAGGAGCTGGTGCCCTTAACGGAGGAGGTGGAAGTGCTGGATTTGTAATGACCATGTTGTCTGACCAATCTCACTTGTTGGGATGTGGGCTCGACTCTGGGAGCATCATCGATCGTGCTTTTTTAGAGCAGTGCTGGCCCTACAGTGATGCACACGTGTAACTTAAGATGTTCTAATGACCACAGCAAACAAGAAGCAGAACCATAATGAAAAGATGCGCAGTAGAAGAGAACAGAAAGATTGTTTTAATCTATTTTACTTAACCCATTATGTCTAGTATATTATTCTAACGTGTAATCAATCAGTATGAAAATATTACCTTTCGTTTCTGTACTCGGTCTTTAAAATCTGCCATGTCTTTTATACTTTGAGCATATTCGATTTGGGCTAGTCCCATTCAAGCACTCAGTGGCTACTCGGTGCTAGGACATGTTGGATAGCACAGTCACAGAGCATTTAGAACAGAGAAGTAGATGGGAAAATACGTCTGAAAAGCCACTAAGATTTTACCTACTCCTGCCAGCCGCCTTCTCTGCTTATTTTTCGGGGGTGTCACTGCTCACCCTGGACATGGTGCTCCAGGCGTGTGCTCCGTGGCGTGATAGATTCTTGTCCACAGCTGGTTTGAGAGCTCTGGGTCCTCTGGAACAAGGGGCCATCAGCAGACCTGGCTTTTGTCCCAGTTATGTCCTGAGGTAGGTGCGCAGAGCCCTGGAAGTCACATCAACCCCTTGGGTGTCTGTCCCTTCTCTGTTAAGTGGAGGTTGGAACATGTGCTCTCTGTTTCATTTGAAGGTCAGTGTTTTGAGTGTGTTGGTCAACTTTAACCACAGTCTCTGCCTTTGCATCTGCAGTCTGTCTGGGAAGAGATGTCCAGCGTTTTCTGACATAAACTGAACTCTTGCTTTCTTTTCCCCCACGTTTTATGAACAGTTTCAAACATAGGAAAACTCTGGGGCTGTTGAGAGTGAGCATTGCAGACCTAGATCCCCCCAGTGACTCGCTTTCTCCTTGCTCGACCACTTACTGCCCACCCATGAGTCCATCTCAAGTCCTGCTCTTCCAAAGCAGACGGCACACACCCCGCCGATTCCCCCTACGTGTACTCTTTCTGCTTTCAGACAGCGCTCTGGCTCTAGCTTATCTGAGCATGGTTCTACCCTAATTCCCTGTGCTGTTTTTTTTTTTACCAGCTGAGAAGTTCCAACGTATCGATGATCACTTTGCAGATAGTTATCCGCAGCATCCAAAGTTAGAGTCTTTAGAGACAAAGTTAAACGAGTATAAAAAAGAAATAGAAAAACAACTTCGGGCAGAAATGGTTCATAAGGTAAGCTTTGCCTTGTTGCTGTTAAGTGTGCTATCTTTGCTTACAATCGCTTTGTCTTAGTCATATGGGAAAGTATCTAGAATCTTCATCAGTGACTGTGACATACATTGTTCATATTTCCTTCTCAGTTAATGTCATGTATGCCTTTTGAATGACTCCTGCTGGTACAGTGAATGAAGTGCAACTAAAGATGAATTAAACTAAATGTATTTAGACAGCATTAATATATTTTTTTAATTCTTTTTATTTATTTATTTATTTATTTATTTATTTATTATATTTAATTGCATTTGACATCGTTTGTTTTCCCCAGTGGGTTCCCACCACCATTTCACCCGTGCGCCGTCACCTCAGTCCCCTGTGCTCTTTACATCTCGTCACCTAGACAGCATTAATATTAAACCTAACCATGGAGAGAGTGTTACTGTTTCTCTAGGATAGTAATAGGTATTTACCATTATTTGTGATCAATTGACAGTTGGCGTATTTTAAAGAAACTGAACTAGGGAAAGTTAAAATGGAAGAGAAAAGAAAATGTGAGAAGGAATTAGCTGAGATGCGGAATGAATTTGAAAGAGCTTGTCAAGCAAAATCTGAAGCCCTCATTTCTCGGGAAAAGATGTCCCTTGAGAGAATTCAAAAACACCAGGAGGTAATGTTAAAATCATTTACTGGGTGACTTTTTTTTAAAAAAGATTTATTTATTTATGCATACAAGCACTGGGGCACAGGCCAGAGGTGTGGGAGGGTGAGAGGATTCACCACAGAGAGCGGGGAGCAGAACAGGCAGATCGACTGAAGCACACTGCTGAGGGGAGCAGCGGGCGAGGCAGGAGAGGTCTGCCACGCCATGTGGGTCCCCTCCCTGACCGGCAGCAGGGATCGAACTCGTGCTGCAGTGGCTGCGGTTTGCCTCATAGTGCGTTGCTTAACCCACTGCACCACCAGGAGGCCCATACTGGGTGACTGTTTCCTGTAGATGTTCACAGACTGGCTCAGGGTCCAGGAGCAAGACCATCCAGGGAATGGGGCCCTAGGAAAGTGGTGGGGACTGGCTGGGGTCAGGAGCACAGATGAAGGACTGACCTTGAAGAGGACACAGGGACTTCCGAGACTGCGGGAGGCAGAGAACCGCAGATATGAACGTGCGTGCTGGGTTCGTGCGACGCTAGCACGATCGAGCTTGCTCTGAGCTGCTGTGAGGGCCAGGTGGCAGCTGCGAGGAGGGGCTCAGGTGTGGAGTGGTGCTTGCGGGTAAAGGAAGGGCAGCAGACAGGACTGGTGGAACTGTGCGGCGCGCACTGCTGCGGGGGCAGCCTGGAGTTCTGTGGACCCCACCAAGCGCTAGTCGGTGGCCATTCTCTTCCAGCTCTTGGGAGGGCTTGAGGTTGGCCAGGGCAGAATGAGGTGTTCGCAAGTAGGGCTTTCTAGAGCTGAATGTGCTTGATTGGAGAAGAGCAGCTCATTTAATTAAAGACATGGTTGGGGCCCGGTGGTGAAAGGAACCCCAGGGAAGGGTGGGTGGCTGTTAACCTAGGGGAGCTGGAGGCAGTGGCCATCTTGAAGACTTCACAGGCCAGTTCTGGGGCTACTATCGGGTGGAAGAATAAGGCTGGACCCACGGGGACAGGGTTGCAGGTTGAGGGTTTGGGTGAAGCCGAGTGCAGCGTGCTGCCTGGGAGGGAGTGCTGGGGCGCAGGAGCGCGGAAGGTGGCCTGGTGCTCAGAGGCAGAGGCCGGCAGGGAGTGCACGTCGGCGGGGCCAGAGTACGTGCTCCTTTAGGAAAAGCAGGTTCCTTTCTCAAGAGTGAGTCTTAGACCAGGCTTGGTCTGGGGTGGTTTCCAGTGCCCACTCAGGCAGCGGGGGGTGGTGAAAGTAGGGCCTCCTCCCAGCACCCACCCTCACTGGGGCATCTTAATAAGGTCTGCTTACGCCATGGGCATGCCCCCTCTGCAGGTGGGATAGCGTTTCTGGGACTTGGACCTGTGTTAGCTACAAGAACAAATGTTGGCAGCACAGGCCTTTGGGATGAGTCCGTGATGTTTGGATTAGCAGCTTCATCTTCAGATCAGTGAGTTAGCAGACCCGGCTCGCGTTTAGTTAACCGATGTTTCCTGAAAGCTGGGGAGAAGATGGCCACCCTCCTGAGAAGCCCTGTGCCTTCACAGCTGGACGCCCTTCCCCTTCCCTGTCCTGCCGAGTCCATTTGAGTGCCCTCTCCCGGTGAAGCCTTCCCTGGCGCCTTCCTCGTAGAGTCTATGTATTTTGGTTATGAAACCTTCAGTTTGTAGGGTGATTGTTTCCGTCTGACTCAGTTGTGAGCTGTAGTCTCTGTATGTCCAGTTCCTGGCATGCGCTTTGGCACCTGAGAAGAGTTCAGTAAATCTCAGATGGAAGCGTGGCCATTTGCTCACTTGCTATCACTTAGAGTGACCTGTGAACCGAAACTTTCAGACAACAAAACTGTGGCAGTTCTGTTCTTTTGAA
>JAGFMF010011596.1:1216504-1297880 GCA_019455555.1 Galemys pyrenaicus | reverse complement strand
CAGGCAGACCAATGTGAAGGCGCTCACAGTGGTCTAGGAAATCCCGTGCTTGCTGCTGCTGTTCAGGCTTTGAGACCGGCAGCTTTGTGTGCACAGCAGTTGAGCCTCGGGCAGCCGGGCAGCCGCCTCGCCTGCTCGCAGTCAGTGGGGACTGTGCGGCCGCTTCTGTTGTCTCGTGCTGGGTGAAGTTGAATCTCGTCCTGTGTATGAGATTTACTTTTTCTTGAAGGCTCACAAATGCTCGCTCCTTCACATCTTATCTGGCTTTAATAGTGAGCTCACCAGCCTGTGAGTGTTTGCCATTTGGGATCTGCCGTGAACTGATACTTAGACACTTTAGGAATCTTACTTCATTAAAGAATTTGTGTCCCTCTTCATTAATGTTTTCCCATTTATATGGACTCGATACATTCTATTTCTTTCTGTCTACCTTACTCTCTGGGAAATACTGAAAAGGTAAATTGACTATGAGAGAAAAGAAAAAGCCAAATTTGGGCAGAAGTAATTCACTCTTTCTCTCCACTTTTCATGCTCTTCCCGTCTGGGCACAGAAGCTAAGTAGATGCTCCTTTGCTTCACTAAGTAGCCAGCAGAGGGCGCTCAGCCACCAGGCCTTTATCCTTTGCAGGAATACTGGTGAGCGGCAGTTCTTCCTATGTATGGCCTGACCTAATTACCTGTGAACCCACTTCCCTGGCTCTGGATTGGGTTTGTGATTGATTGAAGACCTTGCTATGAAGGCCATTCCATTCTTTGGTATTTGGAAGTTCTGTGTTTTGTTTTTTTTTCCTTTTGTTCTCTCTGCTCACTTCAGTGTTGAGTAGAATATTTTACTCTATGGGCTCATCAGTTTCATCCCACAGGTACAAAGAAAATTCTGGAAGTAGCAAGCACTTAAGTTCACCATCTTAACTTTGGCTTATAGCTTTGTAACGAAGACATTATTCTTTCTTCCCTGAATGATTATGGCCGTTTGCCAGCTGTAACACTTTTATATGGGCATCTTTGTTGGCATTTGCTTTGGCCTTGCCACTTGCACATTTCCCCCAGCCAGGTACCACCATAGAGCTCTAGCTGATTGTTCAGATCCAGTGTCACTAGTTTAGTTTGTGCTGGCTCTTCAAGGCTCTTCTGTTACTTTCCAGCAGAGGTAGTCACATACTGCTGTCATTGCACCCCCCCCCCCCCATTCATGACTTCAGATGTTGTAGTTTTCTTCTTTGCTGGATATATATTTGCTAATTCCAGAGCCCAGAGAGTGCAGGAAGAAAAACACAAGAGCATGAATGATGCACTCAAGAGACGGGAATTGACTATCAAGAGCCTTGAGGAAACCTATGACCAAAAACTCAAAAATGACCTTCTAAGGTAATTGTTTGAATTTTGAAAGCAATGATATGATTGAATTAAGTTGATGGAAATATGGCAACACTGATGAAGTGGATAAGACTAGCACTTTATGGCAAAACTTAGTGTTAAATTCCTTTTTTTCATTGACACCCTGCCCTTTCCCATTAGTATTTGAATTAAGATAGTTTTAGAAGATACAAAATAAAGACTAGCATCCTCTATATATTTTTAAAAAGATTTTATAGACAGAGTGGGGAACAGAACAGGCAGATTGACTGAAATAAACTGCTAGGGGAGCAGCAGGGAGACAGGAGAGGTCTGCTGCACCATGTGCCTCAGCTCCCTGGCCGAGGACTGAATTTGTGCTGCAGTGGCTGTGGATGCTCTGCAGTGCTGCAAATTAACCCCTTGTGCCACCAGGCAGGCCCTCTGTTTGTTCTTACTGGAAACTCCTCGAACCTTGTTGATGGCCTGTGATTTGCTTCAGTTTTTAGGGCCTCTTGTGACTTGATCAGCTTCATTGCTGATCAGCTATAAGATCTGAATTACCACTTCAAGTGATCCTTTCCTCTGGCCCACTCATGCCGTGAAGACGGGGATAGCTACCGATTTATAAATTATACTGCTGAGTTCATGGTGAAGGCATGATTCATTGGCCTCTCTTTATTGCCTTGCTCATAATTTATTACTGCTCCTCCACTACATAGTAGCTGCAAAGATTTTTGATGTGGTTCTTTAAAAGAATTTTATTGAAAAAGGAGGCTTTCCCTTTTTACATGTATCATTTTTGAAATGATGGATTTTTTATCTGCTGATTGCATGTCAGCTCCTCTGAGATAATAGCAAACATTGATGTATCCATTAAACTTGAAGGATAAAAGAATAAGAGTGGGTGTTAACGTTACAAACCATGGGGGACACAATGAACTGGGGTCAGTTGTCTGGCTTTGGGTATATGGCTTTGCAGGTGTTGGAGTTTGGAGGATACGCACCCCAGGAATGCTGCTGTTTCCTTTTTCCCACCTCTGAGCCAGAAAGCCAGTTAGTAACAGTTGGTGCAGAGAAGTAAACCACGTGAAAATGTGCCTTTTGGTATCTAATCCCTATATTTAATGTAGCTGGCATTGGCCCTTGCTACAGTGCTCAGCCCTTGAGGGCAGAAGTTCTTTTATGTTTGTTTATATTTTTTTGTGTGTGTGTAGAAGAACTGGGGTGTAGGCCAGAGGTGGGGGGAGCGAAGAGGATTCACCAGAGACAGACTGGGGAGCAGAACAGGCAGAATGACTGAAACACACTGCTGAGGGGAGCAGCGGGCGAAACAGGAGAGGTCTGCTGCGCCGTGTGGGTCCCCTCCCTGGCCGGGGATCGAACTCAGGCCACAGTGGCGATAAGGCTGAGACTTAACCCCTAGGCCACCAGGGAGGGGATAAGAAGTTCTTATCCTGGCTGGGCATGGGGAGTCTAGACGGGTGGATGGGGAGTGACCAGCTATTATTTGGCACTTTGTTGTGGTCAGTGCCCGTCGATGCCCCGGTGTGTGCACAGTGATAAGGAACTCATTTGCGGTCATTCCCATTCTCAGGTACCAGCTGGAACTGAAGGAGGACTACATCAGCAGAACTAACAGTCTGATTGAAAATGAAAGGAAGAATAAAGGTGACTCTTGGGGGCAGGAGGGTGCTGCACCTTTCAGTTCTGTCACAGGCTATTAACTTGCTGAGTGGGATCTGTTCTGTATTCTAAAAAAGGTATAACTTACACCTCATTGTTCATGCAAAATTACTGTTTTTGGCCGTCTTAATTTTACAAGTCTTTCACTGTGCTTTTGCAAACTTGCATGTTTAACCTTTAGTATATTCACAAAGATGAGTAATTTTATCAGCAAGATTTTATCCAACTTTATTTCGGTATACTTTGATAAATCAACCTGTGACTTGTTAGGAAGGCGGCAGCAACTTAGCTGCTATCAGTACAATTACTCTTAACCATGAGAGATTTCATTTTTGACTTGTGCAGTTTTATTTTAACATCTCTCCCCCCGTTGTGACCTCGTTTCTTCTCTTCTAATATAGTTTTGTTTCAGGATATTTTCACTTGACCTCTAAACCTCTTAAGGTTTCACATATATTAGTTCGAGATGAGGAAAGTGGGAGAATTTTCCAGTCTTTCAGTATGTTCTAGGACCTCCACCCATGTCAAGAAGTTCAACTTCTCATGAAAATTTCAGGTGGCTCCCTGGGAGTAAGCCAGGGCTGGCTTCCTGATATTGCCCAGCCAGGCCATCTGGCATGGGGCTCTTCCTTTTGTGATGGTCTTGCAGTGGTACTATTAGGAATTAGTGCCTTCGCTTTAGCAAATTTTTTTGGATATATCTACATAGACATGGTAGGTGACGTGAAAATGACAAAAGAGTCTACAAAATCCTTACAGGCCAGTCTTTGTCCTTAAGGAAACTCAGATCTGTCTGCATGAGGGCTCTTCTCTGAGCAGATGGGGGCACCGGTCAGAGTGAGGCAGGAAGACGTTTACACTGAAGTAGTAGTTATAACAGACTTCTCACCACCTGTTGGGTAACAGGACTTATTTCTTACTTGCCCACCGATGTGTTGATCCTGTATCTGCTCTATTTTAGATCATGAAATAATAGTCATTAGGTCTGGAATACATCATTTATTTGTTGGTTTGGGTTTTTTTTTTTAATTTGGCCGTGATTAAGTGACTTTTGTATTCATTAGAAAAACATAATTGACTCTTTCAGAAAAAGCTACATATTTGCAAGAGGAGCTCGCTGCTGTTAATTCAAAAAAGGAGGAATTCAGTTTATCTGTAAATCGTGTGAAGGAACTTGAGGTAATTATTAAGCCTGGTTTTGAAGAAAATGTAAAACAATATATGAAATTTTAGTTTGAGCTGTATATACACATCTGAAATCATCCTCTTGATGTTTGGGCTGTTTATTATGTGACTAAGAAGGTAATGGTTGAATTTAAGTTAACTCAGTGGTTCATTTCAATCTGAGTCTCCTTGGGTAGCACAGAAGGATTACGTCCTTGGGGGCCTCCCGCCTTTACAATGTACATGTCTTTGGGCAAGTTCTGTGACCCTCAGATTCCTTCAGCATAAACTCTGAGGTATTGCCCACATCCTGTGGTGGTTGAGGGAACTGAATGAGTAAGCTGACTGATGTTTCTACCTCAGTCCCTTCTCCCTTCCCATCAGCAGCAGATAGAAATTCCTGTCTTACGTTACACTGGGATCTTCTGGTTAAAACAAAGAGATGTTTTTTACAGGGTGCCATCACTTCCTTTCATTGGTGTGCTTGTTAGTTGAAGGACAGAGCTGGAACTTTAGCTACTCAAAATATTTTCTGTACATAAAATGTATTTTTGCAGCTCTGTGACTGATTTGACAACTTTATAGATTTCTGTACCCAAACATGAGTCACACTAAGAAGAGGTAAGCACCGCATAGCTGCCTTGGCTTTTCATGTGTAAAAAGATGCTACTGTGATCTGGGAAAAGGGTGATACTCTGACCAGAGCACTTGCTTTGGAGGACGGGGTTCTGCATCCCCTGTCCAGACACTAGGGTGAGAGTGGCCCGCACTGTCGCTGCTAGCGTCCTGTTCGGGGCCCAGACTTGTCGGGTGACCTTAAGTGAATTGTGACACTCAGCTGCCAGCAGCCTACCAGGTTTTACTTAAGCAGCCTCCTGAAGTCATTCAAATACTAGTTTCCTCTTTTGCTTCCAGCTTGAGTTAGAGTCTGTCAAAGGCAAATTCATGGCTGTCACGAAGCAAAACCACCTGCTGAATGAAAAGGTTAAAGATATGAGCGACTATTCATCACTGAAAGAAGGGAAGCTGGAGCTTCAGGCACAAAACAAACTGCTGAAGCAACAACTGGATGAGAGCAGAAATGAAAACTTGCACCTCCTAAACCGTTAAGTCTTTTTTTCCTGATTTGCATGTGTTTGTAAGTTGTACAAGGTTTGGATACGAATTTCTACCTTGAGGGGAGCTTCAGTTGAGATTTCCTGGCATTAAGATTCTTAACATCTCATTGCTGTATGAACTGTACAGGTCTGCCGGTCGGATGCCATGCTCCCCTCACCCTCTGTCTGCTGCTGGGTTTGGCCGTTGGGGACCCCCACAAGCAAACGGAGAGATTAGCATGAGATTGAGGTGGTTGTTATCTGCTCACAGTGGACTGGGCCACCCCACCCCTCTCACTGGAGCTCTGTGCCGCCTCCAGCTCACTCTCCGTTTCTGGGACTTGCTCCCTCCCCTGCCCTCTTGGCCTAAGGAGTGCCACAGCGTGGCCCTGACCCTGGCTAGGGAGCCACAGCAGACTGTGGCTACCCCGCGTCACTTGCCCATTATTAAAGGATCCGCCAGGGACCCGACTTGGGGACACCCTCCGCTTCCTGTCTGGACCCCGAGGGCCCTGCTGACACGCGCAGACCTGACTGACCTTGGGACCGTCTCCACAGGTTTTGATGGAGGGCCCCTTCTGTGCCTTCCCTGCGTGTTCGGGGTAGACATTCAGGTGATGTGAGGGTCTGAAAGAATGCATTTACTCGGAACAGGGTTCTGAAGAGTAACGAAGTTTTCCTTTTGTGCAGTTTTTTTGTTTAGGAATTTGTGAATGAGGATTACTGTTAGTCCATTTAATAAAAGCAGTAATTGTGTGCCTATAAAGAAAAGAAAGAATAGTAGAAAACCTTCAGATGCCTTTAAGTGAAACGAGAGAATTTCTGTTCGGTATTGAGCAAGTTCTTTTTTTTTTTTTTTTAATCTTAGGCCTCGCTAAGCCATCTCCTGAACTGGTAGCTTTTCAGAAAGAATTAAGGAAAGCAGAAAATGCTATGGCATATGAGCATAAGGAGTTTGAAACCCACAAGCAAGCTCTGCAAAAACAGCTGCAAAGTGAAGTGAGTATGGCCAGCTGTGAGGTGTGCAAGTGTGAGGCAGTTCACCTTGTAGACGTACGAACCTGGTAGATGGCACGCCAGTTGTGTCCTGTGAAGCATGCCCTTTCTCATCTGAGTAATGAAAGCCAGAGGAACAGAAAAGCACCAGGGCACAAGATTCTCAAGTGCTGGTGGTGGTGGCTGTGAGGGGCTCAGGGGCTTCCCCAGCCACATGCCCTGGAGAAGCTCTTCTTGGAAATGAGTGAAAAAGGAGGTGAAAACTCTGTCTCGTGTCTGTTATTTTATAGGCAGTGGGGGGTGGGTGTAAAGTATCTCAGAATTAGCAAAACAGGAAGAATAAACCTGTGAAAGAACTGTTCGTTCGTTATGAAGTGAGTTGTGCTTGGTTTTATATTGATTTCTTTCTCTAAACTTCAGATCGAGCATTCTGTACAGCTGAAGGCCCAGATGTTAGAATACGATGCTTCGGTCAAGAGGTTGACTATGCAAGTGGCTGATTTAAAATCGCAACTGAAGCACACTCAGACAGGTGAGTGACATTTTTTAACATACAATGTGTGTGTGAAGCATCTCAGGTTTGTGGAAATGAATGTTCCTTATTCATTGAATGCTTAGTAATTCTCATTGGGGTGAAGCCGTGGGAATACGAGTCACCTTAGAAGCAGAACTCCATGTCCGTGTGAGTAAGACCAATTAGGCCATCAGCTCATATGACTTGCGGTCACAGCTACGCCATAGCTTGGGCAAGGCTCAAGCTCCAAATAGGGAAAGCGTGCTGGTGACACAGAAGTCCCCCAGGTCACCCTGGGCTGAGATTTTTATGGACCACCTTGATTACTCAGTGCTTTTACGTCTTCCTGGACAGATGTGCAGTTTGCTGGGTGAGGTGGCCTTAGCAAGAAGAGCCTCGCTGCTGGAATCAGAAAATACATTTGTATTTGGGCCCAATTTTGGAAATTAGCTGTTTACCCTGGGCGCATTCCTCTCCTGTCCTTGGGCCTCAATGTCCTCATTTGTGTGGGGATAATAACACGCACCGTACTATGGTGAATGGCCTGGGCCACACAAAGCGCTCGTGGAATGGTCGCTGCTAGGGCTTTACTACACATCTTCACTGCAGCTGTGGCCACCCTCTCCGGGAGAACGTCCTGTGTTCCAGGAGCCGCCTTGAGCTGCACTGTGCCTCAGAGGCCACTTCTGTGCGTCCCCCTCCTCAGTCCCTTGTCCCTTCTCCCTGGGCAGTTTCACTTTGCTTTTACTTCTGCTCTCTCCTGATCTTTGTCTTCACGCAACAATCTGTCAGACGCCCACGACCAAAATCATAGTGATCTCTTATAATGAAAAATAGAGGATGGACCCTTTTGGGACACATACATTGCTCATTGCGAGCCTCTTCTTTTTTTAAGATTTTTATTTATGCATGCAAGAGCTGGGTACAGGCCAGAGGTGCGGGTGAGGTGAGAGGATTCACCTGAGACAGAACAGGGAGCAGAACAGGCAGTGGGCGAGGCAGGAGAGGTCTGCTGTGCCATGTGGGTCCCCTCCCTGGCCAGGGATCGAACTCGTGCTGCAGTGGCTGCAGAGGCCCCACAGTGTGGTGCTCAACCCCATGCATCACCAGAGAGGCCCGCAAACCTCTCTTGAAACACTGTGGCAGAGGCATTGCAGGAGAGCAGCTGGCGTGTGGACTGACTTTGTCTAGGAAATCCCAGCAGCTCTACGCCTTGCAGCCTGTTTGACCAAGCCTCGGTAGGCCTCAGTCTCCCTCTGTGAAAGGGGCACAGAGAGTTCTGAGCCCACAGCATTGTTGTGACCGCACCTTCTCATCCCTTGTCGAAATGCAGACGAGCGCTGTGGGCTTGGAGTATGAGGGACCATCTGTAGGGAATGTTTGTTATTTTGCAGCCAAGATGTCTGACTCTCCAGGCTGGGTGAACAATTGCAGATTATAAATGGGTTTATGTCAGTGCAGGTCAAGTTTTAACGAGATGAGTGCAGGTTTAGTTAGGCTTTGCCACCAAATAAATTAGAACATTTTCAGTCCTCAGAGCATTTTGCTCTTAGAGACTATATGAGGGATAAAAGTAGAGTAATCTACATTAGGAAGGAAGGCCTGTGGAGCCATCGCTGGTCCATCGATGCTCTCAGTCAATTGCCATTACTGCCATTACTGCGACTTCAGAAACTGCTAAGGCGCAAGTTTGTTATTTCATGTGAAAAACACCGAGTACATCTCCTCCTCTCCTCCTCACCCTGACACTCTCCCTTGCTCACCCCCAGCTCTGAAGAATGAAGTCTACCGCAACTCCCAGCAGCCCCTCCTGGAGCGCGCCGTCAGTGCATTCGCAAGTAGCAAGATGGTGCCTCACGAACGTGATATCAGTGGAGATTTCCTGAAAAATGCCCTGGAACAGGAAAATCTGATGGTGAATGCAATCTCACCAAGGAGTACAAGTTACCCCAGTGCCAACATGGATGGCAGCTCCCCTGATTCGGACCTGGAGTTTGTTGCCAGCACCAAGGCTAAGATAAAAGAACTCGACCAGGAGGCTGAGAGCTTGGGTAAAGCTTTCCAGAATTATCGTCGGAGAATCAGTCAACAACCCAGCAGTAGCCTGGCAGCAGCCAAAAGCCCATCACCCCTGCAGTTGCTAAGAAATCTCAAGAACATCGCTTCAAGTTCTTCTGAAAGGTGTGTTTTTGTAGAGGACAAGGTGGTTTCTGAGCTGCCTCCGGAGGGCACAGAGGCCATGCTTGGAGAGGACAAGAGTGAGGCATCCGAAGCACTGATAGGTAGCATGGCCTCACAACCCAGAAGCACCTCCTCCAGACGCCTCTCCTCCACCCCCCTCCCCAAGGCAAAGAGGAGCTTCGATGGCGATGTGTATCCAGAAGGTGAGCTGCAGCAGAAAGGGTGACGGGGTGCCTGGGCTAGGGGTGCATGTGGCCCTCAGGCCTCTGGCCTGAGTCGCTGCTGCCCCTGTATAACAGAAAGTGTTGGGCCGGGGCTGGGAAGGCCCAGCCCCTGCCTGCATTGTCTGTCGGGGTGCGTGGGGGGCAGGAGGGAGGCACTGGGCTGGTGCCAAGTTCCAGCATTTGGCTGGGCACACAGAGATGTTTGGAAAGTGACATGACTTTACTGCTGGTTTGTTTTCTGGATTTTAGTGCTGTCACAGCAGTTTCGCTAGGTGCTTGTAGTGTTCATTCTGTGGGTCTTTTATCCATCCTACTCAGCTGCTTCTAGGATAATAGGATTTATCTTCAAAGGAATAGAATTCTTCCGAAGCCATGTTGCTGTCGTCTGTGTGCCATCCCTAATGTTCTTGCCCTGGTTCCTTGTGCCTTCAGTTCTGGTCCAATCGCACGTGGCTTCCCCTACTCCTGGTCCCGACAGGATGTCCCCGCTATCACCAGCTGAGTCTCGGCACAGCCCTTCCATCTGCTTGCTGTCCAGCGCTCGAGAGCTGAAGGCCAGGTAAACACAGCACAGCTCAGCCCACCCTGCGTCTTGTTCGCTGTGTGGGCCATATTTGTTTGGTATTCTCAGGGGACGTTAAAAACCATGTGCCATAAAGAATTTGCAGTCAGATCAGAGGATTGCATGAGATCTTTGAGAATCACCTCAGTTACCTGGGGAAAAAGATTCCTTTTAGCAAATAAGTAATTCCTATATTTGCTGAACTTGATGTACAGTAATATGCACTATGGAATCAGCATCCTTACACTTCATGAGTAGATTTGGCTTAAAAAGAGGAAACACCCAGCGTGGAAGTCTATTAAAGCAAGTAAATTTCACTTTAAACATGATGTCGGTGAAGTCATTTAAATACATTTCGGTATTTAAATAAAACATAAAAATCTATATGAATTTTGAAGTGGTGGTGGGATTTCGAGTGTTTTGAAGCTTGACTCTGGGTCTCCCAGACTGGGATTCCATTCACACATGAGCGTGTGGCTGGGCCTGGTCCCTGTGGCCGGAGATTCTGATGCCTCAGATTCTGGCTTGGAGCCTGGGTGTCTGCAAGGGGCTTCCGGTCTGCTGTACGGAGGTGGAAACTGCCGCCTGTGCCCCTCTTGCTCTGAGAGGGGAAGTTCTGTGGAGCGCCCTTGGGGTAAAGGCAAGAGGAAAAGAGCCATGTGGTGCCGAGTTCGGGCACTGTGACACCAGGGCCTGGCACGTGCTGCTGGGGTGAAGTGCTTGTTTTGTTCAAAGATGTTTTTTGGGTCTTAAAAATAAACTCCCAGGACTAGCTTTGAGAGCACAACATTACTCTTTGCCAAGGAGGCTAGGGCCCGCTCAGCACGGTGTGGGTAGTGGGAGCAGTGGCTGGGGGGGGGGGGGAGGCGCTCCCCTCACCTATAGCCAGACCTGGGTGGTGAGTACCTGTGGCATGACAGAGCTCTTTTTCTCTGAGCCAATGAAAAGTTAATTTTCTTAAGCATTTTTTTGAGTTATCACCTTTTACTTTATTTTTTATTTTTTATTGAGGTAATATTGGTTTACATTCTAAGAGTTGATTACCTTCACATTCATGAATTTTGTCTTCCATTCCAGTCTTTACCAAAGACAAACTGAACTTCAAGACAAAAGTGAAATTTCAAATCCAGAGAAGTCGACTTTTAAGGACAATGAGGAATTTGACTTGTCTTTTGACTGTAAGTTCAGATATAAGTACTGATATTTATAGCTGCTAATGTAGAAAGCGTAGTTTTCATGAAATAGCCATTATTGTGAAAAGCAAATCATTATAAATTGGGGCATAAATGATTATCACCAGCCAGGTGAATTCTTCTGTCACTGAATTTTTCCTACTGGGTGACAAATCTAATTTTGTAAACCTAATTCTTCGAAGTATAAGAACATTCTATCAAGTATAAGGACCAGCGCCGAGCAGCTGCATTGCTTGCTATAAGGAAGGACTGGCGTGGTTGTTTTGCCTGAAACTGAAGCATCCCGTGATCTGTCACCCCATATGGGAGCATGCCTGTCTAGCTGCTGGGGTTGGCGCCTCACGGGCCATTGCTTGTTCCTTGTGCAGATGCAGGGAGCGTGCTGAGGCAGTTTGAGGTGGACAGGCTCCATCCCGCTGGGGACATGCCTCACATGGATGCTGCCCCTGTCGCTGCTGCCACTGCCATGCCTGCCTCCTGTCACTCCGCAAGTAAGTTTGTCCTTAATAAATAGCATGGCCATCTCCTGAATGCAGTTTTTGTGCTCTGTAAGTCATGTGTCATTGGTGGACTTACTGTAAGCGTAGATCATTCGAAGGCTTGGTTGGGGTGTTGTCATGGTTAAAGACACTTCCTGAAGTAACTCTTGATTGGAACATCTAAAGACAGTGCTGAGGGAAAAAAACTGAAGGAAAGGTTTGTCATTTCGTTTTCCTATATCATCTGTTTTAAAAGGTGTTTCTTCAGTTGCTAGAGTCTGACAGAGCAGTGACCTATTGCTCAAGATACTTCCATGCAAGGCACTCCAGAAAACCTTAGCGTCTTCAGAGGTCATGGTGGAAATCGGAAATGACAGCTGATAGCCACTGTACAACTTTAAGGCGTTGTGGCAGTGTGCTCTTGTTTCTTTTTCTATCTCTTTGCTTTAAAACATTAGAACAGGAAAACCTTTGTACTTCAGTTTCTTTTAAAGATGACACTGGAGGAAACTGATCTTCAGACATCTCTTATTTGGCCTGCTCTCTCTTTCCTCTTACCTTCTCCAGGTACCCACTTCCAATTTGGAGGGAGGGAGGGCAGCTGAAGGGGGGACTTGAGCCTCGTTCCAGGGTGCTGCCAACTGCCAGGTGCTTTTCTCCTTGAACTATAGTGTTTATGCCTCAAAGTTGGAGGGGAATGCCTCAAGTAAAAGCACCACTGGTCGTCCTAAGCACTGGGAAAACATCCTCTACAAAGTCTCTTGTGCGCAGTTTCTTGGTTTAAGTCATAGGACCCAGGAATATGAAGGGTGTTAAAAGAAGCTTGAGATTTTGCTGATTCCAAAGTAGATCTGCTTTGACAAGCACTAAGACTTGACTAAGATGTTTCTCTATGCTCAGTACTTTCCTGGGCTGGGCTTACAGCATCGAGCTTAGAGCATCGAGCCAACCTGATTCCCAGTGGGAACAGGAATTGAGGTTGGGCTGGGGGGGCACAGTGGGCACCTGCATCTGGTAGCAGTCACTGGGTAGAGACCGAGTAAGTAGGGGGTAAAGGTACGTCAGCAAACGGCGGAAGCTAGTGGAGTAGAGTATAATAATGGCTTTCAAAACAATTCCTAAATAGTATTCACGCCGTCATCTGTGTACAAAGGGACATGAAAGAGGCCAAAACTTGCTATATTTGAAGTGCCCAGTGGAAATGCTGCTTTCCTTTTTGCTCTAACATCCAAAGAGGTGTCTCCCTGCCAGTCTGCAGCTAGCGTAGCACCCACAACAAGGAAGTAGCCCTTTCTCCCTGATTTCCCGAAATTAGACTGTATTTGACAGCACTGCTGTGCGCGAGCTGTGACGGCATTCAGGGGAGCCTCCCCGTGCAGGGAAGGGGTTGTACCTGTGGTGGTACGCAGCTGCCTCTGCTGGTGTTTGAATTTCATGACCAGGCTCAGGAGCTGGAGAAAATAAAGAGACCTGTGTGGCCTGTTAGGGAAACGAACTCAGTTCCTGCTGGTGACTTAAAACAGCACAGCAGAAAGTCCCCTAGTGAAGCTGTAGATTTACCTCTGGCATTGCTCAGGGGGAGAAAGTTGAGGTTCTAGGCCACCGCTGGGGAGAAAGGTCAGCAAGCACACTGTGGGACTGAGGTTAGTCCAGCCTGCGAGGTACCAGCTTGTGCCCAGGGCTATGGGGATTAGAAACTCACCGTGTCGGCCTTGCCAGGCACCCATGGCAGTAGAAGGAACCCAAAGGCGCGGCTTTGACCCAGCAGACACAACGCCGTGCAGGTCCAGTGCTGGGGAGGGCCCCGGCACGGAAGGAGAACCGCAGGGCAGTGACATTTACGTCTAGTCATTTGGGTCCTCATGAAGAGGTTCGGGTGTGCAAGGCTTCTGGAGACAGTGAAAGCAAGGCCTGGAGCAAAGAAACCCAGCCGTGTTCAGGTAATCGTCAGTGTGTCTGGATAGACACTCGTGAGGCAGAAGTTAGGGCGATGTCTGGAGTCACTCTGGGAAGCAGGCAGCTGGCCAGAGCCTGGGCCGCGTTGGTTTGCACCCTCCCAGGCTAGCGCAGAGCAAAGCCGGGCCTTCTCTGAGCCCACAGCTGGTGCTGAGGAAGGTGAGGGGGAGGGTTGCTTGAAGGCAGAGATTGACGTGGGGCGGGGGTGGGGGCATCAACGAGGAGGTCAGTGCACTGCAGTAGGTGGTCACCAGGAGCCGACTGTAGCAGTGCAGCCCAGCAGCCCATGTCAGCGGAGCAGGGGCAAGTGCCAGGAGCCCCAGTGGCTGGGTGCACATGGCGTAGAGAGCGTGATTGCAGGCAGGGAAGTGAGAACTGCAGGTATGAAGCCGCTGCTTGGGGTTTCCATGTTTTCATGGCAGGGAGCTTCTTAGGCACATGTGTGGGCCGAGGGATAGATCAGGGCCCGAGAAGAGACATGGCATGATCAGGAAGGAGGTCAAGCTAAAGCTTTTTTGGGGAGGGGGGATACAGCCTGGAGGATGTGGCTGTGGCCACCGCAGAGGGCGAGAGAGAGACGCGAGCACCTCGGAGGGCAAGAGTTCCGAATCTGTTGCATGAAGAGAGGGGGACCAGTGGTTAGATGACGGTCCTCGAGACAGGAGAGGTCAGGTCAAAGACAGGCAGAAACGCAGGGCTTGCCTTGGCAAAGGGTGCAGGAGTGGAGCTGGGGAGGATGAGAGCGTGAGCAGGAGGAGGAGGCTGTTGTGCATCTCAGTCATGGAACGGTTGCGTGGAGTGGAGCTGGGGACCAGCAGTTGGAGCAGCAGATAAGCATCCAGCAGCCTTCATGAGGCCTGCAAGGGCCCCTGCAAACTGGTCCCACGCTCCTCTGAAAAACCTCACTGGAAGCTGCTTGTTCTTTATTTCCTACTTTATTAGACACAGATGAGAAACAAGTTGAAGAACAGAAGGAAGAAGACAACATATGGGAACAGAAAACAAAGGAACAAAGGCAGAGAGAAGAAAAATGGCATAGTGAACAACAAGAAGCTCTAGAAAGGGAACGGAGAGAGCTAGAAAAACTGGATCAAGAACGGGTAATGTGAACAAGTCATGTGAATTCAGTCAGTCCTGGTTTCTCTACCCTCTCTGGGTCCCTTGCTCTTGGGGAGGGGGCGTCCGTAGTGTGTCCTGACGCCATAGAGCAGCAGCTAACTTTTAAAAGCCTCCCTGAGCATCCTGAGCTGCTTTTTCTAAGAACCCTGACAAAGGCCTCGAGGAAAGCCTCGTTCCTGTGGCCTCTCAACATGCATTCCCCTCAGGCCCTGGAAGCAAGCCGGGAGAGGAGGACCGGGCTGTGCTTGGCTCTGGCTCTTCCCTTTGTGAGTGGGCCTTAAAGCCCCCCCCCACCCCAGTCCCGGCTGGCCTTCTCTGACCCCACTGCGCCCAGGCAGAAGGCTCACACTGCACTCCCTGCCGCCTGTGTCCTGGGTATGTTACAGGGCAACCCTAATATAAAATGGGTTTGCTTGACTGGGTTTTTATCCTCGAACGGCACTTATAATGCTTTAACTGTAGGCACACACAACAAAGGTTAATAAAGGGTTTTATTTACAAGGGAAGGAGAAATAGCGTAGTGAATAACACAAAGGGAAGAGAGGGATACAGATTTGTAAATATTTTACCAGTTTTTTGGAGCTGGAACCTAATGGTGCGCTGAGAGCTGACTTTTAAGGAAAAAGAAGGACCCCCAAGGCCCACGTGTCTGCTTTTATATTCAGCCTGGCTGCTCAACTCCACCCTCAGGTCCCAGTGATCCGCTCTTCGATAATGACCTTATGGGATTTGTAGTCCTTGGATCTTGTAGGTCTGGAATGGGGGTCGAAGTCCATAACCTATTTGTGTAATCCATTCAGGAGGGTCTTTCCCCCTAACAATTACATGAGCCTTCCGGGGCATGCTCCTCGTGCTCCTGGGTGGGGGACCCCTTTCTTCATTGACGTGACGGGGCCTCTTCTCTCTGCCGACAGCAGGGCTGCAGCTTCAGAGGAACATAGAGCTCCTGGCGTGCAGCTGGCGCTGAAAGGATGTGAATTAGGTTACCGTGCATCTCCTAAACTCTTTCAAGGTCTTAAAAATGTTTGTGTACATGTGTCTCCTTTTTCACAGAGGATAATTGAAGAGTCCTTGAAGAGTGAAATAGAAAAGGAATTAGAAGTGAAAGACAAATCTGGTTGCTGTGAAAATCCTCTAGAGAAATACATGAAAATCATCCAGCAGAGCCAGGACCAGGCGACAGTGGACCAGGTGCCGCGGCTGGGAACGGGCTGGCCAGAGGCGGGGCGCGAGCGCACTGTGGTGTACTGGAGAACCTCGGGTCAGAAATCTGTCTTCTCCACTCGGGACAAAGTGATGAGGGCATAGAAAATCCAAAGTTCAGATGGAGCCTCGAATCGTTTTAATTATATTAAACTCTTGACGAAATGTCATCACTTTTCTAGGGTAAAAGATGTAAGAGATTTTGATAGTTTATAAAAGTTGGGGCATCTCTGACTATTTTAAGAACAAGAAAGAGCTATAATGAAACTTGCCTGGCAATGAATAATGAATGCATTGGTCCAGTCACATCTTAGTCTTACCAAGTCTGGGCGCTGCGGGTGTTGCGACTGCGCATGAGAGCGCATATTTCGATGCTCTTGCTGGGTTTCGTGGACTCCTTAAATTACAAATATGTTTCAAAAGTAGTTCTCCGAAGACTCATAAATCGTCTAGTGAGAGCTACACCTAACTGCAACACCCTCCTTTCCCCCTTTGCCTCAGGACTTCAGGAAGACCGTCAGAGACACCTCACAAGTGGACACGCTGCCTTCTAGCGAGAAGGATGAGAGGTATGGCGCCCCCGGCCCTGTGCGCTTGGCAGAGGGTCGTATCGGGGCTGCTCTTGTCAGCCCAGGGAGATGGCCAGCTCTTGAAGGCTGTGTGCAAGAAACGGTGGACTCAGAGTTATCCATTCCCAAAAAAGACTGTCTCGTAACTTACGAAATAGCTTCTGATACGAATTGTCAGCACGGGCAGACACCCCACAGGGAAGGAATGACAATTTTGTAGAGATCCCTGAATAAACTTGGCAAGAACTTAGACTTTTTAAAAAATTTACAAAGTTTTTAAATTTCTGTCTTTTCCTAACTCAGTGCCACTGGCTTTTCTCAAGAGGAAGCAGATGACTTCTGGTGACCGTGGGTGCCCCCAGCTTCACGTAATGTACCCGGCTATGTGCTCTCTGCAGTAACACAAAGTTGTCAATAAAAATCCTGAGTAGCTCACCAGTGTTGTCTTGGTTTCATAATTTCATTTGGATTGTAATATATAAATCAAAAATAATCTTCCTGGGTAACACCTTGGCATTTCTCACTGAGCCCTTTCATTAGGCTACAATGAGCTGTGCCTTTCTTTCTTTTTTTGGTCTGTTTTTGTCTGAAACTCATCTTTTTGGTCATATTCCATTTTGCAAGTTCCAGCTAGAGCTGTCAAGCAGGAGGCAGTCTTCCGGAATCTCTCTTCCTGATCGCTCCCTGCACGGAAAGATACAGGCTTCTGCATTCTAGGAAAAGTACAGTGTTGCCTCTTCTTACTTCGGACATCTTCGTCTTGAGCAACCAAACCCTTCTAAGATAGTGACGAAAAGAAAAGGTAGCATTCAATGCGTTCTTCTACGTGCGGGTACTGGAAACCTTCTTCTGTAGTAACTCACTTAGTAGTCTGATGGCTATCAAGTGCCCGGTGTGGAGACCAGTACCCTCTCTGGCCTGACCAGTCTGGAGTGGTTCTAGTGGAGGACATCCTAGGACTTGTGTCCTACCCCAGAATGACCTTTTAGAGACCACACTCAAGCAAACCAAGATAACTGAACTCGACTGGGGCATCAAGGTGACCTCCCAAAGAGACTTGGTTCTTGCATCCGTCTTCCTTGCACGCTGCACCTCCCAGTCCAGTGTGAGGCCTGGGGACACACCTCGGAAGTTGCTTAATGCCCCTGCCAGTGTGGTCACCAGAATGTGTGTGGAGAACTGCTCTGAGGGTAACGACCACCCCTGTTTAAGTATTTTCTCCTTATTGAAATTCTGTCAATGTAGTGTTCTCCTGACCTCCACGAGCATCTGCGTGATCGTTACGCTAACCTCTATCAGGTAAGTTGCTTTATTAAGCTCTCTGCAGTCTTACTCGTTTGCTTGGACATACTCCATTGTTCATTTTCCTTGACTTGCTACTTCTGTGCATCTAAAGCAGCTGCCTCCACGTTGACAAAGTGCTCTCGAGTAGATGAACCTAATCAGTCAGCCTGTCCCAAGGTCTTGTTACCTCTCAAACCTTTGTGACTTTCCAAGCTGCCACCTTGGTGCTTCCCGGCAGCCGAGGGTGCATCAGGCCTGGTTCATTCCCCTCACAGTTGGCACCTTATGCAGGTGTGTGGCATCCAGATGCTCGGACAGCAGCTGGGAGAGTCTGTAGTTACCCCTTCTTGGGCAAATGGGGAGATGAGCGATTTGCCACCTCCCTCAGCACTCGGTCAGGTGTGGTGTCCAGCTGTGGATGGTGCGCCTGTGGATACAGCATTCTACATTTGCTAGTCCGTGGGCTAGAGACTAATCCGTAGTCTGTCAGAACCAGATGATCTCAGGTGGCAGCCGCAAAAGCTGCCAGGTGGATGTACAAGCTTCCTCCAGTGAGAGGTTCACAGGCTGACCTTCTGGGGTGACCTCAGCCCTAGATTCATGGTTAACTAGAAGCTTAACCCCAGGAGCAGCTTTTAAAGTCTACAAAATACCCCTTTCAGGGAAAGACTGGGAGATGGGTCTATTTCCTCTGCTCTGAGCCCTGACGGCAAGCCAGGCTATCCCAGGAATGTCCCTCGGGCCGCAGCTGCTAAAGCCAGGGTGCAGGCCTATGGCTGGCTCCTTCCTGGGAGATGCTGGGTGTTTGGGCTGGAGGCGGTGTAAACACTGGCCTCACTATTCTGAGGGTGGCAGTGAGCCCTCAGGTGTGCGCTAAATTAGAAGTCTGACTTTCAGGCAGCAGTTTTAACATATGCCAATAGACCCTTTTTGGTGAAAGAACGTTGATGAGTCATGTGGAGCTGCTTAAAAGCTGTTCGTTTGTGGGTGTTGTGGATTCAAGGCCTGATGGCTTGGGTAAGAGCTGGGTGTTTGGGACGCCCATCCCTCAGGAGGAGGGATTCTTAAAAGTTGAGGTACTGGATGTGGGATCCAAATCCTTTCTGTAGGGGAACGTGAGCCTTGGGTGTTCCCTCCCTAGTGGTGTGGCACCAGGCTGCAGGCAAGGGTTAGGGAAGAGCATCTAAACTTCCTGTTTCTTGTTTGTCTGATACATACTATCTGGACTAAGTTTGTATTTCTTTCAGGGGGAATTACTCAGTGTGGAATGGTACTTTTGGTGTGTCCAAGGGAAGGGGTGGTTCAAGGGCCTATGACACCATCCTGGACCAGAAACCTCAGGTAGTATCTTAACACTTTACACATTCCTTTTTTTTTAAAAATTGGCTTGTATTTTCAAAGGCCTGTCTGAAGTAATTCATTGTATACTTCATTTTCCACCTTAGGATTTGATAGTTTCATTCATGTATTTATTTTTTCCAGTCAATATTACTTCTTCGTAGTAGTCTGAATACTCTGCATCCTGGCAGAGTCCATTTTAAAGAAAATAAGTCCTTTTAGGTAGCACTTAAGGTGGCTGCATCATGTAGAATGCCACGTGCCGAGACGTGGAAGTGAGACTGCCCTGGAGAACGCCTGCGCCCACCTCCACAGGACTCCCTGGCCGCAGGACTCCTGGACCGGTAAGTTAAATCTTCCCCAGGTGGTTCTTAGCACAGTAACATTTCAGTAGCAAAATGGTGAGAAATACTGGGGGCAGTTTGGAAAAAAAATATTCTTTGCCAGACCTGTCTTAGCTCTTTTTGTAATTTTGTTTCCTCAGAACTTTCCATAGTTCTAGTGATCCAAATACTTATTAGCTAATTTTCCCTAATACTTTTTGTACAAACATCTGAAGACAGTTCAACCCCATACTAGCTAAAGATGTCACATTTAGGGAAAAGATACTAAGAATGTAGATTGCCTCTTTTAAATCTTATGACAATTTTTTTTTCCCTGTGGAATCTTTGGTCCTCGTTGTTAATGAACGTGAAAGTGTTTTACTTGCTGATTTGTAAATGGGTAGGTAGGTCCCTCTCCTATAACTTTGACTTTTTTTTCATCTCATAAAAGCCAGGAGTTGGAAGGTGCAACTAGAGGCATGGAAAGCTTGCGATCCCACTCTCTAGAGGTTGGTCCCATCCCTCGTGTCGGGGCCACTGTCACTGGTCAAGAGATTGCACGTGACCTTGTCTAGGCGTGATTTACACACAGCTTGCTCAGGTGGCTCCTGGCATCTAAGAAATAGTTGCAGAGTGCGATGTAAACAGACGGTATTAAGCAGTGTGACAAATGCCATGCTAATGGGATGGCTCTTGCTCCCCCACCAGGCATGTGTGAGGCCCACGATCCCCAGGATGTTCAACAGTGACAGAAGTTGGCCTTCACCGCAAAAGCTCCAGCACAGAGCACCCTATGCAGCGTCATGCTGACTGGTAAGTTGCTCCAGCATTACAAAATGAAATCCTACCTAACAAATTGCTGCATTTGAGAATAGTGGCTAGAGCTAGATATTTTGTTAACATTTCTGAACTCATCCTTCTTTGGGCTTCTGTATAATGGTCAGTGGCATTTGGACCTTTATGAAGATTTGTCAGTTTCGACTTTCCCCAAACAAGCACTGAGTTAATCCCGTGGGTTTGTTGCTTGTATTCGTGTAGCTGGTCAAAACTGATATACCGTTCACCAAGAACTATGCCGCCTTATGCCATTTTGTGTAAAGTATATAGCCCAGTGGAGTACAATATTTTCTCAAATTGTTCTTGCTCAAAATAATTTGTCAGCACTCAGACTTGATTTCCATACAAAAAACATAACCTTGAGTAAGACATTTAAAAATGACACCATGCTGAGGACAGAAAAGATAGTATTTATGTATGGTAAGAAGGCAAGTGAATGAAGCTATAATTTTATTTCATTACGCTTAGTACATCCACAACTATTTCCACCTAAATAGATCTTTAAAATAAGCATACACAAGTATTGACTATTATCTACAAATATTTATTGTAACACTTGGATAGAACTACAGGAAGCCCTTGGCACTGATAGAAAATATTGATTCACTGTTAGGTTACAAAAATTTATACATAGCAAAATTTAATGCTCTTTACATAAAAAATATTAGACTACTTAAACAAAACTCTCAGAAATTCTTGGTAATAGCTACCAGAATTAGAAAAGTAAAATTAGGCTTAAGACACTGCCTTTTCTAGAACACTGAACTCTAACAGCACCTCCACTGCTGGAAAAAATATTTGTCAGTCATGCAACAGGAAAATAAAACACCAAGCTAAATCTGGAACAACTGTCTACATAGAAGAGCTTCTTCCAATTAAAAAAAAAAGTCAAGATCCAAATAGGCATTTTTAGGCATTAACAACAACAAAAGAATCCAAATGAAATGTTATACTTGATGTTCAATTTTAATAGCATCTTGATAAAGGTATGCTTCCTTTCATTTTAATACATTTCAGCACATGTATATGTTTTAAAATCCAGGAAACAGCCAAACCACAAGTTAATTCTTAACATGAATATACATAGTTAGTCCTATATTATGCAGCCCCTTTTAAAAAGCACTGATGCACCCAACAGTTATATGTATCATTTCATAAAGAACACAAAGTTTACCATCACTAGTACCCAATACCTATAGTCACTTATGCTGTGAAACACAATGATTTAGAAGGCAAGTTTCATTTGAAAATGGCTTCAACTCAAGCAGGGTTTTTTTTTGTTTGTTTGTTTTTGTTTTTTGCTGAACATTGAACTTTATTCTCCCAAGAAAACTAAGATTTAGATAAAGGTGAAATAAATACCAACTCTAATTTCAGTATTCAAGTCTATAAAAGTAGGTTTGTGGTCTGTTTGTAATTAGGTTTTAGATTGTTGGTATGAAACTGTAAACTCATTCAGACCACATAAAAATAGTTTAGGATGGTGATCATTTTAATAAGGTAACACTTCTTAAGAAAAGCATTTGTGGAATAAAATTTTATGACGGATTTGGGGGTTCCCATTGTATAAGTTGTTAGAAATTTAAAGCAAATACCCATTAAGGCAGAGCTGACACTCCCCCCCCCCCCAGGAATGACAGTTTACTTTTAAAAAATGAAATCTATTATAAAACTGATTCAGGAAAGCTTGGCCATTAGTCATAATCTAGCTTCAGTTGTAGGTGTAGCAGAGTTAGAGTAGTTCATGTTAGCAAGGGTGGGGATTTCTGATTAGATCAGGAAATTAATGTGTCCTGGCCTTATGGGGGAGAGTCAGCTAATTAAAGTCAATTGTAAGAATCATATTATCTTTGAGCCAAAGTTTAATAAATGTCACCTGTCAGAAAGGGAACTTCACTTTATTCCCTACATAGATAGATCTGAGGACAGATGACATGTGAATTTAGCTCGCATCCCTTGATGCTGGCACATCTTAGGTCCCTATCAAGGAAAATGATGTAGCCCAGTCAGTAGGACTGCTGTTATAATAAAGGAGCATGCTGTGAATTTAAGGATGAATAATCAAAGTGTTGCCTTTTAAAATGGCTAACGTGAAACCGCCAATATCTGTTTTAAGGAGAAAGATTTACCCACTGGAAGATTTTCCTAGAAATACATCCCAGCAGCTTGAGACAGTGAAGTGTTTGTACTTCTACATGAGTTTGTTTGGTGGGATACACATCTGGACTGCAGAGCAGTTGTCTGATGATTTGTCAGAGCTGAAAATTCGTCGGCTGAGACTCTGGCAAACACTTATGTGTAAGAATTGAGCTGTTCTTTGGACCGAGACTGGATATCTTGCAGTTCCTGTTCTTCCTTTGCTTTGATATCCTGGTAAGCCTGCATTTTGCTTGCATCCTTTAAGTAAGCCCAGTTAGAAGACAGTATCATGAGGAAGTGGATCTGGAAAAGAAGGGTGAGCATGATGGCTAGTGAGCACGTCAGAGGCAAGCAAGCGGCTAGTCGGATTAGACAGTCTTTGCTTTACGAGGGGGAGAGGTAAGTTACTCTATTAATACTCACTCTGCTATCAGGTATCGCGCTGACGGCATGCTCTGCTAGTGTGCTTAGTATTAAGAGGCTGAAGGAGTTAGTGCACGAACATAATGAACTTGGAAAAAACAATTGTTAATAAAGAGCAAACATGGAGTGGGCACTTTTTACCATTTTGAGAGTAATTTAAAGACTAATTCAAAAGCATGTTGGGTTTTTTTTTTTTTTTTAAGTGCAGTGCAAACAGCTTTCCTATCTGTGGAGAAGAATCAGCTCCCCAAAGGGCCTGCCTGCAAGTGTGAAAAATGTTTATTTTGAGTCAGTAAGAAAAAGTACATATTTAACGTGGAAAAGTTAAGTAAATATCAAAATGAAAATTAAGGACTATAAGCAGAATGTTAACATTAGTTTTCATTTTGTAACTGCCCTTATTTCACGTCACAAACTGGCAGAGCCGTATCCTGTGCGGCTGACGTGGCAAGCACTTACTTCCTCTCCTTCCTCAGCACACATATTTCCTCTCCACACATCGAGGCCTTCAGGGCCAGGCACAGCTTTTCACCTGTTAAAATCTTACGTGCAGTTTGAGAACCAGCTCTGAGAAATCAGTTACTGCTCACCCAGACAACCATCTACGGTTGTCCATGCTGTGGGCTCTGGAAGGAATGACTGTGTGTGTGCAAAAAACACAGAAAGTGCTTTTTGTTTTTCAGAGAAATAAAGGCCAGCCATTTTGTTTTCTCTTCAAATTTCCATCTGGCTTATTTGAGGGGCATTTGTTTGGTAACAAGCCACGTGGTCATAAAAATTTCTTACATACTGGCAAAATATTTTTCAGAAAGTCAGACAAAATCCAGATTATAATGTTTCTCTTCCAGCTCATCTTCAGCACGTGTTTCCACTTGCATCATTGAAATTGGTTCTCAAGCAAGCAAAAAGAACGGAAAATGCAGGTATTTTTCCCAAAGTTTTAACACTTTACTTAGAAATGCTGCTCAAAGTTTAAGAAAACTATTTTTCAATGTACGCTCACCAACGTCAGGTAATAACTGAATCCTTCTCAGACTGGAAGTAGCCAGCTATCACTCATTGTTCTCTGATTCCTGTACAGTGTCATCTTATTAAGCTGTGAAATGAGCTGACTAGCGCTATTTACAAATTACTGTAACAAAACTGCAGAAACCTAAACTCTGCTTTAGTCTGGGGTGTCAGTGATACTTCGTACTACATGGTATCCTGCTCTCTAAAGCTCCTTATTGGCCTTATGCAAGCTAGAATTTAGTGCAGCAATCTTCCCGACTCTTAAACTTCAAAACCGCATAGTTATATGTGGTAGCCATCATGTAGATCAGCTGGTGGAAGAGAACAGAACAGGACAGTAAGATACAGGCATGAGGCCGGTGCCACATACGTCTAAGCTGGGGGGAGGGGGAGCTCACGACCTAAGGGGTTTCTTTCCTCCCATTTTAGTCACAACAAGAGATTTTCCTACCTAGCACAGCTTCTCCTTTCACACATGGAGTCCCGGACTCTGCCCTCAGTCAGCTTATGAGAGACTGGGAGGGGTGTGAAGAATAACGGGAGCACTAGGTGAGCAGCTCAAGAAAGAAGCCGAAGGCCACGCTTGCCCGCCTTTTTCCCAGACTGTCTGCTCAGCAGCAGCGCCCTTCCTGCCTGGGGCAGGGTTCCTGGGGTGTTTGGGGGAGTCTGTGCAGAGAAGTGTGACTTACCCCAAGCAGCTCTGGGTTTTAAAATCAGACTGAGTCCTGCAAGGTTGTGTACATGTACACAGACCCACCTATACATGTGTTCACACGGGCGACCCTCACCATTCACAGGTTCTGTACTTGACAGTCTGCATAGATTGGTTTTGGACCCTCAATCAACGCACCTTGATTCAGGTAAGCATTTTTTTTTACTTAGTGCCGTGTTTTGTGTTTAGTGAGTCCACTCTGTAAATGGCTCCTGGCTGTCATGTGAAGCACTGGCTGGTGTTTCTGAGGGCAACAGGGCGAGGTGCTGGTGGAGTGCCTGGTGCTAAGCCACCTCCACTCAGACGGGCCTTGCAGTGCTCTGGCCACCACCGCGGAAGACACGAAGCAGCACCCGGAACAAGGCTCGCATTCCTGGGCTTACAACGCCATGCCCGAGGCCCACAGAAACCTCACCCATGCTTCCCTGCAGGTGCGTGGCTCGTGCCACAGCGGTCAGTGTTTGGGCAAACGGTAGGGGTGCAGCTGTGCAGGCTTGTGGCTATGCACACGTATTTCCATTTCAAAACTTAGAGTTCTGGACGAACTATGCAACCACGCACAGGCCAGTCCCAGCTAACAGGTGTTGGTGCCTGCCTTCTTTCCACACACTCCAAATCACATTACCTAAGTGCGGTGCCAAGACAGCCGAGTCGCACCTCCTGCTGTCTAGACACGAGCAAGATTACTCGGGCGGCAGCTAACCCAGCTCGTCTCGGGACTGTCTGCTGTAGCAGACTGGCAATAACTGGAGGGGAAATCTGTCGTCATGTGCCTGCGGGGGCAGAGTGGGCAGTCCTGGAGCTGTTACTCACCAGGGCGATGACGGTGGCACCAGCTCCTGCACAGGCCACGATGAACAGGTGGTAGGACATGTAGAACTAGGAGAGAAAGGGAGCCGCCATCAGTGTTTTACATGGTGAGCTGCTTTGGGAAGGCTGGGTGCACCCCTGCAAGCCCAGGTCTCAAGCCTGGCTACCCACTGCCGTCACTTTGGGGGCTTTTAAGTCTGTCCCAATCAAGTGACATTCTGGACCCATTAAATCTGAGGATCCGAGCTGGGCCTGTGCCCTGCGCGCAGCCAAGGCTGAGAGCCCCGCTGCAAGCCAGTCTGTGCCAGGGACACGCATGCTAACTGGCCACAGGGAGGGGCTGGTGAGTCTAGCGACTCGTTGCTTTCCAGAAACACATTAGGATTCTCTGACATGTATGGGCTCCCACTGGTGTGTTTAAGAATTTTCCTTTATTTTCACGCATTGGCTTCTGATTTATAGTCTTAAAAGTAACGGCCATTTTTCTTTCCAGAATGATCTGCTAACTATAATTTGGTTTATGACTGATTCAGAAAATCTCTTTAAATGTTCCACTTGGAGAAACTATCAGAATGTAGATTCTTCTTTTTCCCCTTCAGATTTGCCGGAGTGGAGTCACTCACCAGACCCTCCCTGTGGCCAGTTAGCATGCGTGTCCCTGCCACAGACTGTCAAAACAAAGCTGTCTGACTCCCACGCGTGTCACTGAGTGGACCAGGTGAAATGGCTGCATAGTGCGGACTCTGGTCAGTTCAGTCAAGGCGTCTCAGAAGTGTTTTCTCACTAGCACTCAGCCCTCGAGCCCCTTGGTAGCGCCATCGTCTGATGGGACAGTGGGTACCTCATTGGTGTTGCAGATGTTCTCCAGAGCAGAGCCACATATTCTTCCTGGGAAAGCATTCCAAGGAATGATACCTGTGGAGTGAAGCGCACGGAAGGTGAGCTGTAGTGCCCGCCACGGTCCTCACCACTGCGGGTGCCGACTCCAGGGCAGTCTCGGCTACGTCCGTCACAACAGGCAGGCGTGCCTTCTGCAGAACTGGCCTTGCGGGCAAAGGGCACTATTTGGAACATTTGGGTAACAGGTAAGAGTAAAGTCAACTGGCTCCTAAGAGACTCAAATGGTCTGGTTTTTGTCCCTACAAATTACTCTGTTTAGTTGAGCTGATGTTTGTAAAACTTGATTTTCAAAGGTAGGTAAGTTTTGTCCTACAGTGAACTGATGAGTGACAGTTTAACTGAAGGACCCCCCCCCCCCGTCATAAAACAGACCACATGCTGAGAGCAAACATGTCTGCATGGGTTTCGGGGCCTCGCCACGTGCTAAGTTCCAAAACTGAGTGTTCGCTCAGAGACTTGGGTGGCACCTTGACGAACTTGAGATTTGTGTAGCTTTGTTGTGCAAATGTATTAGAAATACTTTTGAAGATCCCATTTGGAATCAGCAGATAGACGCTGCCCACCATAGAGTGGGAACAACCTAAGCACAGCTTAAATTATGCTTCACCCAGAAGGAGAGGGAGGAGGGCCAAAGCAAGGAAACTCTTTCCACCTTTATGGGCAAGAACGTGTCCCTAAATGACAGTGAGACCAGTGCTTTCAAATACAGAAGGTGGAGAAAGTGTTGTCACTATAAAGCTTTGGTCATCATCTAACAGGGATATCATCTGCATGTGTACGTTCATTTACATATACTTAAGAAGTAACTTAGGCTCTGTTTTCAGTCCTTCATAAAGGACAGTGTAGTTAATTAAGCCTTGATCTTTGAGAAGAGATTAGTCCGATGGCTAGTTTTAGGCAAAGAAAAGCAGCAAAAATGAAATAGTCCTCTCTAACAGCAGTTATTTTATCTTCAATTCTAATGGAAAAGCTCTTTCTCCCCTTGGTGGCTATTCCTGCCAAGAACAGGATTTCCTCTTGGGGTAGAAGCATCAGTCCAAGTTCTTACTTAGGGTGCTGATTCTCACTCAGCAGGGAAATCCAGGCTCTAATTGCTTGGAGGCCCAACGTCCCCCTCTGAGGCTTGTCAAAATGACCCACCCACCTTGTCTCCTATTGCGGGGATCCCATTCACTAGGAAATACGTCTTTGACAGCTTTCCTTCTAGATTTATGTTGTTTTTTTAGAGAGGATGGGGTTTAAGCAATAAGTCACTTTAAAAAGACCTAATTTGAGGGGTTGGATGCACAATATTACTTCAGGTGGAAAGTTGGAGGTACCAAATGGAAAAGTGAAGAAAAAATACAGAATCTTTTTTGATTGAATTGCATTAGAAAGTAGCATTCCATTAGAAAGGTTTCCTTTTACTACACCCTTGGGAAAAAAAATGTGACAGCTTTTAGCAACTAAGTGTCTGTTTCCAGCAGAAAATGGAGCATGTCGAAAAATATGCAGTATTCCGACAGAAGACCATGAAAGAGACACCCATGTAACAGTTCGGGCCCTGCCACACGCTCATCTCAGGAGGATAAACGCTAACAGGAGATGGGAGGTAGAAGGAAGTACCGTATTGCCGCACATCCACGCAGATCTGCTCCACGCTGGCCGTGCCGTTGGTCTGGGGCGACTTGATGACCTCACAAGTGGCCCAGATGTTGTGGAACATAAACACGGGCACAGCCGAGAAACCAAACACGCCCAGCCAGGCCACTCCCAGCACATACGTGAGGAAGACGAACTACGATGGAAACGAGAAGGACTGTCACTAAGCGGGCCAGGAGGACACCAGACCCCTCGGCCCACAAGGGCTCCGTCCAGGCAGGTACAGGCTGGGGAGAGGCCAGGGGTGGGGTGGTCCGCTCCAGAGTGATGGCACAGACCATGCTACTTACTGGCTGAAGCCGCCTCGTGTCCCTTTTACCAAAGGTAAAAGGGACCCGAGGCCCCAACAGCTGATCTCGCCTGTCCAGAGAGCTGATGAATGCAGGGCTCCCCATGCTGCTTTCCAAGCATGAGTTTGGAGAACCGGCTTTGCTCCTCGGGGGTGTCCCGCACACTGTGACTTTTTTTTTTTAAGCTCTTTATGCTCACAAGAGCTGGGGCACAGGCCAGAGGCACTGGAGGTGAGAGGAGTCACCAGACACAGAGCAGGGAGCAGAACAGGCAGGTGGACTGAAACACACCACTGAGGGGAGCAATAGGCACAGCAGGAGAAGTCTGCTGCCCCATGTGGGTCGGCACACCCTACCCCCCTACCCCCCCACCCCCTCGCACCGGCCAGGTCTAACTCGCACTTAGCGGCTGCTTCAGAGTGTGGTGCTTAACCCCTTGCACCCCAAGGGAGGCCCTGTGACTTAATTTCTTGAAAGCCACCTTCGTATGCGCAGTGGATAGTGTAACAGGAAAGCCTTTCTCAGAAGGAACGTCGCTGATTTCATTAACCTGTGAAGTTACTAAGTGTGAGATGCTTGAACTTCTGTTAAAAGTATAGCCTTCAGTAAAGTTTGCCCTTGAACATGCTTTTAATACACAGTAAGTCTGGTAAGGTTCTCATTTACCTCTGGTTTTCTTCAGTCTGTGGGATTCACAGCAATTCTGCCAGCAAAGGAGTGGCTGGGGGGAACGCATCGCGCGCCCACTCGTTGCCATAGGCGTTCCAGAAGGAATATAAGCAATTACTGCAAAACCTCCTGCCTTGACTACCAATTTTCAGACAGCTTTGAAAGGCCGCTTCAAGAACCTTGTCGTATTACATTTTCAGAATGTGCACCCACAGAGTGTGTGGGCGAGGGCTTGGAATTCTGGTTTGGCTTTTACGAAGCTGACCTGAAGACCCCCGCTAACATTCCCTACCTCGAATGCCTGCAGGCTACTGGTCGGGCCCAGACAGACATTCTGTTGGTCACCCCAGGAAACTGCAGAGACAGGTCACTTTTCCTTTTACTTCAAGGACATGTCCCCTTCCGGAAGCATTTGCATTTCTAAAAATACTTAAACCAGCAGATTTCAGCAGTTTCCACCCCCTCTCCCCCTGAGGCTCATGGATCAGCCACTCCAAAGTAGGGTTCCTTTTTTCTCACCCTTCAAAAGAAACATTTAACTTTCTACCACCAAGATCTTGGCGAGACACCCCTAGCCTCATGCCTGAGAACTGTGTTCTCAGTGAGCACCCGGCAGGCCTAGTGAAAGCAAGGCCTCTTTTGAGGTAGCAGCTGCTTGCTGGATGGCGCAACTAGCTGAGCTGGCTGAGGGTAGGTAGCTCCCCAAGCATCAGAGCCACGTGTTGCATTGCCCGAGGTCACCAGGTAAGAGACCAAGGCAGCCCTCACCAGAGCAAGTTCAGATGAAGGGGGTACCCGTGGGGGTGGACGTGGAGGTAGCACCCCATTACATCACATAATCTCGACTCTGGGCTAGCTCCGTGGCTGCTTCCTTGCCCCTGGCTCTCCTTCTCTCCTTTCATGCTCACTCGAACAGAACCCCCTCGCCCACAGTCGAACCTACCCCCCGGCCAAAGTTCGGTCTCCTGCATCTTGCACCATGAACCTCTTCTCTGCTGCCGTAGCCTGCCCTGCCCCTGCCGGTTCCTCTTCCCCAGTCGGGTGAGGCAGTGCCAGTCCTCAGTCAAGGGCACAGAAGCTGAGCAGGAGCCAGGGGCCTGCGATGCAGTGGGGACAATACATTTGGCAGCTTCCCTTGGTCCCCCGGGGACAAGGAGCCGTGACTGCCACACCCGCCCTGGGAGGAGGCCACATCGCTTGAGAAACTGAAGTTGTGCTCATCACAGACCCTGGTGCTCAGGCTTGCTTCTGCTCAGCAAGTGGCCCTGCCAGCCACGGTTGCTTCCCTCAGGACTCCCTAACCGTTCTCCTTACACCTGCCCGTTCTTTCAAATGCCAGAGGGGTACAGCCAGCTGCCGGGAATTGGCGCTGCCACCTCTTCCCTCCAGTCTCGCAACTCAGCAGCATTTCCTTCTTACAGCCCCGCCCCTAACGAGCTCTTGCGCTTTGTCCTCCAGACCAGAGGGCAGTTCACATGGCTGTCCAAGGCTGGACCAGGAGAGCTGAGGCCACGAAGCAGCGGCTCAGCTCCCGGCACAGTCAACAACTTTCGAATGTGTGCACATTTCACGTGCCCTGTTAGTCACCCGGTTCTCACCGCACTATAACTAAAGGCGCAGCACTCTTCACTCACGAACACGGCACATGGACTGGCTGACCCCGCAGCCTACAAGCTGTAACAGTGCGTCAGCGCATGTAAGCTCCTACAGGCACACACGTGAAGGGACGCACTGAGCCAATCTGATAGCTCTCGCCTTTCAGAGCAGAAACTTAGTATTTGAAAATACCCCTACTACCCGTATGCTGGTAAAGGACCTGCTGGGTTTAATACCAGTCGCAGATTTACCAAGCACGCGCTGACGATAATTAACCCTAAACTGGAAGAACACGGCTCTGTCAGGACCCCCACGCCCGCCTGCCACTCCGCAGCAGCTTGGCCATCAGACCCCGTTCTCGGGGATGCCGACTCACCATTCCGCTGATGCACCGGCCACAGGCCGTGGTCTTGAACTCGCCGTGCAGCTCCTTCACCGCGCTGGTGGTGTAGAAGCCTTCGGCCAGCAGGATGATCCCATACAGGAAGAAGAAGGACGCGATGCCGTAGATGACATACTGCATCAGCTGTATCCTGGGGAGAGGGAGGCAGGTCCTGGAAGGTTACATTCACGCCCGAGGGTGCTGGTCCTGCGCACCTCCTACGCTGATGGGCCGTGAGGCATCTGGGCCTGTCTCCCGCCCTCGACCGGGCCAATCCTCAATGGGGCTCCCCTCCATCCAGGGCTGCTCATTTCCTGGGAAGACCCTGCAGGCCCCTGGGGCTTAGGAGCAGCGCGAATGGGTGTGGTGCTGGGCAGCAACGGCCTCCCCTGCACCAGCCCCCACGCACGGCTCCAGCGTGCCCAGGGTCCGAGGTGTGTGCCTCGCCATTCTGGGTGACATCCCGGGGGCCAACTGCCCACCCCGGCCTTGTCCCTCTGCGCGGCCCCTTGTCTCTGCGTCCCGCAAGTGAGCTTTAGTGAAAAGTGTGTGTTTCCTGCCAGAGGGCACGCTGTGCACTTTGCAAACACAGCCTGGCTGCATTTGAAGGGCATTTTGGGGGCTGTAGATACTTACACTTCGCTCAGCAGGGCGTGGTCACTGGCGTTGGTGGAGAAGTGCTGCTCCAGAATTGCCACGGTGCCTGCCAGGGCCACATGCCCACAGCCGCAGAACAAGGCCACCCCGGAGAAGCAGAGGATGGTGGCCACGAGCGAGGCGTAGGGGACCCCGCCCAGACACTTGATGCAGCATTCGAAGCAGCCTGCACCAAAGAAGAGACACAGCCGTGTTAGCCAAGACGTCTCTGGGCCCAGGAGCACCTCACACTGGCAGAGGTGGCTCCACTTTTCCACCTTCCCTCCTGTCCTCTAGGCTAATGCCGATGCCCCCAGGCCAGTGGGTCAGCTGTCTCAACTCACTTTCTGTGGGTGAGGACCCCGAGGCTTGGAGAGAGAACATAACTAGCTGGGGACTTGCAAGGGGGGTGAGTGGCAGAGCAGCCAACTGACAGATAGCTATGGAGTAAGTCAGTTCTAGAGCTTTCCAGTCAGTGAGCTGGGAGCTGATGAGCAAGGGGTAAGGAGGAGTAACATTCCGCTAACAGCCAAAAAGCAAGGACAGCAGTGAAGCTGTAGTTCTATGGAAAAAAGTGAGAGGCGGGTTTGCCTGAATCGCAACGTTTTGGGTTCCAAGGACATGAGTTTCTATAGCAGCCAGTGGTTCTCCCCAGCCCTTGACCTGCTGGCAACCGGAAGGAAGAATCGAATACAGTAGTTACACTGTTGCTGGCTTCAGAAAAGTATCACTGTGACCAATCGGAAAGGTGATGGGTTTTGGTCCTTGAAGTCCAAAGTCACCGAGTCCCTCTCCATGGGTCCACCTCGGCTTCATTCAGGTCACTGACCAAATGCCCCCCACCCCCAGGCAGCACAAAGCTCTATTCAGAATCCCCTTCCCCCTCCCCAGCGTCCATCTGCCCCTTCCCGACACACGCTCAGAGTGAGAACCCAGAAGCGGTGACATTAAGTACTTGAAAAGGGAAAAGGAAGAGGGGGGGGGGAGACAAAATGAGCATCCATGAAGTGAAATGAAGGAGAGAAAGTAACAATTCACGTTTCATCTTAAGAAGAATAAAACTTACTCCTTTTAAAAATAATCTTTCACTTGAGCTATCCAGAAAGACCTCCCTGAGGGGCAGAGCCAAATGACATTTCAGTTCGGTGACATTTATGCTGCAGGGGAGCAGAGCTGGCCTCGGGAGATGGCAGTGCCTCTCCTCACTCCCACCCTGGTGGTATCAGACCCTCAAGTACACGGCTATTCAGGGAAAGCGACCTCCACACTGAACGCGAGACAACGTCCACAGGCACTCGAGAGCAGCGCACCACTTCAGGCCCATTAGCCAGTGGAATCTCCCCCTAAAATGGTCTTTACGGCAGACCAGGAAAGGCTGACCTCACTGGTCATGTGACTCGCTGGGGCTGAGCCCCCGCCCATCTCTAGGCTCCCAAACCAAGAGAAGCCAACATCCTTGCCTTGTCATGCAAAGGACAAACAGACCTGCCCATGCTGTGTCCATCCCTGCCCCCCCCGCCCCCCCGCGCCCTCAACTGTGATGATGTTGGGAACAAGATGAAGGCCGTTGTGCCGCCAGAGGGGACGTGTGGGCCTTACACAGAGATGTGGCTTTTGGACTCTGCTGTCCAGCGTGGCAGCCACCAGCACAGACTGCAACTGTTCGATTATTTTCAGTTCCTCGGTCGCGCTGGCCACACTTCATGTACTCCACAGCCACGTGCGCGTGTGGCAGACAGAACATTCCAACCGTGGCAGAACACGGCCTTGGAACCTGCATTCAACTTGCCACAGGGTTCTGAGTTCTGCTTTGAAGTCCACACACTCAAGTGAAGACCCCCCAGGGTCTCTGCGCCCCCCCAGGGGTGAGCGGTAGACCTGTGTTTCCTTCCCTTCAAGGGGATCTGATTAACGCTGCAGGCCGGCAGGCACAACTGCGCGAGCGCGGCAGGGGGAGGCTCAGAGGACAGTGGGTGGGGGTGGAGGGCACAGGCAGAAATTGGCGCCACGGGGAGGTCAGGAAGGCCTTCCGCACGAGACGAAGCGCACAGATGCCAACGCAACTGACGTGATAGTGAGACCTAAAGCTCGTTACCGTCTAAGCATTTTGTTCTGCATAGTTCAGTACACCCGTGTCCTCGCTCACCAGCGGCGGGAGCAGGAGTGCATGCTACAACACACGGCACTTCCCTTCACCGCACAGCATCCTCCTCCATCCCATCACCACTTCAAAGCTCAGCTGCAGGGCGAGCACTTGCTGCTTTCGAAGGGAACATCACACCCTCTCCCTGGCTCAAAAAGACAAACGGGCTTGGGACGCTGCTGGCTGGTCCAAATTCACCACTAGATCAAGGCGACAATTTCATCCCAATTTCTCTCTTTCAAGGCCTTGAGGTACCCCATGCTGTGGATCTAGTTTCATAAAAACAGGGAAAAGCAGGGACTCAAGGGTCTGGGGGATCGCGTCTATGAATCACTCTCCCAGCAGACGCCAACGCTCTTACATTTGTGTGTGGCCGTAGGAAGTCGGCCGTTGGTACAGTTGTCCACACTCGCAGATAAAACTCCTAGGGCCCCTGCAGGCCAACGTGAACAGAAGCTTGTGGAACACAACGTGGGAGGGTTCAGCTGGCTACAGAGCTGATCCTCGCTTGGCTGACCAGGTATCTGCTGGGCTAGTCACCCACGCCGTGGACATCAATCATCTCTAAATGGACTGCCCCCCCCGCCCTGTACTGTCTGTCCGTCTAGAAGCTCTAGCCACAGCACGCACGGCATCGGTAAACACTGGGCAGTGCACTCTCACCCCTCACACTTATCCCAGTAACCCCAAACTACTGCAACAAGTTAGTAAGAAAAGCGGAAATGTCTTCTAATGTGGACGTCACTGCTCAATAGCCTCCCATTACAGGCATTTCTGACTTGAGGTACACGTAGGTGTACACGTGGTGAGGATGGCGGTGGAGACCCCAAAGGAGATGTGGGCCCAGGTTTGGCTTCACGCTCTGCTTTCACCATCTTGAAATTCACATTTTGAACGAGGCTGTCTGATTATTTTCATTTTGCACTGGGCCTACAAATCATGGAGCCACTCGCAGGTGTATATATCTGAGAGGAGGCCTTTTTACTACATATGTCCAAGCAGCCTCTGCTTCGTGTTGGCGTCCGACAAATACAGCCGGGGAGGCAGACATGGTCTTGCCCCGCGTGCCCTCCCGAGTACTGGGATTGTCAGACTCTGGAAAGGCTCCGGCTCCCGAGAGGGCGTAGCCACCATAGTATCCCTCACGCTCCGCTAAACCAGGGCTTCAGGCACCTACAGCTAGGGTTTTGTAAATAAAGTTTTATTAGAACACAGCTTCACTCATTTAGTCACAAATTGTCTGTAGCCAGCTACTTTTCCCCTAAAATGGCTGAAAAAGGAGTGAGAGGGCTTCCCTTGCAAAGCCCGAGCAGCCACGCACTACGGGGACTGCAAACCCCTACCCGGGAGCAGTGCTCCAAGTGTGCTCCCGGGACCAGCAGCATCAGTATCACCTATGAGCGTATTGGACGTGCAAATCCTGGCCCCCACCCCAGAGCAACTAAATCAGAAACTCGGGAGGGGATCGTTTTCTTTAATAACTGTCTTGGGTGATTCTGAGGCCCACTCTCACACTGGAGAACCACTACCCTGAGGAGTCGTGCAAGTCCTTGCCTGTGTCCAGTCTACCTGCCTGCCTTGGTTACCAGCCAGTTCCACTACAAGAAAACCCTAACTCCACACAATGATTCCTAGTCTCTGGCCAAGACAGAGAGAGTAACAGGGACCTAATTTATTCTCCTGCCTGAAACAGCCAAAAAACTGGACAAAACCTATGAAGCACTGGTCTTCAAGATCAGGCCATAAAGAACCATCCGGGGCTAACAAATGACTCAATTACTAAAAAGAAGTACTCAACAGAACCAAACATCAGCTGACCCACAACTCATTTCAAAGAAGCAGCATAGGCTCATGGGAAGGCACAGGCCCCACTCAGAGAAACTGCCCCGTAACACCAGAAGGGGTAGCTTTAAAAGACTTTGAGCCGCAGACCCACTGAGTCTGAAGCGACGATGCAGCTGAAGGGAGGAGGCCTGCAGGTTGACAGGGCGTGTAAGAGCTCCTGGGCTGCAGTGAAGACTTTCCGAGGGTAAGAAGAGAGGTGAGTGGGCTCTTTTCAGTTGACAGTGCTTTGCGAAGTGTGGCCTACCACAAGCAGCAGCTTCAGCAGACGCCTGGAGAGATGCAGGGCCTTGTCCCACCCTGGGCCAGCTGAATCAAAAACTGCATGTTAAGCGCCCTCCACCCCCAGCCCCAGTGATGTGTGTGTGCATGAAGGTTCCACAGGCCCGTTTCTGGCGCAGTCTCGCTTCAGGTGTGGTGTCCTGAGTCAGTCCCAAGGGCCTGCTGTACGGTCAGCTGGGCTCAGAGTCTTCTCCCTAAGGGGTGGCCCTTGCGCTTGGCCCCAGTGTGCCAGCCACTTGCCAATCAAATGTCAAGTTCCAGGGGCCGCAACAAAGAAAAAATGTTTCAGTCTGTCCAGCTGTGTGGAAAGTAACACAACTGGAGCGATTTGGCGCCAAGCGAGTACCGCTTCCCTGAAACTGCTCCAAAAGATGTGGCTGGCGCCAGGCGACGAGCAGGCGTGTGCGAGCAGACTGCGGTCACTTGCTTGGCCAGCAGAGGGCCCCGCGCTGTAGGCCTGATGTGGCTCTGGTTCGGGCTGCCCCGTAAGAGGAGTCCCAGGCCAGCGATGGATGCTTTAAATAGGGGCTGGTGCCGAACCACTGCTGGGGCCACACCGCTACGATTGTGCCGCTGAGGAGCAGCGATGTGGTGCTTGGACCACCACGAAAGGCGCAGGCCCGGATGGCCCAAGCTTCAAACCTGCAAAGATAGCGCTGGTGAGCGCGAGCCAGATGGCAAGGGCGGTGGGTCCACAGTGACTGCCATCCCCTCACGTAAAAACAGAACTCAGCGCAAGTCTTTCTAGCACCCTGACTGCAAACCCCAGCACCACTCAACACCGCCCCCCCCCACCCAAGCCTCTGTTAGGTCAAATAAAACCTTAGCCTTCATTTAGCCGCTCTCTGCGGTTTGGATTCACACGGAAACACAGTGGGCATCAGCCGAAGACAGTTTAAATATAAACCGCATCGAAGGGAGAAAAAACACCCCTCTAGGCCCCAACTCTCAATGGTCATTTTGTCTCCAGCGTCTCTAGAACCTTTTGTGCAGAACAACAGAATAAAACACGTTTTGTCCTGGGGTGTGTGGATGGCCGTTGCCATGGCTGGAGTTCAGAATGGCCCAGGGATTCACCCCAAGTTGTCTGGATTCTGGCTGCAGACAGCATGTGGCCTCAGGAGGAGGACTGGCTGGAACAAGGGCTCAGATTCTTCTCTAAGGAATGAAAGCCTCCACCCCACCCCCCACACAGCCCTCCGCTCAGCCCTCCCCGCTCCTTTACTGATGCCTAATGAGCCACAAAATTAAAAAGAAAAGGAGAAGTGACCAAGCTTTGCAACTTTAAAACAACCAACAACAGGGAAATGAAATGGAGGCAGAGAAAATCCTACTGAGGAGCAAAAGTGAACACCAGAGACGGGGCCTCCTGACTGAGGCATCCTGGGAGCGTGGGTCAGTGGGCTGCCAGCACCCCTTCCATTTTAGAAACCAGGATTCTGTTCAGCACCCTACAGTGCCCAGGATCATGCCACCACACACGCATGCGCACACCCGCAAAGACTGATGGGAGCCAATGTCAACTGTGCCAAAGGTAAGAAGCCACCCTGGTCTGATGCTGCCACATTCTGAAATTAAAAAACCAAAGTGCTGAAAATAAAATCAACGTACAATATAACATTTAAAAAAACGTTCTCGAGCAGAATTCAATGTTGCTATGCAAAATCACCTGAACAACACTGGAAGCCCCTGACGTGTTAAGCGTCACATCAGCAATCCTGTAGCGGGAGGGCTCCAGCAATGAGAGGGCCTGGTGACCGTAATGAGAACCCAAGTTTGAGAACAAGTACAGTGGAGCACTGACCCCTGGGCCAAGTTCAGCTGGCCCGACTGCCCTTGAACTAAGGATTTCTTTTTTCCCCACATTTCTGGGTGACTTCTTAAAACTCAGTATTTTAGGACATGTGAGAAGTATATGAAGTCAAATTTCCACATCCACACATGAAGCCTGGTTGAAGCACAGCCGCCCTCATTCATTTAGGTGATGTTTATGGTCATTTTCAAGCTACAAAGGCAGTTGAGTATTTGCCACAGATATTCACTGTGTGGCCCTTCGTGCCTGGCCCTTCACAGAAGGACTTTGCAGAGCCTGATAAAGATGAATCCCCTGGGGCCTCGCTAAAATGGAGATTCCTCACACCAAGAACTCATAGTGAAAAGGGAAAAAAAAAATCAAAATTGTAGAATTAAAATGTTCTTGACGCAGTTAAAAAAAAAATCTTCATTTTTATGAAGTCTCAACTCTAGTAGATGCCTTTTGCTTGGTGTGTTTGAGGAAATGGGAAAGGCATACAAAGCCCTCCCATGGCGTGCACAGTGTAACGCTGCCTCCAAGAAGAGCTGCGCCTCCCGAGTTACTCCCTGAAGAAGCACTTTCTTTGTGGGACCCCACCATCTCCTTGGAAGAATGACTGACCAGCTCTTGTTATTCAAACCTGGGTATTTGGCTGAAATGTTCTCAAAAATGACTGAAGAGAGCTCGGAGTTGAAAGCAGCTGATGGCACAGGTTCCCTCCCTTCCCCCACCATTTGAAAGTAGAACCTTCTTATTTGGGAGGTGCAAGACAAAGCGACAGCTTTTCACGGAACACAGTAACGTCCGCTGATGCAGTTTCAGATGCCACGTTACAAATAACCTTGGCAGACACCACCCCTCGTTGAAGTTTGCTGCATTATCAAGAAGCGTTCCACAAACGCTCCTCTCCTCCAACTGCTCTGTTAAGATGGAGCTTTCTCCACACACACACTTCAACCTAACCAGACACTGAAAGATGCCCTTGAACGTAGACATGTAGGAATCCAACTGTCTAATACTAGGCCGTTCCAAAGATTTGCCGAAGTATAAAACACCACTTCTCTTAGCTAAATTTGATTTTCTTTTGAAAGGGCTCATTCCTAAGCATTATGCTAGCATGTAACAGGTTTATTATTGTTTTTTAAAAAAGTTTATTATTTAATAATAAAGTTTTCAGTTATCACTTCACTCCCAACAGAGAAAAATATTTGTAAGTATAACCCACAGGAGCAAAAAAGATTGGGGGAGAGACTTTAGTTCATTTTAGAGTGTAAAGGGACCTAGTACCCCCAAATCTGTGAACCACTGATGTAAATTAAGAAGCGGACACACTGGTGAGCTCCCTGTTGAAGTCATCGAGAAGTCACTTAATGATAGGTCTGACAAAGCTCGGAGCTATTAAGCAGTCAATGTCACACAATGTTTTATAGGAATGGCTTGGCAAGAAATGGTGAGAATTTATGTGGGCAAATCTTCATAAGAACCATTCCAGAAAATGGCAACTAACCCAGAGAGACAGAAAGTAAATCCATGTTGCCTGGAGAAGGGTGGTGAGAGGGAGGGGCACAGGGGCCCAAGCAGAGGTTGGGATTGATGGCCATGTCGCCATCTTGCTCGTGGGGCTGGCTTAACTGCTGGGCACGGCAGCGTGCTCCGCGCCAGGAGCACCGCTCAGCCAGCTTTCAAAAGTGCTGGTGCCTGCCCCACCATGAGATGGTGAGTGGGGCAGGGGAGGGACTCCTATTTGGAAAGACTCCCTCCCCTGGGGACCTGTGACATCCAGGTCGACAACTTCCTACTAGAGAAAACCCACCCAGTCCGGTTACCCGCATTGCATCCCTCTAATCGGTCTTGGTCTTACGTACACAGGAGAACGTCCTACATTCGGACTTGTTTGTGTTAACAGTTGTATGAATGAGGGAAAAGTGGGGTCTCCCAGCGGTTTCCTTTCTTCTGAGAACCACGCAGTGGGCCCGGGAGACCCCCACTAGCCCATCGGTCTCCCCTGACTTGAACAAATAGCTGCCGAGTTTCCGGCCACTCGGAGAGGGCAGGAGACCAGGCACACACTGGTCACTAAAAGGGCAAAAAGACGAGTCAAGCCGCACTGTCCTGAGTGCAGGAAACAGAGCGAGTCCTCCCACGCTATTCCGAAAGCTCACGGGCCCCAGAGCTGGGCTAGGCCCACGCAGCACACGGTCTGACGCCTCCAGAGGGGCCTCAGGCGCCCGCTGGACGCAGGAGCGCCCGGCTTGAACCACTTCTACAGCGCGCGGAAGGCCGCCCTCTAAGACACACCGTGCCCCCACTTCCGACCCTCACATCCCGGTGTGACTCCCCTCCTGCGGTGTGGGCTGGGTCTAGTGACTTGCGTTGGGTGATCAGAACGTGACATAAAGGGTGGGGTGCCCCTTCCTCGAAGGGTCCCCAGTCTGTGGTGTCTGTCTTGCCAGCAGCTCCCACTCCACCCTCGTGGGCTGTGCTCTGCCCTGCTCACTCGCTCTCTGAGGAGGTCACCACCGCGCGGGAGGGGGCCGTGGCAGAGTCTCGTGGCAAAGGAGGGGAGGTCTCAGGTCAAAGCCAGTGAGGAACAGAAGCCTTGGCACAGCCATCTGTGGAGAACCGAGTCCTGCCAACAGCCAGCCAGGCGCAGGCCGCTGTGCAGTGAATTCTTCCCAGGTCGGCCTCACCAGAGATCGGAGGCCGCTGGGCCGAGACTGAGCCAGAGCAGGCGCTCACTCCAGTCACTACCTTACAGAGGAATCTGTCATGCAAGGACAGCCAATACACCTGACACTCTCGCGCTGCGCTGTCGTCTTTCAGCGGCTGATGCACAAGGTGCAGTGCTGGCACCGAGCAGTGAACGGCATTTTCTTCAAATCCAGCGGCACCGCCTGCTGAGATGTGGCGATTCGCCTCCGGGCGTCTGGCCGCCAGCCTGCAGACACGCTGCCTTTGAATTTCCAGCGAACGTGGTTCTGCGGAAGGAGCGCTGAACCAGACGGCGTCACCAAGGCTGTCACGATGGGCTCCGCTCAACCTCCGCGCCCCCAGAGGCTCTGCTCCTCTGTGCACAGAGCGCAGGGCACCCCGAGTGCATCTGCGGAGCCTGGGGGCTTAGCAAGCCTGCCAATTCTGGGAAGCCAGCCGAGAAGGGCGAGCTGGGCTGGGAATCTGAATGTGTGACCAACATTCCTGGGCATTCTGACGGAGGGCGTCTGTGAGCCCTATTTTGAAAGAGCACTTAAAGGCACGGCCCCCATGTCACATCCACTGCAACAGCCAGCGATCTCCCACATGTCGCAGGAGACTCAAGGGCACGGAATGCAGCTGAGTGCGGTGCTAGGACACTGACCTGCTGGGTGCGGGCTGTGGGACACCCCGAGAAAGACCTGGGAGAGGCAGAGGGCCTGAGCGTCTGGAAAGAGCCGGCCAGCAGGTCCCTGAACAGTCTGGCGCTTTACTTTAAGGCTGGGGACGGGGACCGCAGGAGCAAGGATCCCGGAGCCTGGGCAGGCGAGGGCCAGGGCTCTGCGGTGGCAATTTTAGGGAACAATGACTAGACCCCCGTAAGTAGATGGAATCTGGGGCGTGTGTTGAGAACGTGACTGTTCTAAGTCAGAGGGCGGTGGGCTTTTTCTCTGCACAGGGCCAGATGGTGAATGTTTTTGACTTCGCAGGGCATATGGTTGCAATTACTTCACTCTGTTGTGGCCCCAAAGCAGCCACAAAAGAGCCGGAAGAGGGTGGGTGTGGCCACTTCCAATAAAACTTCCTTCGCGACAATGCAGTGGGTGGCCTGTCCGGCCTGGCCCGAGTCCTCACGGCCACCTCCGTAACTCGTCCCTTCTGTGCCGCTGGCAGCCAGCACAGGAGCGTGAGCAGGGTGGCTTAAGGCCACAGGCAGACGTGTTTTGATCCCATTCCCTCTCCTCCCAGCCTGACATTTCACCTCTAGAGCTTCTGGGCGAAAGTGCTGTTGCCGTAAACGTCCAGCTAAACCGCGGGCACGATGACCTTCAGAGAGCGACTCACCCGCCTAAGTGGCTCTGCTCAGGACAGACGCCGTCTCAGCAATGCTTTTCACAGACATGGGAACACGGGGGCGGGCGTGCGACTTAGTGGTGCGTGAACCTAGCCAGCGGAGGGGAGAAGATTCCAGTTCCAGCAGCTGGTTTCAGCCGCTTCCACCTGCTTCAGAGCAGCTCCAGTGAGCTCTACGGGTGGCAAAAGACTTAAAGTCAAGTGAACTTGAAGGAGCTCTAACTAGAGACGGCACAGAGGGCTTTACGATGGTGTCTCGGACAGGGTGGCGCTACTCCTAAAAGACGAAGGATGGAGGCTTTGCGCAATCCACGCAGGTGTCCCTAAAACCAGGTGCGGCGCCTGGGAGAAAGTTCCAGACCAATCCTCGATAGTGACCGACATGCTTTTCATTTCTGCGTTGCTTCCTCTGAGCTGAGAAATGGACACAGAGCAAAAGGCAGAGGGGGCTGGGCAATCAGGGCCGCCCCCATTACGTAAGGGAGGCTTCTAAAGCAAACCCTGAATGTCCACAAGCAATTAGGAAATGCACACACGGGCAGCCCCAGGAAGTCAGCTGTAAAGTGCTAACTGCTCTCCATGGCACGTGTTTTGTTAAAACCGCAGATGACTGGAAGACAAAGTAACTGACACACAGGAGAACTCGAGTACCCTCAGCGACCGGAGCGGCAATGCGCGTCGTGGCCACTGTCCACCTGCACGCAGCCCGTGAACCTGCCGCAGCTGGAAGCCGTCAGACTTCCCTTGGCCGATGGCATGCGGGCAAAGAAAGTTTTTCTCCAACCAGTGTCGGGAGAGGGAGGCCCCCCCACGGCACCCACAAGACATGATCAGACGCAGGTACGGTGGACACCCAGGCACAGATGGAGCGCCAGGGGGCCTAACAAGTTAAGCTTTATCCCCTTTGAAATACAGCTCCAGTGTTTCCAGGAAAGGCCTCAAAATGTGGCCGCCTGACAAGCTCATGTAGGGGGAGAGAACGACGACAAAAGCCAAGAGCAATTCCAGCCGTCACCGTGAGCGAGGAGATGCAGGCTAGGCCCATGGCGGCCAGAAGGAACATTCTCTAGGGTGGCCTCAGGTCACACCTGGGCAGACACGCGGAGACAGACTAGTCACGGCAGCGACCTCGTGGACGACATGCGGTGTCACCTCCCTCAGGAATCCATTCTGTACGACGGAAACTCCAGGACTTGGGCGTCCTGCTAGACTCTCAACTAAACACCAACATTCCCCCATGTTCTCCAGGCTCCTTCTGGAAGTATCTATGGCCAGCTTAACCCATGCATCAGAGCCACTGGGGTTTGGGAGCTGGGGAGGGGGAGTGGGGCCATCTGTGCTTATCCTACCCCACCTGCATTCGCCAGCACTTTAAACAAAGGACGGAGCAGCTGTTTCCCATGTGGGTACGGGGGTCAGAGGCACCTGACTGGCACCTGGTGCACCGCCTCCTGGAGATGGAGGAAGAAGAGTGAGTCTGGTCAGCAGCAAACAGTCCGGTCTTTTCCAAAGACCTAAAGATTTCTTGAAAGTGAATCCCTGCTCAATACTTTCCTGGCTTTTCCCTTCTTACCCTTGAATCTTCCTCTGAATTAGCACTTCTCAAGGTATACCGTGCTTAAGAACCATCTGGAAATCCGGTTAAAGTGCAGACTCTGAGACAGCAGGCCCGGGGGTGGGGTGGGGAACCCCCCCTGAGACACTGCATTTGTAATCAGCTTCCAGGTGACACAAACTCTGCTGGTCCAGGGGCCACAGCTGGTTGAGGGGGGGTCTCACCTCTCTCAGCTTCTGAAGCTTGAACAACCCAACTCACTGTAGCCTGAAATAGCCCCAACTTTGAGTGAGTTCAATCTTGCACCAAATGCAGACCTGGCTGACATTCACATTCACTGTACCCCAGAGGGGCCCAGCCCAGGCCCCCAGGCAGTGCGGGGCTTCCCCTTGGGCTCTGCTAGGCTGGCAAGTAATCAAGTTAACATCAGACAATGGACTAGAGAAAAGAACACAAAAAGAAGCTTACCGAGAATCTGGGCTCCAGCACACCTTACCGAGACCCAGTAAAACTAAGTAACTCGCCAAAAGGGCGTGAGAACTTCAGGGGTGTTTACAGGAATGGCCAGTAAACAAGCTGCTCTGCAGCTTTCAATTGCAGCCTCTCCAGGGAGCAGAGGTGGAGCGCTAGGAGATCCTAGGCCTTCCAGAACAGCAGGAGGGAGCCTCTACACATGGAGAATCCCCGACAGGCAGATGCCTCTGACCAAAGGGCAATCTCAGAGCCCTCCTAGGCAGTAATCCTTACGCAGGAGATATTTTGGGGTGCAGGGTTTTTTGCTCCCCTTCGGGTAACATCAGCACAGGCTTGCCCAGGTGCAAGGAAGTGCTCCCTACCTGGCCCACCAGCTCATTAAAAAAGAGGAAAGAAAAAAGCAGAAGCAGAAGGTGAACAATGAACTGGCCAGTGAGTTGACTGGGCTCAACTGGGAAGCTACACCCAGAAAGGAATGCATTGGAACCCCAAAGCAGAGACCTTTCCAGTGAGGAGGGAAGAAGTGGGGCTCTCTGCGATAACTGCCTGGGTGGGGGCCACATTGTTCCCTGGCAAAGATTTACTGATGGGCCTGGACTGAACCATGCCCCCACCACTCCCTCCACCCAAAGAAATGGAAAATTATGCAAGGGGAAAAAAAAGCACAAGAGCCATATGGAATTCTCTATTTTTTCCCCTCACACCATCTGGCTGGGGATCTAAGTGGAGAATGGCAACCGCGTTGATTTAGGAGCGAACAAAATCTCCCAGCAACGGGAAGGTGGTCACGTGGCGGTTCAGTGCCCTCACCAGGGCCTGTGCGGTATTATGGCACTTTCCTAGCAAGATTTCAGGGGCACCGCAGATGCTAACGGTCCCGGTGTCTGTGCAAGAGGTGGCTGTCCCAGGGCTGTGCACCCTGTGTCGGAAGCACGCGTGCGCGGTGCTGGCAGGACCCGCAGCTTAGTCTGTGAGTCCTGGCTTCGCTCTTCTCCCTCAGCCAAGGAGCGACTCCATCACGGAGTTCTCGCCACAGCACGAGCAACCAGGCATTGCACGCGTTCTACAGTTCCTCATCAGGCCACTCCAGCACCCCAAACTGAAGACCAAGGCGTTGTGTTTTGATCTAGCTCACGTGGCAGCAGAACCTTCTGGACCGGAACACACTTGGTACCGTGCCCCACAACAGACAGAGGCGGCTGCAAGACCCCGTGACCTGCCCCAGCTCTCCAGAAAGATCCGGGCATTGCACATGTGGGTACGTCAGACTTGGGGGGTGTAGTGGAGCACATGGTAAAAGAACCATATCACCTTTCAAACCCAGACTCTGATTGGCCCCCGAGATTGGGGGGAAACACTCACTTAGAAGGTTCAGACGCCGGTATTTGGTTGTCAGCCCTAAAACACACAGGTCTTAATCCAGGGCAGTTACAACTGCCCGAAAGGTGGAGAATGTTCTAGTGCCTGGCTCTCTCCCTTCACGTCTCCCTTTTTACCACTGAAATGTGCACATCTGATAGTGCGGGGAGGTGTGGGGGGACTTCTAAAAACTGCTTTCTTGAGATACAATTTATGCATCATGAAATTCACGTTTTCAGGGTACAAGTCAGTGGTTTGGGGTCAATTTGCAGAGTTCTGTAACCATCAGCACCATCTAATTCTAACCATCTCCACCCCTCCAAAAACAGATTCCCTTGGACCCATTTGTAGTTCCTCCCCCACACACACACACACACCTCACCCACGCCCTGATTTCCAGGAACCTCAAATCCCCTTTCTGTCTCTCCGAGGTTGCCAATTCCGGGCACTCCAGAGAAATGGGTCCCTGCAACGTTTGGCCTCCTGTGTCTGTCCTGTCACTCGGCGTCACGGTTCCAAGGCACATCTGTGTTGTAGCATCTGTCAGCATTTCATTCCTTTTTGCTGCTGAACAGCAGCAGTCCCTGGCACAGGTATAGCATGCCTAATGGCAATATACAGAAGATTCCAGAACCTTCTCTTGAAAATTCTCTCTGAGGACAAGTGTCTACTGTCACTTCTGGCTCACCTTCCCTGACCAAGACAGCACACGCAGGCAAAGACGTGCACTTCACAGCCAGAAGTCCAGCAAAGGCAGGAATGCAAACCCCAAGATGGGGCGGTAGACGCAGTCAGACCGCATGCTCGTTACCGCTCGCCACAGCCTTGCCTCTTACTCTGAACTTAACTACAGATCTTAGGGCTTTCTAATTCGATGGCTGCCTCACATTGTACCCCGGGCTGCGGCTTCTGGAGTTACAGGTTTCCCACGGTCACTTCTGAGTTATTCTAGGAAAACAAGCCGCTCTCGGGGAGCAGGGACGCTCGGTTCAGGCGCAGCCACCCCAGTCCCGAAAGCCCGCTGTCCTGCTGCCGGACCCACCGCTGTCCCTTGGAGCCACGTTCAGAGTCACCGACAACCAAGCCCAGCTGCGCTGCGGGCTAGGACGCTCGCGGATGCCGGCACGGTGGGGGTGGGTGTGTGCACTGCTCGGCTTTTTCCCTCTTCCGGACCGACCCGAAGGGCCCGATGCGCACCGCGCCCAGACCGAGCAGTTCGGGGAACCCTGTGTCCTGGAGCAGGGGAGCTGGAAGCCCTGGACCTACCTGCTGGGATGAGCACCAGCCGACCCTGTTTCAGGGGCTTTGTCCTTGGCCAAGAAAATGGCTGGTGCTCAGAGGGGCACAACGCAGTGGGCCGGGGTAGACACTGGGGGTGCCAGAGGGCCCCTTGGCGCCCAGTCCTCGGGCCCATGGTTGACAGTCGTGACCCCCCCTCCCACTAGGGTTCAGACTTGGGAGGCTCAGGGTCAGCCCAAAGGCATAGCTCACTGCACACTGCTTCCCCGGAGAGGGGGAGGGGAGGAGGGAGGAAGGAGGCGAAAGATGGGGTGGAATGGAGAGGAGAGAAAAAGAAAGATGATTAAAGAAATTTTAGGGGCCAGGTCCACCCGCTCCCTTATGAACAAGTCAGTGCAGCGAGCAAACATGACAGGTCACCAGACGCGAGAGGCATCACAGACGGTAAAGGCGAGTCGACTCGCCCTCAGAAGTCAGCCGGCGCTGTATTTACCTGGACTGCTCCAGGGGCCAGCCCTGCCCCCCAGTGTCGGCACGGGGTGGTACTGGTGGTTCTTTGAGCCTGGGCACATCCAGTGGTACCTGCCAATTTCCATTTCAGCGCTGCTGTTCGCTGCCAATTTCAGGTGGCAAAGAGTCAGTGTCTCTCTCTCCAGCAAAGATTCTTTATCAGCATTTTTAGTTATTCTTTTACCATATAAAGGAAACGGGGGATTTAAAAAATAGGCTATGAGATACAACCTTTCAGCACCATCTTATCAACTCAGCATGATAAATTGAGCAAGTGGGAGTCTCCTCCTCGGCTTTTGAGTTCCAGTTTACAACACTCACCCCGTTGTCTTTGTGCCCCTTATTGTCTCCACCTTCCCCACCTCAGAATGTTCTTCGTCTGCTCGGATTTGAGGCACACGCTATTTGTAATGAAAAACAGAAATCTGGCTTGTCATGATGCCATGTCTCTTTCCATTCGCTCGGCCTTCAGACCACAGAGATCCAGCACGGTGCCTGCAACTGCAACCGTGCGTGCCCAGGCAAGACTCGCGCGCCGTAACATACCTAGTTCGGGCCTTGAAAACCCGGCAACCGGCCGTGTGGCCCACTGAACCGTGACTGAAGCTCTGGTCTGCCCACCGACACCGGTGGCACTCTCTGTCCCCTCCTCTCAAGTCCAGCACCTCAGAGTCCAGAATGCTCTAGATTCAACCCTGTTCCAGGGATCGCCCGGTGTTTCACAGAGGAAGGGCTGCGGGTCTCGGGCTGGAACCATCGCTTCGTCACACACAGGGGACTCTACCCTACCTGGTGATGACAGTGTTTCCTACTTAGGGCATCGGAGAGAAAAATACCCACTCGCGAGCCCGACACACGCAGGCTGCTGCTGTTAGCTGAATTGCAGTTTTGACAACGCACAGAGACCACCGCAGCAACGCACAGAGGCCAGTTTGCCTGAGACTCCTCCAGCATAGGCTATGTTCTCTGAGGTCCAACAAAAATTTAAGGAGAAAAAAATGCTTCTGACACTGATGTGGGTACGATTCCATCAGAAGATCAGATTATACTGCTGTGTGGCACGTCGGGCCTCTGAGAAAGGATCACAGCCTGAGAGGAAGAAGGCAAATGCCCTTCACCAGCCCCACTCACAACCTCAAGGCCTTTCTGAAATCCCAACCTCACTCTCCACGTTGTTTCTGAAAACTCTCAAGCTATGTCTGATCGGGAAGTGGGCGCCTAACTTTTCTAGGGGGTTTTAGAAAAATACTTCTTTTGGCTTCAAGGTAAAGTAAAAATTGTTTTCATTAAAAAAGGGAGAGAAGAGACTAGGAATAGAAGTGCACAATGAAACCATTTTTGCTGCTGCTGCTTTTGTCCTCTAGGACGAGGGTCCCCGCAGGCATCGGGAGAGGCGTAGCCCACCCATTCCCTCGTGTGTCACCCCCACCCAGTGAGGCAGCCACTGCAGTTCTTCAGTCTTTACAAGTGAAGAAACCAAGGGCGACGGGAAAGTCAGTCACAGGCCCAGGAGCCTTTGGGGCCCCGGCGCACTGACCTCACCCCTGCCAGGCCTGCCCTCCAGTGAATCTCGGCATAGGCACACTAATCCTCTGCCTCCTCTCACATGGTTAGGGAAGTCCCTAGACATGTGGCCAGTCAGGCCCAGGCAATAGGCAGAAAGCCTGGACTAGCCAGTGCTCGCGTGTCTTCCGAAAACAAAAGAAAACATGGCAGCCACGCCAGGGACGCTTAATTCTGCGTAAAGCAGGACTTCTCCGGCAGCTGTGGAGATGGGACTGCAAGTGGGCGGATGCTTCCCAACACTTCTGGGAGGCCTTTTTACATCATTAAATCTTTAGTCATGAACAGAAAGAAAATCACGTCTGTTTTACATTTTCCAACCAAATTTAAATAAAGACATTAACTATAAAGCTATGTATACAGGTGCACAAAGCCCAGCATACACGCCGAGCCCAAGGACAGGGGCCCGACACTTAGAAGCCAGTGACTTGCTAGCACAGAGGAGCCTTGGCTTGAAGGTGCATTGAAACGCTTGATTCTGGGCCTGACAAGAAGTGTCAGGAAGATCCTGGCTTGCGCCCTAACTGGGCCGACTGCACACGGTCACCCCTTCATGCTCAGAGAGTAGGAAAGAGATGCATGAAGAGCAACCGAGCTTCCTGAAGAAGCACAAGAGACCGTGACATCTGAGGCACTGTTTATGGTTGGGGCTGAGATGAGCGGTAGTGGCTGATGGAGACACACAACCGCGGGCGGTCATCGCCGGAGGTGGGTATGAAAGGAACGATGGGGAACGGCTGCCTTAGACGCTGCCCGTCCTCTCCCTGCCTCCAATGTTTACTTCCTTAATGTGATTGAAATAACTGCAGATGGGCAGACTTTGTAGCATCTAGGGCACTTATCAGTGGAAGTAACTAAGTGACAGATTTTGAGCTTCCTAGAAGGTCATATCCGCTGGGCAAGGTCTTTGGAAACCATGTTTATCAACATTTGGAGCTGTTATTTAAATAGTAAAGGAAAGCTATGGCACGATTCGCCACTATAGCGAAAAAGGTCCGCTTGCTTTTATGAATAAAGCTTTATTGGCAATCAATCAGCCTCACCCATTGGTTTCTCTACTATCTATGGCTGCTTTCAGCTACAGTGGGAGTGCTGAGTGGTTACAACAGAGGCTGTGTGGCCCACAAAGCCTAAAATATTTCCTCTGTGGTCCTCTAGAGCTGAAGGGCGCTGAGCCTTGGTATCGCATACTGGGGAAAGTTAATGCAATTAATCAAATCAACTGATGAAACAGGAACTGATTCTCTCTTATTACATGTTCTCTGAAGAGAAATATCACTGGGCAGATTAAGGGTCAAAATTCTCCTCTCTGGCATTGGCTGCTATTTAATTTCTTACCACCAATCAGCCTTATTAAGGTCAAAACCAACGCTGGACTTGCACTATGGTCCCTAAGCTGAGTCAGCCCCCTTCTATTGCTAAAACGTGAACTGAGAAGACAGAGGAAGGATGACATCGTTAAGGAAAACACGGTAAATGAATAAATGAACAAATGCATGAACACCAGGCACCTCTGTGAAACTGGGGCAGTGACCTCTGTCTCTCAGAGGCCCATGTGCGCCCCTCTTCCTCCTTCCCATGCATAGCCACTCTACTCCTGGCCCGTCACCTCACGTGGACGTACCTTTGGTCACAGGGAAGAAAAGCAAGAGAGTGTCTTTGGAACAGTTCTGGTGAGGGAAAATTTATGTCACGGAGACACTGCCATCTCATGTCCTCAACTGAGTTAAGGCTAGGAAATCATTTTACTATGATTATTCCCTCTAAACTGACCTGTAATTCCAACTAACAGCGAAACCCGCCTTTTAGAACTAGAACCAGAACACAGGACCTCACTCCATTTCAAGGGGGCTAGATCGAAATTCTCAGAAATGGCTCAGCGTCCTTTCTTTAAAGAAATAGCCAAGTCTTGAAAACTATGGTAGTGGAAACAGTGTTTCGAGGAGGGACACCAAATGACTTGTTGAGATCGAGCCACATTTACATTTTCTTAAAAAAGAAAAAAAAACCCAAGAAAAGAAAGCTGCATTATACCTACCACACATGTCCAGCACCATCTGGCCGGTCACGCTTTTCTCTACCGCCTATTCCCCAGACACCCTGTCTTCCGGTGTCCTCCTGGGCAGATTCTTACAGAGAAAAACTGCATCTAAAACCTTCTCTAGACCGCAGTCACATAATCAAGTGAGAGAACGTTAATAAAAATCTCAGTCAAGCAATTCAGACCAGCGGGAACAGCGGCGCAGGGTACGTTAGGCCCTCCAGGCTTCCAGCGCGTGGGCCTACACCCTAGAGGGCTGCTTCAACAGGAGAGGAACGGTCCAGAGTGTGCGCAGCTTGAGGCGTTTTGTTTTTTTCAAAAACCCATTAAGAAATTATCTACTTGGCGAAAATGATTTTCATGGATGTGTACATTTTTTCAACATGTCAACAACTGGAACTCATTTTGTACTTTGATTATGTCCTGTGATTTATTGTAAATGAGACATCATTTCCAATTGGCCACTTCTTTTCCCTATGTGGTTAGCACTCAATTTGATGCCTGGAATTCCGCAATTTATTTCTGTAATGATTCATAGGAGCTTAACTAGTCGGACAATAATTGTTTCAGTAGATTCCAATTTCCCACATGTAATAAAAATAACTTTCATCACAGATACGTAGACATTCTTTTTCGCACAATAGAGCAGTTGATTCAATTGTTTTTCTACCCTGTGATTACACATTCCCAAGCAATTCCAGATGCACTGGTTTTCACAAATGAATTGACATCAAGTAAAACTCCACTGAAATAAATAGAAGCCTAGCTCGCAGATCCTTATTACCGAGTCCCATGCTCTATTTCCTTGCTTCTGTCTTATTCATTTCCTCCACTTATTCCATTCCAGTGTATCTGTTTACTCAGTCCTCACACTTTGATTTAATTTAATGCTTCCAATTTAAAAACTGTCATTTGTAATAATTTGGCCAGTTGGCATTTCTTCCATCCGCCTGAGAAAACCTGCGGGCTCTCGTGAAAAATCTCCTACCATGTACTGAATCCTTCTTGGGAGTTTGGGCAATCAGGGGGGCTCCATCTAAGCCTTGGGGCTGTTTCAAAACCACACATGGCTTTCCTTTTGTTAAGGACTTGCTTGTTTAAAATAGAACGAAGTCCTTTGGATTTAATTTAAAGGGACATCTCTCTTTGTCCTGGTGAACACCCAGGGAGGGGCCCCAACTAGAAGAGTGGAGATAGCTGACAAAGCTACGCTGAGCTCCATTCTTAATAAAAACTAACAATTGGCCAAAGGCGTTCATTTACAAGCCACAGGGCAGTAACATCCCAAATTAAGAGAGGTTCTGCCCCTAGCGTTGAGGAAAAAAGGAACAGAGGGGAAAAAAAGAGCCGTCCATAAAAAAACTCAGTGGGAAGTGACAACATGTATAGGATTAAATTTAGTAAATTAAATCCTTTGCTGAAAGGCTTAAAAGGGGGAGGAAGCAAAAAAGAAAAACTGATCCTGCAGGTCGAGGATTATGTAAGGCATTCTCTAATTCTGTCCCGTTTTTAAATGTCCTTTCTGAAGAAGCAAACATCTATTTTCTCAATTTAAAATGAAATCCAAGGCATGCCGGGGAGACAGGCAGCGAACACTGGTGACGTGGCTCGTGCCGCGTGTACTGTGCGTGCCCTGAATGCTAATGGGTGAGCAAACTAGGGGGACCACAAAGATGGGACCTGCATTGTCACTCGCTGTGGCTGACCTGCGAACTTGCTCACCTAGCTAGCAGACCAGCCAGCCCCCAAGGCAGCCTCTGGGGAGGGCGCACCGCACCGCTCAGCCCCGCTCCCGCAGTAAAAGCCCAAACCCGGGTCTGGGTTCTTGCTCCAGCCCCCTGCTCGTCCATGGCAGTATCTGGCTGCTGGGCCTCACTCTGACTTCCTCCACGCACAGCTAACGTTCAGCAACGCTGCTCATTGTCCAGGTGCCTCCAGGAAAGATCTTTTCCCTTCTAATTCTGCGGCCAACGCCGCAGCTAACAAGTGTTCACATCCGACAGCCGGGAGTATCTCCTTGACATCATGGAGCAGGAGCAGCCTCACCAGACTATCTGTGCTGAGCCAGGCGACGGTGTAACGTGCATCTTACCTCAACGTTACGCCCCTGCTGGCTTTGGAGAGAAAAATGAAAGATGTTTTTGCAGTGACCAAAATGGTTTTTTCTGCCACTGGCAGACAGCATGTTAATAAAGTATGGACTAAAGAAAATCATCGATTGGGGAGGGGGGGGGAAATGACCATAAATTGCGACAAGTTTCCCCATAATAATACTATTACATGGTTTCATCCCCCGAACTTTCATGTCTATTCTTCATGGAAATGAATCCTTAAACTTCCACCTCTGTTCCTCAGTCTCATAAATATCCCCAAAGGCTTCTCTGCTGCTTGGCCATTCCTGTAAATTAAATAGATTGCCTACAAGAAAAGGCAACATTTACTGAATTTTTTTTTTTTTGCTATGGGGGTGGGGTGGGGAGGCAGGCTTGATGCTGGAATTAAACTAATAAAATGAAAGTGTCTGTACTCAATGCCACTGAATGACACCCTTAGAACAGTTCAGATGGCAATTTCATATTGCCTCGACTTTATCATACTTTAAAAACCGAATTTCAAAATGAAATGACTCAGTTTAGGATACAATACTACTTAAATATTGCGGAAGGAAGAAATTCCATGTAAAAACGAGCAGCCTCTACCCAAGCATGTTAAGTTGAAATACATGGCATTTTGTAGGTGGAAAATGGTTGACAATCAGCAATTCAGACGGTTCAACCTACATCTTCACAAGTAAAACGGAGTTGTCCCTCCACCCCGGGAATCGCTATTCCTTTGTGACTGTCAGGGCTGCCAATGCCGGAGAAATGACCTGAACAGGAGGACCTTTTATGTCAGAGTCACGACGGACATGTTCTAGTGTCTTCCTGCCAGTCTATAACTTCGAGTGAAGGAAATAAATTTCAATGCAGTGAGATGCGATTAGCCTGACGGTGGCTGAGCTAGTGCTCGGGTATCAAAGTTGAAATCAGTTATTATCTCGGCAAGGACAGATTCATTTAGTTTCTAGTTTCTGGCATTTTTTCTTACGACAAAAACATTAATTTCTCCCAAAAAGCCACTCCTTATGTCAAAACAGTACAAGGTCTGATTTGTTCCGAGACTCCCTTTAAGGAACAGGACCTGTATCAGTCTTCCTCTCCTAAACCTCCAAGTCTTAAATAATGGAGTCTCCCCTGCCCCAACTCACAGCAGCAAGAGGTAACTACCATCCCCTCTCTCAAGCTCCAACTGGAAATGGCTGTTACGTGTCTGAAACACAGAAACAGCCATCATTTGCAGTAAAAAAATCAGAGCAAGTCCCAACTGCTGCCGCAGAAGCACATCTAACGTGCGAGCCCCGTCCCTCCTGAGCAGCGGCAGCAGACAGCGCACTGCGCGTCAGCGGCACCGGCATGCAGGACGCAGCAGCACCCACCGAGCCAGGGCTCGGCCTGGCACATCCATCTTTAAAAAGCCAGTTGTCCCAATCCAGCTGCCCCGTGACGAGCTGCAGGCATGCTGCTCAAAACACCGTTCGCTAGAAAGGTTTGGAACAGGAGGGGTTGCAGGAAGGCTGGTCGGCATCAGCCTGCAGGAAAAACCGGCCGAAAGCAAGCCCTGCCACAGGGCCCGTTTCCGAGCTGTTCAGCTAGAGACACGGAACCGGGCCGCCCTGGTTCAGCACCCCAGTGAAGAGCTCCAAACAGACTGTTGTCAGCGCGCGGTACCTTTTCTCTCTCGGCTTTGTTCAGTGCTTTCCTCGGCTGCAGTTTCCATGGCTGGCTTCATACCATCCACCAAAAATGCTCTGCCCCGCTCCCCCCAGCACACACTTCTCCCCCTCCTCTTCCTTTTCTTTTAGGCTCCCCTCAGCCTCTTATTTACACCCGCGTGATNGCCCCGCTCCCCCCCGCACACACTTCTCCCCCTCCTCTTCCTTTTCTTTTAGGCTCCCCTCAGCCTCTTATTTACACCCGCGTGATTGAGAGGTTCTGTTCTTCACTACAGTGGATTACAGTCCTTTCCAAGACGCGGAAGGCTCGTCAGCGTCAATCTCCCTGTGCCTACTGGTCCATAAAGGCAGCTGCCAAGGAGCAGGCAGCCATACGTCACCGAGGATCCCAGTTATAAAACAGCCTTTCTGTGCCCGCTCCCTCAACGCGGCTCCCTCCTGGGGAGGGGGACCAGCCTGCTCCCCCACCGATCACCCTCCTCCTGCTCCTCCTCACTCTCCTACACACGCCCTCCCCTCTGCTTGCTGCTTTCTCCCGCTGCTGCTTTCTCCCTGCCGACTGCACCCAATGAATGCTAATTAATTCTCCCAGGAAAGAATAGATTGGTGACATCAGAGGAGGAGCTGCGGAGGGGAAAGGAAAGAGCCCCCTCCCACCACATGACCCAGCTGGCCGGCCACCACGTGTGTCTCCTGTCTTGGGAGAAGGCTGCATTCTCAGGTGCTGACTCTCCTTCCCACGGGGCCCTCCATGGGGCGTTCGTTTGTTTCATTCACCCCCGACCAAGACGTCGTCCAGGGGCTGGGCCACAGTCTCTCTCTTATTTGCCTGCTTTATTCTATGTCTTTCACACCGTCTCTACCTGGATGCACTTCAATATATGTATTCAAGAGAGGCGCAAGACCTAGACCTGGCATCTAACAACAGCAGGGCAGCAATTCAGCCAGAGTCCACTTCCTGGCCTACAGCTAGGGCACGGGGCAGGAGAGGAAGGCCAGCCCAAGCCCAGCTCACACAGAGGCACCTGCCGTCACCCACACATACGCCTCCCAGACAACACGGCCACCTAGCTGCCCTGTGGCTTCCTGGAATGCAAATCGGATGTGAGTGCCTCTTTCTTCATGGAGATGTATTCCTTCAGGGGCTGTTCCGTCAAGCCAAAGGGTATTGTCAAGAGCACAAGAGCGTCAGCAGCGCGGCTCGTCACTCCCGCAGACTCAGATCTGCAGACTCAGATCCGCGGCTCGTACTCCCTGTCCGTTTCAAAAATGCTACAAGCTCAAGTATTAACAGGATATCTCTGGACAAACACAGGGCAGCGGGTTCCCTGAGCGGAGCAGAAGCTGCAAGCTGGCTGAACACCACCTTAGGGGCCAACACCACGGCTGCTTGCAGACCCTGCTTTCCTGGAAACTCTCCCAAGTTTAAGGCTTTGCTGCTTGGCACTTCCAAAAGCAAACACACATACGCATGAGATCCTGCATCAAAATCCTCTCACAACCTGATCTCCTCATGTGCCCGCCGACACCCCCAAAGCCTTCTCCACTCAATACCTCTGGCGCTGCTCAACCAGGAAAGATTTTGCAAACCAGTTTAGCCTGCTTCGACATTTTCTGTCCACTTTACGTCTCCTTTTTCACTTTAGCCATGGTCCAAGAAGGCCAGGCTCACTGTGAACGAGACCTCACCTCACAGCCCGGCTCATTTCACTGTCGCCCGGCCTGGCGGCCACAGGTTCCAATTCCTTAAGAGGCTTGTCTGTGCGGGCCCTGCTCCATGGGGACCCACTGATGTGGCCTGTACATTTCTGCAAAGACAATGCGGGTCCATTCACATGGAAAGATGGCAACTGCTGCTCCACAGGCGTCTTGACCCAGCAGATCCAGGGAGGGAAAAGCTCATTTTAGCACAACAGGGGCCTTTGTGATTCGCGGTGGTGTTGATTTTTAAAAGCATTTTGCAAAGCCACTCAGTTACAGAAGTGGCAGGATAAAATATTTCTTTGTCTTTTTCTTAAGAATATTATTTCCAAATGTCGAGGGGAATGGGATGGCAGAATATGGAAGGCATTCGAAACTGAAGGATGACTAACTCCACATCTGAAATCCAAACTATTAGACAAAATAGTCGCAAACTCTCCAGCTGATACTGTGATCTAATTTCACCCAGAAAAACTACTTGCAAAGGGACAATTCACCCCTTGTGTCTGATTCATAACTTTGTGTTTTCATTGGGCTGATCATGCGCGATAGTTCTAAAAGTTACCACCTTGGTCAGCCTCAAAAACCTCACCGCTACTTACAATATACTTGCAATAAGCCACGCGCATCAGAAAGAAACAGGACAGAACAACTGACCACAGCGAGAAAGAAAACAGTACAGGTTTGTAACAGCTGAGGTGTGCATTCATGATTTTGGCCAGCAAAGTCGGGTTTGCAGAAAAAGATGGGAAATGGCACCCAGAGTTGAACCTAATTCTCCGAGGCTCATGCAAGTGGCAACGTGGTAGATGGTAAACCTTTGAGTCAAGACAGGAATAACAAATGTTGACACAAAACAGATATAGTCACTGAATGCTACAAAATGGCTGAATACTAAGAAGAGTACTTTCACAGGGTTCATCTTATGTACGTGTAAATCTTCTAGAAAATTCCAGCCAGGTCGGTAAGCATGCACGGGATAATCTTTCAAGTGCGAACATCTACCAGCAGCACAGACAGGCAGGGGTGATGGCGCCTGTCTCCAGTTAAACCACGGGCTAATGGACCAGAGAGAATGCTCCTGGAGCAGGGCGGTCCTGTCTGCTACGAGCGATACAGGGTCACAGCAGAGAGGACAGGTGAGAGGAGGGGGGAGCGGATTGGAGGCAAGTTTCACAGGTTTGACTTGGCTCCTGCAGTAGAGGAAGGGAAGGGTAGGGATGAGAAGGGTAGAGAAGAGAGAGGTAGGGAAGAACAGGGGAGGGAAGTTGGGACGGAAAAGACGATGGACAAAGGGAAGAAAAGGGCTAGGTGGAGAGAAGATTTTTCTGATAGCATCCAGAACACAGGGCGTGGATGGTGGAGGATGGTTAGCCAGCAGGCCAGGAACCAGAGCAGCGGGCAGCCGCTACTCCTGAAGCAGTGGGTGGAAAGGGGGGCTTGAAAGCAGACCCCACCTGTGCTTACAAAGGGCACACTGTGGGGACTGCAAAGGACAGAACGGGGTAAGGCGAGACCAGTGGCGTGAGACAGACCAAGCAGGAGATGGTGAAGTCGGAAGTATGGTGTGAGGAGGAAGTGGGGGCCAGAAAGATGGCCGCCTACTAAATGTTTATGCCTGGAGGTGGAAGAGGAGGAGGATTTGAGGGGAGTATGGTTGTTGGTAGCTTGGGTGAGTGAGGAGGTGGTCTGCTGTGAACCAGAACCGGGAATTAAAGAGGAGAGAGGCGATGGGAGGGAGAGGAGTGCTGGGTTCCAGTGCTAGAAGAGGCTACAGTTGACCAGCGGGCATGTGGGAACACAGCCCCAAAGGGGAGGGCTGACGGAAAACAAGGACATGGGAGTCCTCCATCAGGAGGTAGTCCTGGGAGATGCCCCTTCCCCCCCTTTCAGGGGGCCGTTCCTGACTCTCTAATCTAAAATGGCAGCTCTGACATGACCAGCCCCTTCCTGGGTGGGGTTTTTGTTACCATGGAAACTATGACCCAGCACTGATCTAGTTACTTGTTCACGGTCTCTCTGCTCCCCCTAAAATATAAGCCCTTTTAAGAACAGACTTTCCTTGGGCTATTCTTGTTCTCTGCTGTATCACCAGCTTCTAGAATCATCCCTAGCACACAGTAAGTCCTCAACAAATAGTGTCTAAATAAATGGGGAGCAAATGACCAAGGAGAGAGACAGACTACAAATAGTTCTGAGAGGAGACTATAATGCTCCTTGGCATTTAAATGTAAAGGTAAAGGAAAAACTTTTAAGCAAGAGTAGAAGACAACTTTCTTCTACTCTTTAAGAAGAGTAGAAGAGACTAAGAAGGACCAGGGCCTCCTTGGTGGCCTAGGGGTTAAGTCTCAGTGCTATAACCACTGTGGCTTAAGTTCGATCTCCGGCCAGGGAGGGGACCCACAGGGCGCAGCAGACCTCTCCTGCCTCGCCCGCTGCTCCCCTCAGCAGTGGGTTTCAGCCCATCTGCCTGTTCTGCTCCCAGCTCTGTGTCTGGTGAATCCTCTCACCTCCTGCACCTCTGGACTACAACCCAGCTGTTCTACACAAAAATAAATAAAATCTTACCCAAAAAAAGGGAAAAATTAGAAAAGCAGGGGAAAAGGCCAAAATGGGATTATGGAATCAGAAAAGAGTCCCATGAAGGGCAGAAAGTTCACACTGTTCCGTGCTGCTGGCAGACCAAAAACGGATACGGGCTGACATGCAAAAAGTACCTTGTACCAGCAAATAGCCATCGCAACTTCCTCAGAAGGGCTCCTGTTGAGTGACAAGGACAGGAGCGAGACTGTCAAGTCTTGTCCACAATTACTACTCTCAAAAAAGGATAATCCTGGGGCCTCCCTGGTGGCGCAGTGGGTTAAGCAACGTATTATGAAGCAAACCACAGCCGCTGCAGCACGAGTTCGATCCCTGCTGCCGGCCAGGGGGGGGACCCACATGGTGCGGCAGACCTCTCCTGCTGTGCCCGCTGCTCCCCTCAACAGTGTACTTCTGTTGATCTGCCTGTTCTGCTCCCCGCTCTCTGTGGTGAATCCTCTCACCCCCCCCACACCTCTGGCCTGTACCCCAGTGCTTGTATGCATAAATAAATAAATCTTAAAAAAAAAAAAGGATAATTCCCTGGTCCAACTAATATCTGCATCTCATACCTAGAGCTTCCTGCCACCTGGATACCTTGGTTTAGTTTCCAACTGGTAGAGGTACTTTTGGTTCTTTTCTCTGATCTAGTCCAGTAATAATCTTCCCGGGGGTGGGTGTGTGTGTGTCTACACCATCAAGGAGTTCTCCAACAACTCAACTCAATTCTGACACCATCTACCTGGACATGATGTCGGACCCCACAGGTCCAGGGCTCAGTCCCATAACTGGTCCCTTGAGCCCCCTTCTGAGCCAATCACAAGTCCAGGCTGTCACCTGGTTGTTGCCTGTCACTTGTGCTTTTCACCAACTGGCTGAGGAGTGTGGGTTCCAATGACCTCCTCTCCTTGGGGTTTGTTAGAGCAGTTCACAGAACTCTGAGGGATATTTTACTTTCTAAATCACCAGGTTATTACAAAGGAGATTACAGGACGTGAAGACAAATGAAGACATGGCGCCAGGCACTGGGGAACATCCTCGTCCTCTCTGGGTTATTATGTTCCTTTCCCCCTACCTCCACATGTTCCCTGATCCAGAAGCTCTCCAGCCCCTGTCTTTTGGGGGGTTTTATGGAAGCTTCATTACAGAGACAGGAACACGAAATCATGGACCACTGGTGACTGACCTCAACCTCCAGTCTCTATTGCTCCCTGGAGACCAGAAATGACACCCCTTAGACAACCAGCCCCCATCCTTAGGTTCCAAATTGCTTCATTAAAATAACAAGACATAGTTACCACTCTCCACCACAGGAAATGCCAAGTTTTTAGGAGGGTGCTCAGTGCTGAGAATTGGACAAAGACCAAATGTATATTGCTTATTCTAGACTATAGAATCACAGTCTCCAAGTGTAGCAAATTTGCTTTGTGTATCTCATGTTCCTGTGATTCAGGTAATCGACACAAGTGTTGAGCACAGAGACCAGGCTGAGAGGGTCCTGTGCAGGCCGCTCTGGACATCAGTCACCCTGGTCAGTTTTCTGGTTCATTGACTCATTCGACCAAGATTCATTAAGCACCCACCACACAGCAGAAATCCAGTCTCTGTTCTGTCCTCTGGGCCACAATCGTTCAGTGAACGAGGAACGCACCCAGCTGCACAGAGGTCTTCCCACATGTCCTCATCAGCGGTCGACAGTGTGTCAAACGCCCTCTTACAACTATGTAGGATGGAGTTTTAGGTTTCAGGTGGTCTCCAAAGGACCCCTCAGTGGGGAGTCGTGAGAAAAGGTGCTCCCAGATTCCTTCACATGCGAATTCATCACAAATTTGCATATTCATGGAGCGGTTTCGCCAATGGCAGGGCAGGTCACCTTCCACTCACTTCCACTCAGTACCCCAGGGCATGGCCTCCCAGAGTCATGCTGCTGATGGGGACAGAGCTTAGTCACCCCCTTTCCATTCACCTCCATCTCCTGTTCTTGGCTGTTTTCTTTCTGGATCATTCTTTCCTCCCGGTGAAGGAGGCGCCCTCCTTTCCAAGGGGCCAGCAAGCTCCCTCCATCCCTCAAGCCCCTTCACCTGGGTCCTGAGTAAGAGTGCACTAGCCGAGCCCGCCTCTGACAAAGACATACACCTCAAGGCCAAGGCCAAGGGCTTCTTGCAGACCTAGCCCGCCCATGCTGGTGCCCGGAGGTGTGCCCATGCCCAGGCATTTCCCCGCGCCTCCAGCGCTCACAGGACACCAGCCCCAGAGCAAGGAGCCCAGAAGCAAAGGGCACCTCCCTGCACACCCTCTCCTGCCCGAGTGGATGACCTGCACCTAATTTGTGGTTTCAAGGAAAGTTTTGGTGGGGCGACCTTCTTTTCATACCACTCCTGTGATGAATCAAGGATGTGTTCTTGTGCACAGGACTAGGATTAGAGAGCAAGAATTCTTAGATTTTACCTGGAAAGACACACAAAGTAGCAATCGCAGGAAAGACACACAAAGTAGCAACCGTATTTAAAAGAATACTACCTCTGGGGGAAAAACACAGAAACTAGAAATATCCGACAGAGCGGAGAGTTGGAGCAAGGTGGCTCGGCACTGGGTCCTTTCCCGATAATCACACCTTCCCGAAGCTTCACCACCTTGGCAAAGCTGCTGGCTCCCAGTACCAGCATTCAACTTTTGAGTTTACATCCAGTGTGGGTTTTTCAAACCTTCTGGCTCCCTCCTCTTTTTGTCTCTGCTGATCTATTTCCTGCAGCTTCAGCAGACTCTGCTTTACAGGAAACCACAGCACCAGGCACTGTGGGTGCGGGATGGGGCGCTTCTCCAGGGAACTGGACAGGAAAGTCTAGTCAAGGTTCAGGGACTTTGCTCCTGGAAGAGGCGGTGGTCATCCATCGGGAGGTTAATGGGCTACCTGTCCAGCGCTCAGGGCACGACATTTGCACCTCATTTAGTCCCTATGATGGGGGGCTGCATGGCAGGCAGGGGGCTGCATGGCAGGTAGGGTGCTGGCCCTGGGACCTCCATGGGGCACATCATGGGCAGCAGAGCGAGGCAGACAGTACTCACTGTGTCTCATGGTGGGGGGGACGGGACCCAAAGTGAGGGAAGCACACTGCAGGCCAAGGAATAAACAGAGACCGGATGATGGGTCTTTGCACTCACGCTTCAATTAAAAAGGGCACGGTTCGGCTCCTTTCTGTGCTTAGGCACACGCCAGGCGATGCCAGCTGATGCGCTGGCAGTGTGCTTCCTGTGGGGCGCTGGCACCTCTCCTTCCGAGCAGCATACCACAGGAGCGCCCCTGCGAGGGCTCCCCATGCCCTCGTCCACCATGCAGATACGTGGCAAGCAGCATGAGCAAGGCCAGGTCTGTGCCCCTCTGCGCCCCCCAAGTTCACGGGTAAACTGCAGCTAGCAGGGGCTAGAACACGCTCTTACCCAGAGAGCGCTGGCAGCTCGGCCTCAAAGCTGGGTGAAGCTGGGTCATTCTTCGGGGAATTTGCCCTGCATCATCTGCCAAAACCCCAGCCCATGCGACCTCCCCAGATCCTCTTCCCTTCCTGGAGACATGGCCAAAGCCCGCCTCCTGCAGGAAACTTCCTGGTTAACTCCACTGGTTCCTCTTCTCCAAACTGTGCCCACCGCTGGGTCTCCTGATAAATGCAAACCCCCGGGGCCGGCTGCCAGCCTCATGCCTTTACCCGCCTCTCACCCCGGTGGAGGCAAAGCTGTGCCAACGTGGATCAACACTAACCATCTATGCTGTCCTCCCAAGGGCAACAAGTCTCCATCTTTGGCCAGCTTTGCTAGACTGTAAAATTCAAGGTTAAATCAGAGCTATGTGGTGTGAGAAGCGCTGGCTGGGCCCGTGGAACCCACATACACAAAGATGTGAAGATCCCGAACAAAATGGCACTTTATGCAGAGCCCTGTAAGTCCTTCATGCTCCCACTGCCACCATCTCTATCCAAGACTGAGAGAGAAAAAGTAACAGCTGGTTCCTTCATTCCTTCTAGATCTTTCCCTGTCTCTGAGGGGTTCACGTCTGTGCCCTTGCCTAGCCTGACTGGACATTCCCCAAATACCCAGATGAGGTGGGTTTAGATGTGATGCCTGTGAATGACACTAAGTAATTATTTAATCCACATTAAATAATTCACAGGAAACTACAATTAAATAAACAGAACTGAGATTAATGGGATTTAAAAGAGGTATGCCGCCAAGGGCATTCTCAAATAGTCAAAATTGGTTTCTAGGTCCTCGAGACCAAATCAGATCTGCTGCTGAGATCTGAGATCATTTTAAAAAACAACAAGCACAGAGAGCCCTGCCCACGGAAGGGCGTTGAGCTCGGGCTAACGCTCTGCTACCACTGTCTTGAGATTCGCCATCATTCCGGAAGGCATTCTCTCCTCACACATGCTGCACCTTCAACTTGGGTCAGCCCATCAGCATCTCCGTGGTCCTGGGGCGCCATCTGGGGTCATCTAACCACAGGCCCGAACCCGTTCTCTTTGCTTCCTTCGTGGCCGACACGCAGCGCCTACCACGAAGCCCACGAGCTGCACTCAGCGGACAAGCACGGCCGCATGAAGCTGAGCGCTTTAGCCGGGCGAGCGGCTGCCGCTTCTCCTAGTTTGTATACTGTCACTTCCATGTCAGTGGCCTCCTGTACCGCTAAAGCGAAGAGGTTTCTGAGACAGGATGACTAAGCGAGCCCAAGTCCATCTTCCGAGCAGCCCTCACAACTTGATCAAGCCCTTCCCCCACAACTGTGGGCACGAGCTCTGTGATGCCGGGACAGGCCCGCACGCTGTAAAATCTTGTGTTCGTCCCGTGCTTGCAATCAGCAGCTAAGGTCACTTAATCACACACTCAAGTGAAGCCAGAATGGGCGAATGTGTCTTCTAATTGGTTACTAAATGAGGGATGTCACTTTAGATGGGACAGGTCTGGCTTTACGCCCTCGTCTCGGCCCTTGGTCTGTGCTGCGGAGACGCCCGCGTCACACACAGACAGTCCGGGGAGGCTTCTTCCCGTCATGCGGCCGCCTACACTTAGGAAGTCGCTGGAGTCCACCTAGAACTTCTCTGCTCTAGAATTCTCCCCTGCTTTTCTGCTCTTGCTTAAACACTATGCACACAGGGAATTCTAAAACAGGAGGAAAATTTAAAACTGCCCAGCTCGTCTCTTGTCTCCCAGTGTATAATCGAAAAAGACAGGACTAAAGACCCAGCTCTCTTGACTTACAGCCAAACATGCTCTTGGTTTTGCCTGATACATAGTTATCAAAGTAAATACTCTTAGGGGAAGGCCCAAATGCCAAATCTGTAATGCATGCACTAGACAGAGAGAATTCTTCCTAAAGTACATATAACACCCTTGCAAAAACACCTTTCTGTATTTTATAAAATACCCTTAAAAGGAAAACTGGATTGGGCCAGGACAGAGATGACAACATAAATCTCTGGAAATCAGTGGTGACCGTCAATTTATCTTTTTAATGAAAAGCCACTGATAAACCATGCCATGGCTTGGGCGAGTTAATGCATGCCACGGGCTTTGCTCAAGAGCCAGGAACACTCAATAAGAAGCAGCTCTTATGATTGATAGTTGAGACCACAGTGGGCTTGAAATGCTTTTTCACAAAGGCAATGAAGCTCCAGGATGGAGCTTGTCAAACGGCCTCAGCCAGGGTGAAAAGGCCACACTCAGCAGCAAGCTGAGGAGCATGGGTGACTCCTAGCTCCCAAGCTCAGTCCCCACTCGCTCCCGCACACGCAGGGAAGCGCAGCCAAGTGCCGGGAAGGCACGGCAGAGTGTGGCAAGGAGAGATGCGAAAGTTCGTGAAAATGAAATCAGTGCACACCTCTGTGCACTGGGAGCGGTAGCAAATGCAAAATGCTCACCGATGATTGTGGCATATGAGAGCGACACCTGCCACTCACTGGCTCAGAGCGGTGGCCCTGGGGTACAGCACGAGAAGAACCCAGCCGAGACAGTGCTGGTGCCCTACACACTGATAGCTGCATAACACAGAAAAATGAGGAGATTCTCAATTTAGGCCAATTCTTTAATCCGGAAGCTAAGTGACTGTGTACCCGTGTGTTTTTAAGTGTCTCTAGAGGTTGGCACATAAAGATTGAACAGGGCATTATAATGTACCATGAAACGCGAACGTATTTAGAAAATTTAATCATTTTTATTTCTAATTGGTCATCCTGGTGATTAGCTTGTTTCAAATGTCAAAAATCTTGTTTGAGGGATTTGTTGTGTAACCTTTCCTGCTGCTGTGTGGGTTTCCTGGGTGAAAGTGACAGGTAATTTGTCATGTTCACACCAAACAGTTGACCAGTCAATATGTTAATTAGCCAGTATATTTACTCCTTTAAAAAAGTAATTTATTTTTCACTAATTAATGCTAATACATCCTAGTGGATGGATTCAAAAGAAATGAGATATGAATTTCAAACCCATTAACCCCAATGTGTTTTAATGCATTTGGTAGGGACAAAGAGTGAAAGGGTTTCACAGGTTAAGCTCATATCATTAGAAATAATTATCTTTATCACTGTGAGTAAAAAGCAGTCAGTCAGTATATTCGCTTTAATGTTTCTCAGCTAGGGAAACCTTACCGCTCTTAATGTAAAGCCTCTGCCTAAAATTCTAGCTTTTCGATGCTTTAGCCACAACATTTCCCCTCCTTTCTCTAGTCCTCCTCTTCCTCACTCACCAAAAATCCAGATCCATTATTACTTCTCAGAAACAGACAGAAAGTGACCAAGCCCAGTTCTTTCCTTCTTAAATACCTAGCACTGCTAGCAGCACCAGACCCGGCTCCAAACACTGGCCTCGGAAAACCTCACTTGTTTACTAACACGTGCTCCTCAAACACAGCCACGGCCAGGCAGTGCCTGGCGCCGCGGGTCTGAGGTGAGTGGAGGTCATTTCTCCTCTGTGGCGCTAAGAGACCCCGGGGGGTAGAGGGCCACCAACATTCCCTTGCTGTTCGGTGAGCTCCTGAGGCGCCTGGAGCCACAGAGCGTCTCACCAAACCGGACAGTGCAGAGCCCGGGGCTCCACGCCCCAGTCACTCTCCGGCAACGTCCGCAGCCGACCCCGCCAACAAGTGGGATCTGATCCTCCCGCTAGCCACAGAGGAACAGATGGATCCATAGGGCAAGTCTGCAGAAACGGTGACCTTGACAGGGAGAACATCTGGGAGGCAGGGGTGGTCCCCTTTAGGAAGGGGCTTTGTGGAAACAGTATCTGGTTGGGGACCTGAGGCATTTTAGGAACAGTACCCTATGGTACTGCCAGGAATGCTACACAGTTTCTTCCGGAGTCCTAGACCTGCTGGAAAAACTAGGAAGTGAAGATTTCTCCCAAAAGATACAAGAAAAGAAGTTTGACGTCAGTTACCATTAGAGAAATGCAAATTCAAACCACAACAAGAATTCATCTCAGACCGGTTAGAATGGCTGTCATCAAAAAATCCAGAAATAACAAGTTGACAAGGCTATGGGAAAAAAAGGGGCTCTCGTGCACTGTTGGTGGGAATATAAGTTGGTACAGCCTCAAAAAGCTAAAAAATAGAACTACCATGTGATCCAGAAATCCACTCCTGGTTATTTACCCAAAGAATATGCAAAGAGTAATTTGAAGGGATCTCTACACACCTATGTTCACTGCAGCACTAACCACAATAGCCATGATGTAGAAACAACCCAGTACTTGACAATGGATGAATGGACCAAGAAGATATAGCATCTCTATGCGATGGAATACTACTCGGCCCTACAAAATGAAAGCTGCCACCTGCAACAACATGGATGGACCTTGATGGATGATGCTTGGTGAAACAAGTCAGAAGGAGAGACAGACACCTTATGATTACACTCACTTGCAGAATACAAAGAAAGCAAATGAACAAAGAAAACAACGAAACCCATACATAATAGAGTTGGGGGTCACCATAGGGAAGGATGAGGGAGGGGAGGAGTTGAGGGAACCCATTAGTGGGTGGTAGAGAGTGGACATTGGGTGGTGGGCATGGGGGTAGATCTACAGTTGTGAGGTGAGAAACTATACAGTTACCTCAATTAAAACAAAAAATTCCCAACTCTACCCAGGAAGAAACTACTCAGCTCCTGTGTCTCGCACCTCCCTGCGCTGTCAGACACTAGCAGATGAAATAAGAGTGTAGCTAAGTGGTGAGCGCAGTTCCCAGCTACTCCGTAAGTATGAAGTACACCTCAGTGTGGGTCACAGCTAGCCCGAGGCACAGGCCTCTGGGAAAGCTGGCGTGATACAAGACACCAGAGAGTGACGTGGGGACAGGGCCCGGCTGCCAGGCCAGCCAAGGCTGACTCAATTTGAGAGATGTGCCCCCAAATAACATGGCATCTATGGCTCTTCTGCCACCCATGGCGGTTAATGGGAGGGACCAACAGAAGGTGTGTGAAGCCAGATCACCGTGCTGAGCTCCAGATAGCTGCGTCTGGAACGTGGCGCCGGGAGCAGCTGGCATGAAGTCACTAGAATAGGTGGCGGATGTGCTTCTTCACGCTATCCTTGACCTGCTGTGATTTTAATGAGAGGAAAGGTGAACAGTAGCTGTTTCCAGGCTGAGGCTTAAGCACTAAACTGCTCACCACAGCCGCAAAGAGAAGCCCGAGCTCAGTTTGAGGAAGAAGCTGATTCACCGCACAAGGAGGGCCGGGAGGGACCCTCGAAGGAAGAGGGCACTGGACAGACAGTCCCCGGTGCGGCATCAGAATGAGCTTGCACCCTGGCTTCTCTGCAATGGGGTTCCATGGGTAAGAAAGCCGCCTTTTGGGTGGTGTTCCAGCTTTTCAGAGTTTAGCAGAGTTTAGTTTTTATTTAAAAAGCAGATTAGAGACCACAGCGATGGCTGGCCTAGATTCTCACGTCACACTATAGCATCCGACCATCTGGGCCTACAAATTCCCCCAGCACCCTGGGACTTCAGTAGCATTCGTTCTGGGAGTGCCTCCCCAGGACTCCAGGGCTGCTCGTAGTGTGCACGTCCGTCTTCACTTACAAATTCACGCATTTTCGGAAACTTAACTGAGTTCGATGAACTCTGCCAGGAAGGAGATCAACATGCTGCCCTGTTGAAGAGCAGCAGCCAGAGCACAGAGGAAACCAGCTTTCCCCTCATGCTGAACCTAGGGCTGTCTGTCCAGTGCCCTCTTCTCACGGCACCGAGATCCCGGCTCCCCTCGCCACGTAAAAATCCAAGTTTCAGGCATAAAAATGTAGCTGTGCGTCTAGTCATCCAAGGAGAGAGCCAGGTCTAAGCCGAAGACTTGACAAAAATAGTCACCGCCCAGACTGCGTTCAACTGAGCTCAGAAGGCGCTGGAAGCACAGGCCACGCTCCGTCTCTGCCTGGCTGCCAAGCTCTGGTTTCTTTTCTCCTCTGCTAGGGTGTGTCCAGGAGGTGGGAACCCCAACCCCCACAGTGCTTCCCAGCCCTGTCGCACTGAGTAATTTTAAGTCCACCTCCTCCCAGCTAAGGGGCGCCTGTGGCCCCTGTGAAAGGGGCTGTGCAGCGCAGCTGACAAGAGGCGGCGCCCAGGGGGGGCAGGGCCAGCCGTGAGAACCCACTCAACTGGGCGGCTGGCAGGCCCGAGGGGCTTCATGGGTGACCGGAGCTGCCACGCAGTCAGCCTCTCCCCACACAATGCCAAGGCCGACCCTCCAAGCCCGCTGCCCTCTCTATCATCATTCATATCTCGGCTATGACAGTCCCAGAAGGCCTGCAGGGCGAAATGTGTCTCAAATTAGCATATGTTTCCCCTCCGCACAATGGAGGCTTTTAAGCTGCTGCTTTTCAAAAGCAGCGGGAGAGCAGAGGAAGGAGCAAGGCGGCTCTTAGCAACAGTGCCGGGGCCTGCGCGCCCTTCCTGCCCAGCCGCCTGCCCGCGTCCAACCCCTCTAAAGTCAGCCGCTCGACGGGCCTGAAAACTTATTAGAAGGCATTTATTGGACCACTGTGGAATAAACATCCTCCCTCTTGTCACGAAGTCGGCATTAAATGCTTTGATTAAAAACAAAACCGCAAACCCGTAACTCTCCCTGCAGACCTGCGATGGGGCGTGCCGCCGGGAGCGACCGAGCAGATGCGGGCGAGCGGACTCCTCGCCGGGGGCACCCTCCCATCGCTATCTGCTCGTTTCCAATCGCCAGGAGTGTAAAGAGAAGAAGAGACCGCACGGCGACACGGCTGCCCTGATCTCCGTGAGTTGCGACTCAGGGCGCACGCAATCATTTCATGTCACCTGTCCCCAGAGGCTGTCCCCGTCACCTTTGTCTCTGCCTGAGGACAGCCCTGCCGCTGCAACAGGCGCGGGCAGGCAGACCAAGCTGGAACACGAGAAAGGTCATCAAAACAGCATCCATCTCTCAGAGGCCGCGGCGCTCCATGGTAATTCCCTGAACAAGGTGCCTCCGTTCAGGGGGAGAAGTGAATGCCTCCAGCTCAGGGATACTTCAGGCGACTCCGGTATCACAGGAGTGCCAGGCCCCCCACTATGGCCCAGGTGCACAGGTTTCCCAGGTGCCCAAGAAAGAAAAGTGGGGGGTTCCGAGAGTTAGGGTCCTCCTAAGCTTAGCCTTGGAGAGTGGCCCAAGCTCTCTGGCCTCTCCCTTGCTCAGGTGGGGAAATGATGAAAAACGATGTCAGGCCCACCAGCCTGGCGTCTCTCTCTTGTAGCCTCTACCTTGATCAGATGCCCCAGCCCTGGCTCCCACACTAGGACCTAGGTCTGTCTTCGGGCATGGCCTTGCCCCTCCGGGCCCCATCCTGACATGGCTTCAATCTCCGTTTCTCTCGTGCAGCCTCAGGCCTGCGCTCCCACCTTGCTGCTCCCAGCTACGGCGCACACAAACCCGCCACTCTCCTGTTAACTGACGTGTCACTGGCCTACACGGTCTCGGCGTGGCCTCTCCTGATTCTAGGCCTTCTAGGGAGTGTCAAACTAATGCTCTAAACCATACATGAATTCTCTCCGATGTCATCTACAGCCCGAGCAATCAAGTCGCCATCCCGGCAAGCCTTTCTGCAGATAACAGTGCTACAGCTCTAACTCGGAGGTGCTCCTGGAAAAGGCCAAGAAACTAGAATGGCCATGATGATTCTGCAAGGGAGCAAAGTCAGAGGACTTACACTGCCCAGTGAGGACACCTGCGAAGCCACGTTAACCAAGGCGGCAAGGCTTTGCCAAAAGGACGGACGCAGAGGCCAGGAGTGGAAGAGCCAGCCCAGAAAGAGGCCCATGTCAATTCAGTCAACTGACTTGGAACAAAGGTAACATAACACTGGATGGGTTTTTTTTTTGGTTTGGGTTTTTTTCAACAATTACAGCTGGAACTCGGGGTGTCTATATGTAAACCCTGAGCTCAGATACTTCACACGTGAGTCAGCGCAAAATAGACACAGGCCACAATGTCAAATGTCAAACTACGAAACTCCTTGAAGAAACGCAGGCGGGAACGCTGGCATCGTCTTGGGCTTGCACTGGGTGTCAGACACAAGCCCGGAAGCGCAATCCACCAACGAGTCGAGGGCTGAGTGTCTTTTGTCAAAGGGACAGCAAGTCGCGTTTGGTTTGTAAGTTTCAAAGACCCAAGCGCGCCGCTGTCAGAAGCCACGGCGCTTGGTGGCGCCCAGTGTGTCATGCTAGTGGCCTGCTAGCATGCGCCCTGGCACCTGGGCTGAGATTTCTGGGTGCCCCATGCCCCCGCTCAGTGCCCGGTCATCACGGGTGCACGATAAACATCAAACGAAAACACGGACCAATGTGCAGGTGACACGTGTCGGGCTCCTCCTCCCAGCTGAGCTCTGCCGAGCACCTGCCCTCGAGAGAAGGAATTCCTGCCCCCGCCGCCGCCGCCACTGCTCGGGCCACCCTCCTGCCCGCCCATCTGCGACTGTGTGGGAGACTGGGATGGTGCCAAGTCGCCCTCTCACGAAGTCACCTCTCCTGACAGACTCAAATGCATCCTCCGGGTGGAAACTCCACAATTCTAAATGTTAGGTCACAATTTCTTTTCAAAGCTCCAGTGGCTTCTGGCGAAATGGTGGTGGGAAATCCATGGGGACCACAATTGATGTCAGATATATATAAATAAAGGGAAAAAACCCCTCCAGTGGCTCACTGACAACACAACACAATACACACAAACACAGGCGTGAGGAGGGAAGTTCTAATGGGGACAGGGGAGAGTAATTTAGCTCAGAGTATTCTGAATTAAGAAGGATGTAAAGTATTTAGGTGAAACTATGTGGATGTGTATACAAGTGTGTGCCAGACATGTGCACACAGCATGCACACATGCACAAACACCATGCACACATGCAGAGGTGGACACGTGGGCACACAACCACACACCTGCACATGTGTGCGCACCTACATGTACACGCACACACACACACACTTATGCACATCCAGACTTTTCAATAGTTCACATCCTTCTAACTACAACATGTGCTAAAGCTGAATTCATTTCCTCCACCCGCCACTGCATGAGGCCGCCCTCTTCCTTCCCCAGGCCCTCCTTTCTCCTCGAAGCACCAGCAGTGCCTGACGTGCATTTTGCAGGCCTCAGAATCCTGCTCCCTCACTTCCCATCTAGGTCACCGGGAGACGTTATCACACTGCCTCCCCCCTGGCCATCCATGTCCACTCTGCATAGCAGCCACAGTGTATTTCCACATCACCGCGGTGCTGGGAACAGTCGATCTAATTCTATGAAGGCCTCGGAGCTACCGCACACATGCTGAAACACATGCTCGTGGACTCGGGCTTCTCCACTCTGTGCGTGTGTGCGTGCGTGTTCCAAGTCCATCTGGCCCTTGGTCCAGACTTTCCCGGCCGCAGGCTGGGAACGCGGCAATAGCTGTCTAGCTGGTTACCGACCTCCACAACCTCCCCGCTCAATCCCAGAACAGGCTCTCCTGTCCAAAATGAACACTTCCACTGAGCTGTCCCCAAGCTCCAGTGGAACCCAGCCTTCTAGTCAGGTGAGCTCTCGTAGGCCCACGTGGGCCACATTCCTGCGCGTCACGCACGCTCACCCACCTGCTCCTCCTGTTACCCACAGGCACCTTCGCGCCTCTGCTCACTCTTCCCTCTCCCCTTCCCCTTGTTCTGACTCTTCATTTTCAAGGCCTCGCTCGCGGGCCGCAGCTTGACTGACTGGGTTCTCAGCACGCTCGGCTCCATGTCCCTCCAGTTTACTGCCACATCCTAGCCCTTCCTCCTCGTGTTGAAGCCTTACATTCCAAAAGACTGACTTCCGAGACGACATGTATTCTCCGCTGCCATGCCAAACACCCAGCCGGACTTTTCAAATAATTAGAATATCTGCAATGGTTATGCCTTGTTTTTTTTTGTTTTAATGGCAACATAGTTTTTCTATCCGAAAGAAAAATGGGGCCCACAGTACCATCTCTTTGAAGAAACCGGTCAGTAAACAACACTGCATTACCTGAGCGGGAGAAGCTGGCGCGGTGCTAGGAAGTATGAAGTTACATACTCGGTATCAGCCACCGGCAGTACTCAATCTAGAGAAACACCAAGTGGTTTTAATTTCCCACCTACAGATTGAGAGGCCCAGGGGGTCAGAATGACCTCAGTGCTGAACAGGAGGCACGCCCATCTGTCAGCAGTAATTGCCGTATTGACCCGATTAAAGAACAACTATTTTTGTGCTCAACGAGACCTAGCCAAACACTGCAGCCTTGGGCACACGATGGCAGTAATTAGAGATGTATATTTCCCTAATTAAAATATGACTCAGTGGGCAGATCATAAAATAATGTATTATTAGCATTCACTCCACGTATTTCTTTCACTGGTTATGACGTAGAATTAAGTTGCAGCCCATTAAACAAGCCACCTCCACTGAGCTATCCTCCCATGCCCTATAATTCACCCGTTCCAAGAGAACCAGAGGACCTTCCTGGTGGCGAAAGGGGTTGAGCACTGCACTATGAAGCCTCTGCGGCCACTGCAGCACGAGTTCAATCCCTGGCCAGGGAGGGGACCCACATGGCGCAGCAGACCTCTCCTGCTGCGCCTGCTGCTCCCCTCCGCAGTGTACTTTAATCAATTCACCTGCTCTGCTCCCCACTCTGTCTCTGGTGAATCCTTTCACCGCCTGCACCCCAGCTCTTGTGTGCATAAATAAAAAAATTTTAAAAAGGGAACTAGAACTCAAGTGTGTTTACTGCATCCCTTCCTTTCTGCTTCCAATTCTATGGTTGCAACCATCACCACCTATAATTTTGAACTTGTCAGTGGCCCCAAAAAGAAACGCCCCCACACATCTCCTACCCAACTCTGGCTCTCAGCGAACACCAAGTGAATGTACTTTGGAACTTGCCCAGCTGCCGGGTGACCGCGGGCCTTTGTAAGTGGCGGCCTTCCCTCGGTGTGTCCGAGGATCGCACGTGTTGCAGCATGTGTCGGGACTTCCCCGTTTTACAATGATGAATAATATTCCGTATTTTGTCTATTAATCCATCAGCTTGTGAACATTTGGGGTGCTTCCACTTTGGGGTAGTATGACTAAAGTTGCTATGAAACCCATGCCCAAGTTTTTACATAGTTTTCATTTCTCCTGGGTCTGTACCTTGGAGTGGAATTGCTGGGTCACACGGTCGGTTGCTCTCTACTTTAGCCATTTGAGAAGCTGCCAGACTGTTTTCCAAAGCAACTACACCATCTTACCTTCCCCTCAGCGGTGTGGGAGGGTTCCAATTTCTGTACATTCTCATCGACACTTGCTACTGTCTTTTTTTTTTTTTTTTCATTCCAGCCATGCTAGTGGGTGTGAGGTGCCAACTTACTGTGGTTTTGATTTACATTTCCCTACCTACAGATGGTGCTGAACACTGCCCATTTGCACGTCTTTTTTGGAGAACCACCTGAACAATCCTTTATTTGAATAACCTCAAAATTATTATTCCGGCAGGATACAATCAGATGATTGCCGAGCCTTCGACACAGACCCAGAGACCCAGAGCCAAAGGAACTGGAGAATGTCATTCTCCAGGTCAGTGCTGGGACCTAGAAGGATCTGCCAACATCGGAACAGACAAAATAGCTCATGGCATGGTCTAGAGCGCTCACCAGCCGTCTCCAGCGAGGGCCGGCCTCCCCTCAGAACTGACCAGCACACATCCTCGTGACCGAGTCCTCTGCAGTCGAGGGTTTGCAACCATCCCTCACCGCTGACCACCTGAGCAGAAGGGAGAAAGCCAGAGACAAGCCTTGTCTTTAATAGGAAGCCCAACCAAGAAAGCTGGGATATATTTTGTCTCTTAGCCAGGTACCTTCTAATATCTGCCAGAACGCTTCCTTTTCCACAGTGGAAATTTAAGCACCTGAAAGGCTTCCAGCAGTTTCGGTATTTATTTAGGATAGGCTTCCATTTTCCATCTCACAGCATGTGCTCGTTTGCTTGAAATGGCCTTCTAGCCAACCTAGTCCAACAACCTCTTCTAAAAACAAAAGCCTGTGACACACACAGAAGTAGGTTTTATTCTTCCACACAGAGTAAGATGTGAGTAAAAAATCCTTCTTTAGAATTTTTCTGTGTTTCTGTTCAAGTAAAATTTTCTTCGAAAAGACGCTACTAATATATTCATACATCAACTCTTAGGACTTGGTGAAATCTTTTAACATTCCACCACTTCCACTGGTCGCTTTATTTAGCATCTCAAGACAAAGCAGAGCCAGCAACTTTGCAAGGAAACTTTCACTAGCAAGTGCTGAGTTCCCAGCTCCCTGTTCTGGAAGGGGCGTGTGGCCACCCAGAGCCCGGTGGTACTGCCTATCACTGGCCCTCACCACGCATTTGCTCTGAAACTTCCCTCTCTCCAGGCAGCGGTTTGAGTGTCCTGGGCAGCCAGACCACGAAGGGGCCCTGTGTCCAAGGGGTGGGTTCTGCGTCTCGGGGAGAGCAGACAGGGCGTCTGCTCCACGGGAAAGGGAGCCATTCCTTTCCCCCCTCCTCATTTTCCATCTCTCCCTTCTTCTGACATCTGGCTGTCTCCCTAACCCTCTGGTTTTTCCATCTGAACGTTGTTCCTTTTGCAGACTTGACTGTCCTGCACGGCTTTGGAATTGCCATGCATCCATGGCCTCTCCACGGGGCTCCCAGAGTTCTCGGGCTGTCTGTCTAATTCTGATCCAAGTCCCTGACATGACATCCAGGCCCTCCCTGACCCCGACACAGGCTCCTTCAAACGCTGCCACCGGGGAAAGGAGCCTGACTCTCACGGCAGCTTGGCTTCTTTCTCTCCTCACCTGGAAGCACCAGGAAATCGCTCCAAACCACCAGCGCAAACGTGGTCTGCTCTCGGCCTCCCTCCTGTCTTTTTTTCTCTCTCGACGAACTGATGCTTCTCTGCCTAACCACCATCCCCAGAACTGACTCACACTTTGGAAGCACGCGCCAGGCCGGGTGGCGGCCGTGCACGGGACGCCTGCTCTCCAGGTGAAGGCTTCACCGAAGCACAGCGGGCAGGGCGAGGGCTTTCGAGGAACGAGATCAGCACTTCCACCGCTAGTGGATGACCCAGATGGCTGCGCTGTCAACACGGGCGTTGGTGCCGCGCTTCCCCTGCACCTCGTTTCGTTTCCGTATGTGAGCTAGGTAAACATGCACTATAAATCCCACATCTCTAAATCAGGGATAAAGATCAAGGCTTATGAAACCATGGCGGGGGGACACCCCAGCTAGCACTGCTGCCAGAGTTCTGAAGGTTGGACAGGAAAATGTGGCAGAAAATCAGTGACAAGAGCAATATGGCAATTTTTTCAAAAATCTAAACAACTTCTAAATGATTAAGTTTCAGAGACCAAACTTTGGTATTCACCAAGGGCCCTCTGTCTCTCGAAGTCTAAACAAATAGGATTCTATTCTTTATGGATAGCAGCACACTATTTCTAAATGCAAAGCATACACACCCCATCTAAAGTCGAATGCAACATCAGCCCCGACATTTTTGCATAGTTCAATGCATGAATTATGATTCCACTCAGCCTCCTACTTGCCGTCATTCAGGCCCTCACAATCTCCATTTCTTCACAGGAGATGGGATGTTTGCTAATCTGTGAGGCACTCAGCGCAAAATGGATTAACGCTGGCACATGAGCCGGGGTGTGTGCATCACAGCCGATGAGCGGTTCCAAGGTTGGGCCTGAAAGCCCCAAGGGCCCTCCAGTTATACAGGCTTAACACACGCTGACCAGCAGGGTTCGCTTATAAGCAACTTTATGACTGCTATGATTTACGTCTGAATTGATTTTGAAAAATTCCGTTATTTCTTTAATTATATTTAAGCCATGGAAGGTGAGGTACATAACAAACGTTGACACTTTCTTTCTACAGCCTAAGGCCAGACCTGCATGATTATCCATGGCCGGTATCACGATCCCAAGGTTGCCGCTGAGGGGTGAACTAAGGGTTTCAAACACTTTTCCAGCTTGCTTGGACCACGGCCACGTCCTAAACACTCTTCATCTGGCGAAACTAACTGTGACGACGAGATGCCACTTCACACAAACTGGAATGGCCCAAACAAGGAGACAGAAGCAAGGGGGGGGGGTGGTGGTGGTAAGGATGTGGAGCAACCAGAAACCTCACAGTTACCTGCTAGCGGGAATGCAAAGGCTGCAGCCACNGCCAGGGGGGGGGGTGGTGGTGGTAAGGATGTGGAGCAACCAGAAACCTCACAGTTACCTGCTAGCGGGAATGCAAAGGCTGCAGCCACACTGGGGACCAGTATGGGAGCTCCCCAAGCTACACACGTTACCACATGACAGTCCCGCCCCTAGGCAGACACCCATGGGGCACGAGAACCTATGTCCACAAAGAAACTTCTACATGGAAGCTCCTAGCGGAAACCACTGCAGCGTCCACCAGCTGGAAAACTGATAAACAAAACACAGCCTGCCCGCACAGCGACAGGCCCTTTGGTGCGGGAGCAGAGCCCTGACACGCGCGACGGCTCGGGGGGGGGGGCTCAGAAACGTGATGGGTGAAAAAAAAGCCAGACGCAAAATACTCGTGAGTCCATTTCTAGAAAATGTCCAGAAAAGGCGAGTAGTGGAGACAGGCTATGGATGGATGGTCCCCAGGGAGCCTGGGGTGCGGGCAGGAGCGGGATTAACTGTAAATAGGCCCAGGGGAGCTGAGTGATGGAAACGTTCAAAAATTGGCTGGTGGTAATGGCGGCACCACTCAGGAAATGTAGTGAAAAATCATTCAGTTGTCTTAGAACTGGTGAATTTCATGCTGTGTGCATTATACCTGCAAACAGTTGTGTAAACAGACAGAAGTGGGAGAAACAGTCAGAAAGCAGACACAGAACCCAGGCCGGGGAAGCTGGTAGCTAGCCTAGGTAAGCATGAGGTCAGCGAGAGGGGCACTGATGGACTTAGAAGAAACGGGGAGGACAGACCTGCTGGGAGCGCCTCCAGCGCTGGCACTCTGGGCCCTTCATCCGAACATCATCACACAAGGCTTTCCGGTACCGGCTCGGTACTGGACACGGCCAGGGCCCACAAGCCAGATGTGTGCATGGGTGTGCCAAAACACAAACAAATGAGTGGTGAAACAGCCGGACATAATCAGCCCCAGGAGGAAGAGCATGGACTAGTCCAGATTATATTAACTGTCATTAGAACGTTAAGACAATAAAGCTAGCAATTACTTTCACATAGGCGTTCGCTAAGGTCATCAACATAATGGCGGAGTAAAAATCAATTTGTGAGCAAACCACCGTGACTGATAGCAAAAAGGAACAGAAAAGAGAATGAGTCAGCTAAAAGCAGCGTTTGCTATACGCCGTACGGGGAGATAACAGGACTACTCCGAAGAACACGTGTCTTCCTAATTCAGAGTCGGGCACTTACTAATTCAAGTCCTGGGTCCCGGAGCACGGCGAACAGAACAGGGCGCCGGAGCTGGGCCTCTGGACCAGGCTGACCCACTCGGGTGTGCCCCGGCAACACGCTTCAGCTCATCAACCTCTAGCCCCCTCGGAAACAGTGAAAAGCCCACGTACCTGCCACAAAGTCTACAGGCGACGTCAGTGGAAGGAAGCGTAGCCCCTAGGATGCGCAGCGAACGAGAGCACTGTTACGGTCACGACGACTAACTGAAGTATCTGTAGTTAGGCAAAGCTGCTCACCATTGGCGGGAACATAAATTGGTGCAGCCATTATGGAAAACAGTCGAAGATTCCTCAAAAAAAGTAAAATAAAAACGAAACAGAACTACCATATGACCCAGCAATTCCACTTTGGGTATTACCCAAAGGAAACTGACTCTGACTTGAAAAGACCACTGCCCCGCCACGTTGGCTGCAGCGTCACTGACCATAGCCAAGGCATGGAGACCACCTCAGGGTCCCGACGCGTGGCTGGGCCAGGAAGCTGTGGCACGTGTGCACACACACGTACGCACGGACACCGCTCAGCCAGAGAACAGGGTAATCTTTCCACTCGCAACATGGACGGCCCTTGAGGACATTAAGCAAAATGAAGTAAGTCAGATGGAGAAAGACAAACGCCACCACTTGTTCTCACTTGTACGTGGGATCTGAAAAAGCAAAGCACTCCCAGATACAGAGGGCAGATGGGTGGTTGGGGGGGTGACGCAAAATGGGTGGAGGTAATGTACATGAAATGAACAGTAACCAAAAAACCTTTAGATGCTGACAACAGGAAGGTGGTTACCGGAGGGGTGGGGGAGGGTCAAGGGGGCTGCTGGGTGAGGAACTCCACACCGAAGCCTACACAATGCTGTTGACTAATGTTGCCTTAATATAAAAATGTAAAGATTGCAGTTAACTACCAGCTGTTGGGTGTGGGGCTGGGTGATGCTGGCTCTGAGGGAGGCACCCCGATTGGCTGGCTGCCGGCTTCCATCACCGCACAGCATTTGAACCCCACTGTCAAGGCGCGGCGCCACTGCAGAAGTGTGTGTCCTGCATGACAACATCGTCTCCTCACAAATGACTATTTCAAGCTGCTGCTTTTTAAAAAATGACCCCTTTCTTTCATTCCACGGAACACCAGAGAGCCAAAAGGGCGCCGGGGGCGGGTGCTGGCTTCGCAGGTTTTCAGGCAAGAGCGTAGCAGCTTGGGCCAAAGCAGCCGGTAGGTTTCTTTGGGCTTCCAGCTGACGTGCACATACACATTTCTGCAAGGAGACTCTCTGTAGCAGGATATTTTCTGGCAAGTCTCTGAAAAGTCACCTATTTTCTAACGCAATCTATCTGTGTCTTTACAGGAAACCAGAATTCTTCTGAGCTAAACCGCAGAGGGGTGTGGGAGACGTTCCTTTCTCGGTGTTTAATGGAAATTCAGATACAAACGAAGTACACCAAGAGCCGCACATCTTACCTCCCTTTCACAAGACGGCTACACCTGTACATCCAGATGCCAGGTTCGGAAAACACACGACTGGCATTCTCTCCGCTCTCTTGCAGCCAGCAGTGGTGCCGTTTCGCGGTACCGACTCGCCCGCTCAGTTGTTTTTCTATAATGACCATGTGGAATGTTCTTTTTCGTATCTGGCTCCTTTCATCCAGCAAGCACCTACGTGCCGCACACAGTGGCAGCTGACTCCCCTCAGGGCCCTGCAGAAAGCCACCAAAGGGAACAGGCCACTGTTCGCCCAGGCCTTCGGCAGGAGGCCCCTTGGCGCGCCTCCAGCCTGGGGCTGCAGCCAGAGGGCAGCATGTTCTTTTTGCAATGCTGGTAAAAGAAACTTAGTTGATGAATAATGGGCATACAATCAAGTATACACAAATCTTAAGTACACAACTTGATGGGGAGTACACACGCATGCTTGCACGCACACACAAGTGTGTCACCAAACCCCAGGTCGAGGCAGAGAACCCCTCTTGTCCCCCCAGAGGCATCCTGAGACCCCCTCGGTTGTCAGTCTCTCCAAAGGGACCACCAACTGCGAATCTTGGAGCCCACAAGCACCCGCTGCGGGATGCAGGGGCGAGCAGGGCCTGGCTTCTCCTCCCGGCTCCGCACTCGCTTGTGCCTTTACGAGAGGCCACTGCAGCCTGTCTCCTCACCCGCAAGTGCACTAAGGCGCCCAGGGCCATCACGGCCGCCAAACCCCACGCATCAAAGAAGACCACAACCTTCCCTGCCAGTCCTCATTCCAAAACCCAAGTTCTTTTTGCTGCTATTTTCTTCTAGGGTTGGCTAAGAACAGTGAATCTCCGTTTCCCCCGTATAAACTCTCTTGTTTCTTACATTTCGTTCTGAAATCTCCCCTCTGCCTTCCTTTCCTCAGTTGGACGCTGGATATTGCCTGTAGAAACCAACCCAGCACGATGGAACATTCCAGTGCTGTTGACCAACGATGACTGAGAGCGGCCCGGACAACGGGGCCTCCCTCTGGAGACTTCCTGGCCCATGGGGGGGCTGAGACCGACAGTGACGCCCTCCCCACATGCCCACAGTCAGCTTCCCAGGTGACCTTACGTATCTGGAAAGCAAAGAACGCTCTATTTAGAAGGGAATCTCGAGAAGAGATGGTCCGCCAGTTTCTGTTGCTGCTGTAACACGAGCACAAACCAAACTGTAAAACAACACAAATGGAGTTTCTCACAGCGCCAGAGGCCCAAAGTCAGCTTTACTGGCACAGACCAAGTGTTGGAAGGGCTGTGCCCGGTGAAGATCCAGGGGCAAGTGTCCTCGCCTCTTTCAGCTTCCAGCAGCCACGTCTATTTTTCGTACTGTGCTCCCGCCCTCCATCCTCAGACCTGTCCCTGCCCCCCGGCCACTCAAAGTCCTATCTCCTGGTTCTCCTGCCTCCCTTTTACAGGACCAGTGTGACCGCAGTGGGCCCTTCTAGGTCATTTCCGCACCCTAGGGCCCTCATTATGTCCACCAAGTCTCTCCTGACCTGTAAAGTCACATTCACGACTTCTGGGGGACAAAGACCTGGACACTGGTGCAGGGGGCACGTTCCAGTCTGCCTCAGATGAGGAGGAAGAGCAGTGGGGCAGGAGGGGGCGATCACCACTAGCCAGCCCTGCACATACGTAGCACACGCACAGAAGTCAAACGAAACGGAAGACTTCCATTGTGGAAGAAACAAAAGAGCAGTAGGCTTGGCCACAGAAGTGGCCACAGAGGGCCGAAGTAGCCACAGCCAACCAAGCTGACTGTGAAGATGCCCTTCAGGGGCCCCCATCGCTCACACACTCAGCACCCTATTATTTCAAGCCCCATAATATGCTACCCCCACCCAAGGGACAGAGCCACACGTGCACCGAAAGACCTGCTTCAAAGTAAAGACGTTTGACTTGGTTCCTGCGCTTCTCACACCCAGGCTGCGTCTGGCCACACACGAGGACCCTCCAAATGCATGTGGCGCACTCCTCTGCCTCTTATTCCACCCAAGCTCGTTAGAAAACCACCAAATAACCTGCGTCTAGAACAAATACTTTGTTAGAGAGTAGTTTTTCCATCGTTCTCAGCCCACCTTTCCCAGCAGCACAGAAGCCGTGAGCTACCTTGGCGGTGCACACACAGTCGGCCAAAACTCTCTGGCCCTGCACCCCAGGCTGGCCCTCATCTTTGGCTCTGAAAATAAAGTTCCTCATTCACCTTTCCCCATCACAGTGGTGATAATTATTTCAGTCAGTACAACACAGTATGTAACTTTGCACCTTAACATGCAGCCATAAAGAACCCCTAGTCTAAATCGCACAAAATCTGAGAATCAATCGCCATCTTGGACTTGGAAGAAATCTTGAGAGTCAGTTGATGCAACGTCCGTATCGTCTGTAGATACAGATGTGGGTGGTCTAGTGACCTCCACCAACAGAGGCCTGGATTGCAGGGCACGTTTTACCCAGCTCAAGGTTTTCCACAAGTCTTGGGCTTGTCTTCTGAACAGAATGCTAGCCAACCTTCTGGTAAGTGCATGCTATCTAAAACGGAAGTCACCTAAATCCATTCGTTATTACAATGAGCGTTTCTCGAGTACCTACTGAGGCAGTAGGTACTCAACTATAGAAAGATACAAAACCGGGCCTCCCCTGGTGGCGCAGTGGGTTAAGCAACGCACTACGAAGCAAATCGCAGCCACTGAAGCACGAGTTCGATCCCTGCTGCCGGCCAGGGTGGG
>JAGFMF010011596.1:1201989-1216454 GCA_019455555.1 Galemys pyrenaicus | reverse complement strand
CTCTGTGGTGAATCCTCTCACCCCCCCCACACCTCTGGCCTGTGCCCCAGTGCTTGTATGCATAAATAAATAAATCTTTAAAAAAAAAAAAAAGAAAGATACAAAACCCCTGGCTCTTCTGTAGTTTGCCCAACTAGGTAGTGAACCAAGTAAACGAGACTCGGTACTGTAAGCACACACTAGGTGCCATGTTGTGATACACATTAGTCCGTGCTTTCATTGCTCCACTAATGCCTTCTGTGTGCCCGAAACCCAAAGCGTGCCCGGAGGCGCAGAGGAAGGCCTGCCGTGACACTGCATGCAGAGACAATTCGAGCGCTGCGTACATCCCAAAGAAGTTGGTAGGTAAGAGGGCGCCCCCTTTATCGGAGGTCTGAAAATATGCCATGTCGTCTACAAGGTGTTACTTTTTTTAAATTTTTTTTTTACCTATTACGAGCTTATTGTAAGATATGCTGTCCCTCCAGTTCTTTGGAAACTACATACAAACCACCCTACTTCTCTGTCAGCATTAAAGTTTGGTGTCTCTTCATCCCCCTTAAGAGTTGTTTTGTTTTCCTGGTCTCAATACCTCTGCCAGCCACCTGTAGATCATTCTGTTTGCGCCCCTCTTTCAAGCTCAAAATTATTTAGGGTTACAATCTATGGAGGGCTGGTAAATGGTTAACTCTTTTATGGGGGGGTGGAGGGGCCTGAAACTAGCATTTTTCATTTTCCAGGGTTTGATTATTCTCACCATGGCCATTCTTAAGCTACCACTGTGATGTGACTGAGTTTAGAGTTGTGAGGAGTTATGTCCAGAACCTAAACTTCACCCCTCTTTAAGTGGACAGCTGATGAAACAGCGATTATGTGCAGGGTGTGATCACAAGCAAGACACAGACTATCTCACTTTACAAAGTTTCCTAGTACTTTCTGCAGCTGATCCCATTCTCTGAGCCCCGGCAGCCAAGGATCTTCTCATTGCTGCAGTTTGGTTTTCCAATAATGTCATATAAATGAAACCCTACAATATGTTTGCTTTTGTCTTTGTCCACTTAGCATAATGTTTACGATTCTTCCATATTGTGGGTAACCATATTCCTTTCCTGTTCGTTGCTGAGTAGTATTCCATAGTGTGGATATACCAAAGAACATGAGTTATTTCCAGTCTGGAACTATGAACATTCACTTATAGGTCTTTGTGTGAACAAATGTGCCCTATAGTACTGATTTTAACGCTGTCATCGAGTTCTTTCATGTATCAGGCACATTTATAAATGTAAACCTACCATCTCATTTAAGACTAACACCAACTCCAAGGGATGCATAGTTATAGTTTAATCTAAAAAAATATCTACACAGCTAGGAAGTGGGGGAGTCAAAATTTGAGCCCTGCTCTCCTTATGCAACTGTCAGAGAGATTAGATGAATTAATACACAAAGTGCTTCGAGCGGCTAGCACTCAGTGTTAGTGATTAGAAGAGCTTTTCCTCCACACACCATCCTACCACCCACAGAATATTCAACAGTGTTTGAAAGCAAGGCTGTCCAATTACTGAAATGAACCTGTGGGTTGCAGCTTTCCTTTTCCTTGACTCACTTCTCTTTTCTCTTTTCTTCCTCATCCTCCATCCCAGTGCTAGGTTAAAGGGAAAGCCGTGTTTCAACACTTGAGCAACTGATCGTTCACGCAGTCCTACAGCTGAAGCATCACTCCCTGCTCACATAGGTCGTAAGACAAACGCTTCACAGTGAGTTGAAAGAAAAACTGTATTAATTGAGCGGGTGGATTTCATACAGAAGGAATATTAGGACAGCATTCTCACTAGAGTTGATTTTTTTCTTTTCAGCATCAACGTCTTTTTTCTCCTGCTAGTTATTTCAGTTTTATGGGTTCTGAGGAATAGAGCACAAATATGTCACATAAGCCTTGTTGGGAAGCGTAAAATATGACTGTCATTTAAAATATACAGGAATCTTACAGCACTCTGGGAGTGAAAGATTTAGTATAAACGATGGCTCCCAAGTGGAGCGTAACCAAGGCATGGTGCTCACTACAGTTCTAGAAGAATCTTTTTTTCGCCCAATAAAGAAGACAGTCACCTAAGATGAAGCGCTGGTGAAAACTCTGTCGGGAGGTGTCGAGTACCTTTGGTCCGGTGAGGCAATTATCCACTCCTACCTTCTGGTGCCATTGAGTGACCATTTGGGCGAATACAAAGACATTTTTTGCTACATGAATAAGAGACCATTAGCATGGTCAAGCCCTGAACATAGTTATATCTGCTCATAAACAGGAATGTTGTTCACATTCCGTATTCAAAATAATTCAGATAAAAATGCAACTTTTGATCATTTTTTTCTAATAGTATTTGGGAAGATTTTGGCTCTCAACACTTTGGGCAAGCATGATGTATTCTGGTGTTGAGAAAGCCAGTGAACATCGCTTCCCCATGGGGTCACAGGACTCAGTAGCGTACCTAATCAAAGAAGGAAATCTGGTTTAGGCTCTTGGTGGTCTAATTAATTTGCTAATTGAAAAAGTCCCCTCAGCAGATTCAAATAACAAAAGAGTACCTGCAGATGGTAACACGAAACTCAAAATAGAAATAAAGGCCATGTCTACATTGATTTGCACAGTCACATTTCCGGGTCGGGTGTTTCTATGTTTTCAACAGATTCTTCAGGGGTCCTTGACCCAGCAATGATGAGAACAAACAGTCTGGCTTGCCGGAAGCAGTGCAGCTCTATGAGGTCAATCTTAGCAGGGGGGAGGGGCCTGGGTGGACTGTGTGTGTGTGCGCAAGTTTCCAAGCATCGATAAGGCAAAAGTGCCACAAGTTCAAGCCACAAAGTCTCTCAAGTGAACCCCGGTCCTTGGCGACTAAAAGGCCCAAAAGGAGACTTCCTTAGTCTTCAGTGTGGTCGCCCTCCACTGCCCGGGCTGGGGTGTTCAAGACCCGGGCGGGAAGGGGTGAAGACAGTGGGGAACACACTGGTGGCCTCCCTCTTGTGTAGGTCACATGGTTCGCGAGTCTGCGAAGTTCGTGAACATTCACTGTGCATCACAGGCCCCAGTGGTGTCAGCAACTCTTTCCTCTGACGAAGACAGCAGAGGCCTTGGCAGCTTCTTAAAAACCACCCCCAGGTTTTGACTTGCAACCCTGAACACTGGTTCACAGCATCAGGTGAGCGCGTGACGGTCGCACAGAGCCAAGGTGATCGGTAAAGAGCAGAGCGCACTGCAGAGCTTTGGAGCAAAGTATCACAAACACACACCCCCACCACCCCACCACCATCCCCCGGTTGCTTTCATTTCTGACTTTGTTTTGTAAATAAGAGTTTAAAAACTGGTATAACCATAGAAAGTCATAGAGCCTTCACGTAACTACCCTCGCCCCCACCTGCCACCCATCGATGATTTGCATCTGGGCTAGGCAGCAAGCAGAATCTCCAGGAACACTGCTCTGCTCGGATGAGAAGGGATCTTGCCCATGTTCACGTCTCACATAAATAATTCCACCAAACCATCCTCCGAGGCAATGGTGGCACAGCGAGCAGAAGAGAGACAGCTGATTCTGTAGGTCTAAGCAGAGCGCACATCTGGAGCGCAGACATCCCGTCCGCAAGTCGCATCCATTTGCTGTGCCCATTTTGCTCGCTCTTGCGAGTGGCTGTTTCCACTGCCCGCAGCAATGGCAGTCACGAGCGCACGACCCCACGGAGCAGGGCTTGCGGACACCAAGGCCCCAGGCCAGAGAAGAACGCAAGGGCCGTCACGGCACGAGCAAGAACCGGCCAGCGGTAGTTATTCAGACGCCGGCTGGCTGGCCGCTTCCCGGGCCCATTATGAACAAGGTTGTTCTCTGCCGCATGAATGCAGCTTTTGAACACACTCTTCCAGTTACATTTGCTCCTAGTGCCGACACATTATTTCAACCATGATCTCCTGATGGGAAACTCACTCACTTTCATCCTAGAGAAAAGAGCTGCCCGGTGATAATTATAGTGGTTTTCAAAACTCCAGGATACGCGGCCTTCTGAAAGGAAAGAGATGAATGAAGTCTTTGGCAAAACAACAGAGAAATCATTTCTTTGGTCCATCCTTTCCTTTTCTTGTTAAGTTTGTAGCGATGTGGTGAAAGAAACTGAGCGAAATCCTCATGTTGCATTTTCACAGTTGGTCAACACATGGGATAAATCTACGGGCATGTTCCCTAAAGTGAGCCTTTATGGTATCTCACTGTATTCTATCCAGAACTGGTGACAAAGGACTACAGGAAGTAGTTCATTTCTAGAAAGCAGGGAGAGGTGAGTGAAGGCAAGAGAAAATGTTGCTATAAATTGTACCATTTAATTTTACATTAAAAAGGTCATATGTTGGGCCTCCCTGGTGGCGCAGTGGGTTAAGCAACGCACTATGAAACAAACCGCAGTCACTGCAGCACGAGTTCGATCCCTGCTGCCGGCCAGGGAGGGGACCCACATGGCGTGGCAGACCTCTCCTGCTGTGCCCGCTGCTCCCCTCAGCAGTGTACTTCCGTTGATCTGCCTGTTCTGCTCTCCGCTCTCCGTGGTGAATCCTCTCACCCCCCCACACCTCTGGCCTGTACCCCAGTGCTTGTATGCATAAATAAATAAATCTTTATAAAAAAAAAAAAAGAAAAGAAAAAAGGTCATATGTTGCTTCATTCTCCACCTTGCAGGCCAAAAGAACACGGGAAATCAGCAAGACACTCGACATATCTGAAAGACTCGATGCTGACCCTTCACCCTCTGCCCATCTCTCCAAAGACAAGGCACATGAGTAGATCACTGCGGCAGATCCGCAGAGCGCTGTGTTCGGCTAAGATAGCAGAGCACCTGAAAAATGCAATCGCCTGCACTGCTGCCGGTTCCGTCCTGAAAACCAATGACTGGGGTGGCTGGTACCAAACCGAACGCTGAGCCCTTTGGGAACCTGGCCAAGGGAATCTGGAGAGGACACGGATTGGGCTGCTCACACTGGGTGGTAGCGGGCAGGGCTGGCGTGTGTTCTGGTTTTGCAAAGGTTTGGAAAATGGTAAATTTGATTTGGGGGCAGAGTTTCGAAAGGAAGATGACTTTGAAGGATTGGGTTGATTTCAGAAATGATCTTCTGGAATATGCTCACCCACAAGCCCCGACAGAAGTGAAGGAGAAACAGCGAAGTTGGGATGGTTCACGGGGACTGCCTGTCTCATGCAGCGTATACCCAAGGTGGAGACAAGGGTGGGCACTGAAGGACAAACAGGGACTTTGGAGAAGAAAGTCCGAAAGGCGGGCTTTCAGGGTGTTTTTTAAAGACTTATTTATTTATGTGTACAAGAGCTGGGGTGCAGGCCGGAGGCGGAGGGTGAGAGGATTCACCAGAGACAGGGTGGGTAGGAGAACAGGCAGATGGACCAAAACACACTGCTGAGGGGAGCAGCGGGTGAGGCAGGAGAGGTCTGCTGTGCCATGTGGGTCCCCTCCCTGGCCGGAATCAAACTTGCACTGCTGTGCCGCGGATGCTTCACAGTGTGGCGCTTAACCCGCTGCGCCACCAGGGAGGCCTCAGGGTAGTTTGAAGTGTGAGGTGAATGCAGCAAAGGTGTGGGAGAAAGCCACTGACATGCTTCACAAAGATTTGAAAAGTCACTCAGTCCTGTGTGCTGCTAAACCTCAGTTCAATGGCCTTTCCTTGTTTCTAACACACAGGAAGAAAGGTCACATGCTCACACACAGGAAGAAAGGTCATGGGCTCACGGACTGGCTGTGAAGACCAAACGTGCAACCCTTTGTAAACTATAAAGAGGTGAAGGACATCACAATCCAAAAGCCCAAAGAAGTCACGGGCTAAAGTTTCATTTCCAACAGGTAAGAGAAAAGCTGATTATCCCCTCAGCTCCTCGCTGCTGATTTCCTGGCCAAGAACTATGACCTTCAGCCAGGAAACAGCAGAAGAAATACTAGGGAGAGAGAACTAAGGCCTCCAGTTGACCCAAAGACCTTCTAAAGGCATTTGACCAATATTTATGGGGAAGACGAACTGTTCCCCCAGATACTTGAAGGACTGAGGTGAGATATTTAAATCCTCTCTTGAAACTCGAATGGAGTCAGGGAAATGCATTTGTCATTTCCAACAGAGAAAAGGAAGCTATAAACCTCAAAAACTGTGGCTCAGTTTACACATCCTGGATACACATCCTGGACAAGAGTCTAGAATCAAAAAGGTCTTATGAACTCTTCGGAGAGGCCAGGGTGATCATGACGGGGAAGACAGCCTCTCTGACTTTCTGTCTGAAAAGGCAATTTGATTGTTAGGTGGAGGGAGTTTTCCAGACGGGAATTATCTGGACATGGCAAGGCAGTCATAAAGGTCTCTCAGGCTGCCCTTGCCCACGAGCGACTGTGGACAAGATGCCCGCTAGTGAGGCTAACTCACAGCAGACCTCACGCTGTGGCCAGGATAATGATAAAGTCCTGAGCTGTGGGCCATCGCCAGTGAGGTGGTGCTGAGGAAGGCCCCTCCCGAGGAAGCAGGCTGCTGGGCACCTCACAGTGACTGACACATTGAGTAAACCTGTAGGTGATAGGAAACTCGGAAGTGAGGCTAACCCACTTGGTGATAAAACCATCAGATGCCAGAAGGAAGATGACAAGCCAGAAAAATGAGAATCTGAAAAGGTTAGACGTCATGGGGATGAATGATACCTCCTAAATTAGGTCTTAGGAGGCAAGTGCAGGATTTCAAGACTGGGGTGAGGGGAGGTGGTGCTAGCTCATGAGCACCACAGAGGAAAAGATTGAGGGGCTTAGTTGATATAAACATTGACTTGGGTCCCATGACATGTTTACCCAAAAGGATGGAGTTGATAATGAGTGACTAAGAACATGGAGCCAAGATGTCATTTGTTGTTTAGCGTCCTGTCTGGATGCCACGTCAGAACAATTCCAAGGAGCCCAGTAACTGGGTAGAAGGACGTTATGCACACAAGTTGCTAATGCAACCCCTCTTTCTAGAAGAATCCTTATATACTGTAACACATCTCCACTTCACTGCCAAGCATGACATCATACTACTGAGGAGAATTCAAGTTGGGCAAAGAATTTTCTAGAAAATGCCATGTTCTTCATAGATACTTAAATAGTATGTAAGTTTAAGGGTACTCCTAGAAAAGCATTATTTAAATGATGGGAGAAAATGCTTTGCATTAAAAAATAGCTTTTAGAAAGCAACCACTGACAACTGCTAGATTTCAAAAAATAAAAGGTCAGCGGCACAGCAAAGAGTAAGTTGACAGTTTGCCCTGTTTCTCAGTTTTGAAAGCAATCTTCATAACTGAACGGGTTTTTAAAAAAGCACATCCCAAACCAGTCTTGGGCTTTTTGTGCAATTTCTATTTCTCATAACTTTAGCTAATTGAACATGACTTAGATATGCAAATCAACTCTAAAAGCGAAATACAGGATCTTAGTCATCCTTTCTTAGATAAAACTGTCTATTGTTGGTTATTAACCAGCCTACTTATAAAAGAATAACTTTTAAAATGTGATGGTTGCATAAGAGTTTTCCTTTACCCCTTAGGTCAAATGAGGGGAAATTCCAGGGCACAGAATAAAATGTATGCTGTTTCCACAGAGAAGATTCTGTTTCCACAAAATTTGGCAATCGCATTCTTGGACAACTATCTCTCCATTATCATAGTTACTCAATAAAGTGATTCACTGTACCCTGAAATGGTGGTTATTGATTTGGACCTAACATAACCCACATTTTTTTCTCTTATTGGGACCCTAGGGACATTTCTTGCCTTAATTCTAAAGCCATTCCAAGGTAGTTAATCGTGTGTGCAGGTCAACAATACTGCTTGGGACGCCAGGAGTTGGTGTCTGCCGCTGGGCCCCAAGCACCTATCTTCTGGAGCAACAGATTCATAGACTGTGGGAAGCCGGAGGAATCTTCTACCAGAGGGTCTGACCGAAAGTCATCAGAAAAACGTCCGGGGCTATCAGCTGACGAACGGCTAAGTTGTATGAGGTACAGGACCAGGTGGTGGGACACCAAGGAGGAAAGAAGCATCAATATAGGGTCCAAGGGGGGCGAGCCTTGGAAACAGGATGCGCAGTGGAAGGAGCCAGACACAAAAGAGCACACGACCCGACGTAATGTACATGTCCGGAACGGGACACGCACCGAGACCTGTAGAGTGAGTGCTCAGAGGCTTGTTGGGGCAATGGCTGAGGGTCTGGGGGGAATGTTGGGGAAATGTCAACTGACAGTGAACACAGGCTTCTCTAGGGGGGCAAAACTGATGTAAAATCTGGCTGTGGTGACGACTGCGACATTCTAAAACAGTGACAGGTCTTTTCAGTGGATGAACTGTCCGGTCTGTGAATTACGCGTGAATAGAGCTGCTGAAGTAGCATTAGGGCGTCACGATGCAAACATGGCCACCACTTTGCAGTCTCAACTCATCCAAACTGGCTCCTCTGTTGAGACAACTGTCCTCCTCTTCTTCTAGAACACCTCTCTTCAGTGACCTACTGATTATTTTCTATCCCTTCATTATTTTTAACCACTCTTGGGGAAAGAGGGCTGAGGTGACTTTAGACTTTCAGAAGTGTCAACAATACCAGTTTGCATACATTCTAACCAGCTTCCTATGTGAACATCTTAGGGAGCTATAGAACATTTATCAAAACTAAACAGTTGAAGTCCTTGATACATTGTTATGTGAGTTTCATTGCAATTTAGAAAAAGCTATTTCCTTCCTAGTCACAGGTCTTGGGAATAAGACCACTTCAATGACTAGAACAAACTGACCCCCGAAAGCACTCCAGTGACACCATGGAGGCTGCGGTAGTCCAGCTGCTTCGGGCCCTGCAGTTGCAACGAAATGTGCTCAAGGACGCAAGATCTTTCCAGTGCACCCCGTTTTGCCTAATCAGTTATTAAAAGAGAAACATTTATATGTAAAAATGCATTTCCTCTCAGAACCGTCTGACACATGCGCTCTTCCACATTTCTCATCACTGAACTGCAAGTTCCCATTTCAGGGAACCGCAGTTGTCCTTGAAAAATTAAATACAGCCTTAAAAAAAACACACACTGGACTTCTTTAATGACAAAAAACCCCTGTTGTGTCATATTTTCTTACCCCAGCAACAACACAGGACACTTAATAGTACATATTGTGTGAAGAGACACATTTCAAATTGAGCTGCCAGCCATTTACAATGGATATATTAATACTATTTTTACCCAAAAAGAATAGGATTAAGAAAGACATTATGAGGCAGTCAAAAGCTTTGTTTAAACAGTTTGTAAACAGATGCAAATAAAGACTGACTCTCTTATCTGGGAATCAACGGGAACAATTTCATAAAGGAAAGCGTGAAGGAGAAACATTTTTGAAAGAATGGCTGTTGGGAAAATTAATGCCATCAGCGGCATATTCCTTGGAAATCAGCTCAACAAATGTTCACTGGGCACTGAGTAAACGCAACCATTCTGGAAGATGCGGGGTGAGTGGGGAGGGGGCACAAGAGCTGGAGAGCATCTTGAAGCTGTGGTCACCGGGAACACCCACCATGCTGGCACCACACAGGATGACATGGTCCCCACCGTGAGATGACAAAGGTTGGTGCAGCCAAGAGCGCAAGCATTGCTTCAAACTTCACCTCGGTTCTGTTGCCTATTGAACTGTGCACCAACAAAAACAGGTGTTCAGGTCCCGCCCCCACGCCCCATACTCGTGCACCTATCTTACTTGAGAATAGGGTCTCTTCAGCTGAAGAAGCTCCAGCTAAGATGAGGTTCTACTCCACTGGAGTGGGCCCTAATCCAGTGATGGGAGTCTTTAAAGAAGAGGGAAGTCTGGACACAGCGGAAAGACCCAGGGAAAATGTGAAGGTAGAGGCAGGCCTTGGACTGAGGCCCCTACAAGCCCACGATGCCAAGGACTGCTCGGACATCAGCGGTGAGGGGAGAGGCCTGGAGTGGTGCCTTCCCACAGAGGTTTTGGAAGGAACCGACTCTCCCTATCACCTCGATTGTGTGTTGGGCTTGTGGGCTCTGCAATTGTGAGAGAGTGTGTTTCTGTCACGGTGTGCTGTCACAGCAGAGCTAGGGAGTGAACACACAGGTCGATTGGACACACCTTCTTCAAGGGCTACGAGAGACTGAGTAGAAGCGGGGTCCAACACACAGGGTCAAAAGCAGATATTCTGACCTGGCTGTGGAAGAGCCATGTGACCTTGAGCTAGGCACGAAAACCTGCCCGTGCCTCAGTTTCTTTGCTATTAATATACTGTCACACTGCAATTTTACATTTTTACCACTTTTACCCTAAATAACAATCCTTCATCTTCAACCTCCTTTTCCCTCTTTGACCTACTTTTTAATACGGTGACATTTTAGTATTTCAAACATGGTAGAATCCATGACACCTATATTTCAAAGAAAAGCTGAGCTTCAGGAGCAAGAGAATCAAAGTCTGGTTTGGAATCTCCAGTTGTGACTAGAATAGCTCAACAATAGAAAGGCAAAAATAGGAGCAGGTGCCGCTGAGCACAGGGCTCACGTGTCTACGTCCAGCCTCTCAAGGCCACAGCTGGGCACGGGCGGCAGGACCCTGCATCCGCAAAGCCAAAAAAGAAAAAGAAAAAAGAAAAAAGTAAACCAGGACAAGCACAAAGAAGCTATGAAAAGGCAAAGAAATGTTCCTCTTGGCAGGGCAGGATGAGACGCATTTGCAAGACCATCAAGGACACACGAGTCCTCCAAGCTGCAAGGAACCAGCAGGAAAAGGACTCAGAGGGCGAGTACGGACATGGCTTTGAGCGAGAACAGAAATAATGTGGCAGGGAGGACCGGCGTGAGCCAAAGCCATGGGCAGCTCCTCTAACACGGCATCCCCCCGGGACCGAGCAACACGGCCCCCAGGCTTACTCCCCAAAGAATTCCAACAGGTCTTCCAATGAAACTCAGTACAGACACATTCACAGCAGTGTTCATCATAACATCCAAAAGGTGGAAATGCACCCAAATGGCCATGAGCCAATGAATGGATAAACAAATTGTGGCCCACTGGTAAAGGAATAGCACTCAGCCGTAAAAAGGAATGAAGCACCAACGTTGCCACAGAGCGGATGAACATTCAAAACAGGACACTCAGCGAAAGAAGCCAAACACTGAAAAGTCACAGGTGTGATCCTGTGATACGAAATCTCCAGAGCAGGCAAGGTCAGAGAGACAGGGGTTGCCAGGGGGTGAGGGGAGGGAGCACACGGGAGTGAATATGGCGTCTTTTTTTCGGGTGATGACCATCCGCTGCCATTAGATAATAATGTTTGTACCTCATGAATGTACCAGTGCCACTGAACAGTACACTTTAAAGCGGCCCGTTAGTAACCGTCACATGCATTTTAACATAAACTTCAGGAATAAGAGCCAGGAAAACAGCCACAAGAACCACCACCGGAAGGAGCCACGGTGAGACAGAGAGACGTGTTGTCCCGTGGAAAGCACAGACGGAATGGTGATTCAGCTGTCACGGAGAAGAGCAGCTAAAGCAACCCCTTTTTGATCAAAGATCGAGGCACAGATTGTAAGCAACAACCACGGCCGCACTCAAGGGCCTTCACCACCTGCACCACCGGGTCCCAACGACCTTGGGAGCACCCAGACGCATACTGACGTGTCTTTGGAAGGGCCCGATACACTCCTGCCTACGGCCTTATCAGGGAACACACATGCAATGTGCCTTTGTCTTCAAATTGTGTCACGTGTTACAAATGTGTACGTGCAAATGTTCTCCGACTCGTGCCCATAGGTGCTGCCTTCCCAGCATCGGGTCACCCAGGCGTGGTACCGACATCCGGCCTCAGGAGATAAACACTTCCAGATGTTTATCAGAAACCCGAGGAAATGAGATGTTAACGTGCAGGGCAGATGGTGGGGGGGGGGCAGCCAGATGGTCAAGGGTGGTCTGGAACAATCTACTGCTTGTGAAGATGGCCGGCTACTGACTCAGAAGGCCCAAGAACCTTCTGCAAGGCTGTGAGAGCTCAAGCACAGCCCATTCACCTATAATCACTGGGGCCCAGTGGACAAGAGAATGGCTGTTTCCCAGCGGAACCCAGCCCCTTCCCCAGCCCCCAGCGCCATATGTCTGACTTGAGTGGGCCTGTTGTCTGACAATGTCGGAGGTGACATCATGCACATACCATGATGCTGTGTCACCCCTAGTTCAGTTCTGGAATAATGGACAAGCCACTGCCCTAATCTGGGAGCACCATCTCTCCCTCCCAAGCTGTGGGAAATAAATCTGGGGTTCAGATGAATACACAGGCAAGAGCGATTTCCAGTTGTGAATTGCAGTGTCATTTTGAGGCCTGGGTCATGGGGCAAGAGAGGACACTGTCCGGGCCACACTCTCCCACAAAGCAGCCCCTGGCTGTGCCACACAGCTGAAGCTCAACTGGTAAAGACATCGCAGCTACAACTGAAGTACACGACTGAATCGGCTTTCTGTACAACTAAGAACGCTCTAGAAGCAGGTGTTCTTCAGAAGCTGATGAGTGCCTTGTGACATGGGACAAAACAAATATCCCAAGGATCAACATTTTCTAAAACATAAATTATGCTCCACCAGGAAGTGCAGGCAACGTGGCACTTGACTAGGAGGCTGAGGGCACCTCCGGGCCCCTGACCAACAGCAAGAGTTACAGAAACAGAAGAGTTTGGGAGTGGGTGGACTCTGAGTTCTCTCTCCAGGGCAGCATGAAGAAGAAAGTCAATCATTTCGGAAACTAATATCTGGCCATTGGGTTCCTTTGATTGGATGGGATATTTTAAAAACCATGTCAATGCATTGATTCATCTCTTTTTCTAGAGACAGCTCATGACTCACTATTTCAGTGTGTTAGCTCAGAAACCATCACATTTTCCTACATAACCACAATACTGTTCTTGCTGCTACAAGAGCTAGCAGCTCCTTAGTGTCATCTGACACTTGTCCGTGTGCAAACGGCATTAATTATCCCCGCACCCAGCCGCTGACAGTTGGCTTGAACCGGGATTTCACGAAGTCCTGGATATGAGACAATGAGAAACAAAGCTGATTTAAAAATAATAATGATGCACAAACCCCAACTTCTGTATTTTTTTTGCTTGTCAGGATTTAAAGTGGGTAAGGGTGAAATGCCAACAGATTATTTGGGCCAAGAGGGGTTTTTTCCCACCCCCACTTCTACTGAAGTGTTATGGTCCTCAGGCAAAAATGAAGATTTTATATGCAAAGCGTTTTAGTTCCTAATACCAACTGTTTGAGGTTGGCTTCTCTTGCCAAGGAACCCCTTTCTCACTGTATGAGGCTCCCTTGACTTGGGTTAGGAATCAAACTTTAGAGCTGTCCCAGCTGGTCGCCAAGGCCATTGTCACCGCTGAGAGCATGCCTGGGGCTGGTCCCAAAGGAGAATGCTGTGTCAACTTCACACTGAACTTCAAAAAGATTTAATACGAAAAATAAAAATTCAATTTTTATATTGGGTACATGTTGAAATAACATTTTGGATACACTGGGTTGAAGAAAAATTATTAAGTCCATGTGCTTTTTATGCTTGCAAATTATTTGTGACAGCCTCTTAAAAATTACATATGTGGCTTGCAAATTTCCAGTACCAACTGGCTTGGAAAATTCTACAATAGTTCATTTTGGATAAAGGGTCCAGAACAGTTTTCCACGTTTCCATGAAACATACATTTTCTTAACCAAGTTTTTAATCTAGAAACAAAGATCAGACTCCTTCAGATGCTGAATGTTAAATGAATTCTTCAGACCTCTTTCGACGGAGGCAAAAGCACAAGAGTAACGAACCTGGCGTCCCACACTAAGCTTTCTAGTCCCCTAGTGTAGTGCATTTAGTGGCTATAAAGCCATTCTGTACTGCTCTGAAATGGAGGGAAAATGTTCTTAAGGACCGATCAACAGCTAATGCCAACTCCCTAAAGATCCTTCAGATTTCACCTCCCTCATCTTTGTTTACCACCATTAGAAGATTCTGGAAGCATGGTGTAAGAAGAAGTGACAAGCAATCTCCATTTTCTGGCCACATCTATTCCCCCGAGGCCCGTGGCATAATTCGGCATGTCATTAAGGGNCACAGACATTAGACAACTGAGGCTGGGTTCCCGACCCAGGACTCCAGATCAAAGAAACAAAGACATAAATAAATGCGACAAACGCACAGCCCAACCGCCAGCCTGCCTCCCACTCAAAATACTGAGACAGGCCCATGGAGTGGATGGGCCCGGAGGACGTGACCCTACAGAACACGTGACCTGAAATTTACGAGTGGAAATTGAAACCCAGAGGACACAGGAAAATACCATTTGTTGAGCAACTACATATGTTTCTGCCGAAGTCACTTTACTTAAAGACAAATGTAGCAACTCCTTAGGGCAGAAAGAACTCCCC
>JAGFMF010011596.1:1168148-1197277 GCA_019455555.1 Galemys pyrenaicus | reverse complement strand
GTGTTGCGCTTCCCAGCCCTGCACGGGAGGAGCTCGGGGAAGTCAGGTTTCTCTCCCCAGACTCCACTGGTACTTGGGCCTGGGTCATTCTTTCTTGGGGGCGGGGGGAGGGGTTGTTGCATGTCCTGCGGGGTGTGTAGCATGGCCCTGTTCTCTCCCCACCTCCGTTTCAGTAGCGCCCTCTCTGGTTGTGATGAGCAGACTTTTCCAGATGTCCTGGGAGTCCCGCTCGCCTGGTCAGGAACCAGCAAGTTAAAGGGGAGCCTTCCTTCAGTGCCACCTCTTCGAGGGCTCAAGAATGCAGCTCAGTCTGACTCTGGACCCCAAAGAAAGACGGCTCTTCCCTGCCCAGGGGACAAAGCTGCACCGCTGCCCCAGTGCGAACTAAAGCCACCTGGGGAGATTCTGAAGCCCCCTGCGCGTGGTCGCACCGCAAGGCAGTTAAACCAGAATCTCCGGAGGCAGGGCTTGTCAGCAGGATTTCTTAAAGCCCTGCAGATGACCCAGCGTGCAGCTCAGGTTAAGAACCGCCAGACCGGCACTGCTCCCCAAGCGTGGTCCAGCGCCACTGGCCTCACCCCAAGGTCGTGAGGAGGGCAGGCCCCACAGCCTTCAGGCCTCACCCACCCCAATGAGTCAGAAGCTGTGTGTTAACTCCATCCCCAGGTGAGCCAGATGCGCAGTAAAGCTTGAGAAACACCACCCAGCGATGCACAAAGCATCTACCTTGTGAGCAGCTGCGCTCGCTCGTCCCCCAGCTGCACGAGCAATTCAGAGAAAATCCAAAACAAACAAAAAACCTGGCAAATGGTCACTTTCAAAGAGCTGCTTCTCAAGTTCCCTCTTCTAAAGCCCAAGAGGCCACACTTTGGGGGATGGATGCCACGGGGAGGCAGGGGGACGTGGGCTGTTTGTCACTGTGGCCATTTGCCTGAGCTTGCAGTGCCCAAAGGGGGGCCGGACGCACTGCTATGCGCTTTGTGGGTGCTCCGTAAATATTGGTTGGCCAGCTGAGCGGGCCAGATGCGAGGAAACAAAGTGTGTTTCTCTCTGAGGGGGGGAACCGATCCACCTCACCACTTCCCGCACCTCAGGCGAGCTGTCACGAGCCTGCTTGTCGCAGGTCATGGAGAGCAGTGGGGCTGGACAGAAGGCGGCCGGGGGAGGCTGCGACCGCGAGAGGGAAGCAGGAGGCCACAAAGCTCCACTGTACCCCAGCCATGAAATAAACAGAAGAAAAGGATGCCAATCACTGCATAATGAATTTGCTCCTGGCTGCCAAAGCAGGAGCCACTGAACAATGAGCGATTTGAGCGGCTTCTCTTTCCACAATGTGACCTTGTGAATGTCCACAGGCTGAAACTTGCGCCTACCGTGCACTGTGCTCTAGACCTGGGCAGCGAATGGTGTGCCCAAGAAACACTTCATGCCAGCGCGAGGAAAACGAACACATGCTCTCCTGTCCAGCACAGTCCTTGGGCAAACCAGGATTACGTTTTCTGGAAACCATTTTGTTAAGGAAAAGCAGTGCTCCGAAGCGCAGGGCTGTCTGGTGAGCTGAACACAGACGTGCCAAAAGGCTTTCAAGAATCTCCTGGCCAACAAAGCATAGGCACGGCCTAGGTGGAATCTCGCTGCATTTTGAGTGTTCAGCCCACCACTGTCCAGTGAAGACTCCCTGAGTGACTTCTGACAGGAACTGAAGTGGATTGTGTTAACACAGCCCACACCATCCATTTCTGTGTATGCTCATGTACCAAGTGGTTTACCCAAGTGTCCCCTCAACTAGTGTTTTATGCAGTCTGGGAAAATTCCAGACAAAATGAGGAATTATTAATGTGGACCCAGTCCACAGAGCTGGCCTCCATTTTGGCCCCTTGTCTGGGGAATGCTTTCCAAACAATGAAAGTTCTACTCCTTCTATCACCGGTTCATGCCAGCCCGCGTCCTAGCCTGGGCATACAGTGTGCCTACACTGTGTGATCTGTAACATGACAAGGCCGAAAGGTAGCTGTTATACCGCAGCTGTGACGAGACAAGTCCTTCTGGGAACACACGAGTCAACATTCACGTCCCAAACAACGTGTTTTCCTTTCCTGGCTCAGCTCGCAAAGAGCTGTGGGCCACTCGGTTTCCTTGAAGCCAAGAGCCACCTGTCGCCTTCCTGCCCCTCCCTCTGCAGTGCTCAGGCACACCTGAGATTCCTGTCTTGTCTACCAGGTAGCAACAGATTCCACAGAGAACTTGAGGCATTCTTCTTGAGGCTTCTAGCCACAAAGGTCTTGTGTGTGTGTGCGCAAGGCTCAGGGAGTACAGGCTTCCACCTTTTTCCCCCAACAGTTTCCAAAATATTTTTGTTGCTACGCCGCTATTTAAAAATAAGACTTCACATGCTCCCCTTACATGGACATCTAGGTACATGCTACATAAAGTACCGGAAGGATATAAGTCAAACATACGTCTGATTTCTTTTTAAGTGACTACAAATGTGTATTTTCTTCTTGTGCCCAAAGAAGCAACCACTTTGATGAACACAAATTTCTTTTTTCTCATTCTACTCAAGTGTGTCCCACTGGTAAAGATCATTTGAGGTACTGAAAGAGAAAATACGAATCTGTTGTTTTCTGATTTGTGTCACAGTTTGGTTTTAACCTCAAATGCATTTTTTGAGTTTTTTTTGTCCTTTACAGAATGTTCTAGGATTCCAGTTCCATTTTCCTCATAACGCTTTGCTATGTAACACAGCTTTTTATCAAGAGGGTGAGAGGCTCACACTGCCATCACTTCTCACCCCAATGTTTGGTCTCTCCACTACAGCAGAAGGCCAAGGACAGGCTTAAGGGTGAAGCTTTTATGAGCTCAAAAGTATGCACTAGCTTTCCTAATTATGGAGAAGGGCATTCCAAGAATCTTCTACCAATAGGAAATGTGTTTAGTTCTCCATCCTAAGTTCAGAGCAAAATAACAAGTGGATGCACCCTTGACCCTTTGTCCGTTAGACCAAGGTTAGGGGCCTCACTGTGGACCAGTCTTAGTGTCAAACCTAACATGTCACAATCTTTTCTCTAACGTGCTTACAGGCTCATGAAAGAAAGGCAGTCAAGCAGTTGTAATACCACGTGTGATGTGCTGGGTAAGGAGGGGGCCTCCTCGGCAGAATGGCATGACAAAGGATGGGACAATGAAATCGCCAACCTAAGGGGATGGAAAGGGTTCCCGGAGGAACAGTGTAGAGCAGGCATTGGCCAGGCAGATGAGGTGAGAAAGGGAACTGGGACAGAACACGCAAAGGTGTAGCGTATGAAAGGTCACAGTACGCTCGGGGAAACGCACGGGTCGGCACGACATGATGGAAGCCAGAGGAATATGTAGGGATATATTAGAAGAAGGGGCCAGGAAAGCAGAGGCAGCCAAGACTTGTAAAGAATGACTCCAGATTTCTAATCAGCAATCAAGTTGATTTCTGAGATCTCTGCAACAAAAGACAAGCTTTTGGAAGCTGACACTATTCAGTTGTATGAGTCTGGTAATGTTTCCCTCGATCCGCCTCTCGCGAGGCGTAAGATTAGACAGAGAGCCTAGGGGTGAGAGACGAACCAAAGCAACGATTGCAAGGCTTCATTTTGAGATTTTCTAATGTGAGAGGCTGGCGCGGCTGGCAGCCTTCAAGGGGTCCTCCAGCACAGCGCAGTAAAGAAGCACCTCCTCTAAAACCCAAGTTCTACTTTTCACCAGCAAGTAGCTCCTCCCCATTGTTGTGCCAGAGGGCCCAGCCAGTTCAATATAAATGCATTGAGACAGTGATTTCCCACACAATGAAACACCTTCCTCTAATAACAGCGACAAGATACACTGTGAAGGACTTGTCCACCAATGACCAAGAGGAGTGAAAAGTGACTGAAAGTTGTTCCTTGTCTAGAAACTTGGCTTTTCTCACGCTGGTCAGGGGCCACACCTATGCACAGGGCTTGTAAATACTCTTATTATTCATTCTTGTAGATAGTGGGTGATAAAGAAATATTTTCTGAGTGAACAGGTTAAAAAAAAAACAATGCTAATAATATTATTTGGACATACCAAACTACTCTTCATTTCACTTTCCAACGACACCAGGGTAACAGTGGAATGAAATAACTCCCCAAAGCACTTGAGTTTAAGGTTGACCACAGTAAGCCCCCTAAGAGGAAAGTAAAAGACTCTGTGGGCACAGGGTGTGGGCTGGGCGTGAGGAAGAGATCGCTTCTCCTCCCTTCAGAAGCCAGAATCGGAACTCTGTGTCAGTTCTCTCCTGGAGGGCCCTGTTATATCCCACGTCCAGACTCCTGACAGGAACGTGGGGACAGAGAGGGCTGGTCTACGGTCCATCAAAAGGAGAGGCGCAGGGAGCCTCCCTAGTGGCACAATGGGTTAATTCTCAGTGCTATCAGGCTATAGTGCCAGCACTATAGCACGAGTTCAATCCCCAGTCAGGGAGCTGACCCACATGGCGCAGCAGACCTCTCTTGTCTCCCTGTTGCTCCCCTTAGAAGTGTGTTTCAGTTCTGCCTGTTCTGTTCCCCAGAACACTTGTCATGAAATACAATTCTTGTGTTTTTTTCCAACCATTTAAAAATACAAAAACCATTCTAGACCTGTTAGCCAATTAAATACAGGCCAGATTTGGTCTGAGGGTCACCATTATCCAGCTCTTCATCTAGATGGCCATTTTATGGCCAGGTGTAACCCCCACATTGCATACCAGCGTTGACCATAATTTCCAACTAGTTTCACTATAGATGTTGTATTTCTTAAGTTTGGACTCAGGGATCCTCAAGACTGTGCACCTAAAAATTTTATCTCAAAGGCGTGAGTAGCACAATCTTGAATAATGTTTTCTTATGACGTTTACGAGGGAAAAAGAATACAGGTCTAAGGTGAAGGAGATACCATCTCGGACCTGGTTTCGTCACTGTTTCGCTTCAAGTCGCTGCTTCCAAGAACCTATGGACAATGTTAAGGGAGCACTTTCCTATCATTATCTTAGCGCCTCAAATGGCCAGATCTCCTTCCTCGCTTACACCAAAGTTCCCTGCCGGACGAGGCAGCGTGACATTCTTTCTGTCAAATACTGGCTCCTACCATCTCTCTGACAGACCTACTCTGGGGGTCACAACAATTTGTATTCATGGACTTGCCTGACTGTATCAGAAGGCCCGGGCTGATGAAACACAGTGCTCAGCCTTGCCTGGCTGACCAGGGGCAGGAGCAGGGGGAGGGAAGCAGGGGTCTGAAGCTGTCCTGGGTCCCGGGTCCCTGGAGAGCCGAAGGCTTTGAACACCACGAGGAGGGCTCATGGGCAAGAAGTCAGCTACTCAGTGGCATCTTTACTGGCACCCATGAGCCTGTCCCCGAGTCAGAGAAGGGAAGCTTTCCACAGAGCTGAAGGGGATTGACCGGCACATGCAGGCTTTGACAGGGGTGCCTTGGGCAAGGAGACAGCTGACCTGTGTTGGGGGAGGCTGACGGAGTTCCCTCTCCCCTCCTCCCTGAGGGTCCTACACATGCCCTGAGGTTTAGTGTAGCAGGCTGCCACACTGCAGGGCACCCCATCTCTCCCATCCTCAGACACCTCAAGAGGGGAACGTGATGGCGCTAGGCCTACAGCCTCCACGGGTTAAACAATGCTGGTTCTGGGACTGCTGCTCGGGGGTGGGGTGTCTTTCTCCAGGACACCTCAGAAAACTGTTTCCACAGAGCGCAAGGGAGACAGAGAAGTCAAGCCTGACCACCCTGACCCCCTCCAGGTGACCCCAAAACATGTCAGCCCACTGAGCCTTTAAGCAAGGCCAGAGATGAAGTGGTCTGCACCCTGCCACCATAGGAATGTCAGTGCTCCTCTCTCAACTGAACCCTTCTTCTAGAGCAAAAGACTTGGCAAACACTATGCTGTGAAATCCAGCCAGATGTGAAGGGCTGATCACATAATTGCCACCCACGTCTGATCTCTGCGTCTCCACGAACTTTACAGTGCTTCATTTCTCCTATGGGTACAAATTAACAATCTTACGTAGCAGACTCACCCTGAGATAGCTGAGTCATCACCAGCTATGGTAGTTTGTCCTTTTTGTTACTGATTAAATTCACTTGCCGCCATAATTTGTGTTGAGTAACAGCTCATGAAACCACGAGAAGAAATAATACAGCAGATCAAACAGCTGGTTCGAAACACAAGGCTGGCACAGACTCCAACCCGGTGTCACAAATGAGGGCTACTTCAGTTCAAAAACTGCTGAGGAGAAAAATATATCTGAAAAAGCCGGGTTCTTTTCTGGACAGTGACTGGCCAGAACCACTTTACATCCTCCATCTGGCATCTGCAACAAAAGGGTCTGTTGTTTGGACCTGTTTTAAGAAAACAACATCCATTTGCAAAAATGTGGATGTTTCCAGAAGCGGAGAAGCCAGGCGGGACACTCCTGACCTCCATCTTTCTGCTCTCAGACCACGGCCTAGTGGAGGAGAAAATATGACAAGCAAGTGGGTCTTAGTCACGGTTTTCCCTGAAATGTCACAACATCCTCTTGGCGAGAAGAGAGTTCTTTGGTACTTGCCATGTGAGCAGTTTTGAGGGGTGGGGGGTTTCTCGAAATGGAAGAGATCTTATTTTTAGAGTGTCAGCGGGAGCACCCTGGCTGACACTGAGCCTTCCGTGCAGCGTCTAAATGTACCCACACAGTCACAGCAGCCCGTGAGGACACAGTCACAACCCCCGAGCATCTCCCTGCCCCCAGTCAGGCTCTGAGAACGGCCACAAGAAAAACCGCAAAGCAAATTTTTGCAGCACACAATCATAAGCCAGTGCTTTTCCCCACACTTATCCTTGTTTTAAGAGTTCTCAGCTCGTGCGGAAACATGCTGATTTCATTTCCCCAGAGGGAATAATATTCCTTTGGCAAAAGTCTTAGGTCAAGCTTGTGTGTATTTTGGATGAACCAAAGGCTGGGGAAAAAAAATATCAGATATCATTGGGGGGCGGGGGGGTAGTGGAAATCATAGCCAATTAGTAACCCATCTTTCTGGAATGTGACTAGCAAAGAATAGGATTTTCCAGACCGAATACTAAGGATTGCTAGTTCAGGAGACATCACTCGTGAATACCTTGAAAAGAGATATAAGGTACTTATCTTCAGCACGGGCACTGCTGTGGACTTTAGAAGCAGCAACAAAGCAACTGTTTGGTTTTTTTAATACCTCCATGTTTCAGACAATTTTATGACCTCAAAATCCCCATCTCCCCCAAGGAATATCTGTCAATAGCTTGAAATAATGGTGTCTGGCTGATGAGAAATGCTGGAATACAATCAGGGATTTTAACAAAATCTCAAATACGGTGTTTATAAACAAGAATTGAAAATACGCATATACTTGGTAGCTAGAAGATAGTTCATCATTCTTAAAGCAAAGTAAGGAAATGAGACCTCTGAGGAGCTGGAAAATAACAGAGTAAGCCAGGTGACACCTGCCTCGGTACGTTTCGGGGACACCCACCCCCCGTGTGAAACCAGATTCCATGCAGACACAAAAAACCATGGGCAGAGCCAACCATTCAGAAAACACGCATCATACCTAGACGTCACGCCTTGTGCTTACAAAAGCCATTCTCCAACTTGCGAATTTGAGAGACACCAAGAGTTCACATGACAAGAGAAAAAGTAATTTTTTTGTCTATCTGGATGAGATGACGTTAACTAAACTTGCTGCAATCACTTCATGCTACATACTTCCAGCTGGATACCTGAAATGTCCACAGTGCTGCATGGCATTACAGCTCAACAACACTGGGCAAAAACACAGTAGTCAATCACGTTAGACTGAAGCCATATGAAGATGCCACTTTCGACCGTGGAAGATGGTTCTCTGCTGGCAGCTTCCTGTGGTTCACTCTAATAGAGGGATTGCCAGAGACAGGGAGAAGAATAAGGTAGCCCAGCAGTTCACAAAACTGAAGAGAGATTGTGATGGTCCAGCTAATTCATTTTCTTCTACCAGTGGGCACAGCAAGTACGGACCCTGCGTGCCAGATGCGCAGCTACTCAGCAGGCGTATTTTTACTGGTAGGAGACAGTCTGGCTTCTCTCATCTTGAGTATGTCGAACACATGGGCTCAACAGCTGGACTTGGTCTGTAAGATCCTACTGGCCTGGCCTGAGGGTTCACTGGAGTTGTTTGCCTTAGATGCGCTCTCCTTGGGAGTCAGCATTTCTATGCCATCTTAAAAGACCTGACCTCTCCTTCCTCCCTTCTGTGAACACGGATCCACACGATTCGGCTGACCCGCGTGCTACTTTCCAAGAAAAACCGTAGTAAACTTACAGATACCGCCCAGGAGCGAGCTGCGTAATAGTACAATTCCTTGAGCTCACATGGGACACTACCTGACAGAAGAGAACTTTCGAGCCACCTTTTAGCAGATGGGCTACTTTGATCTCTTGCTGCTGCTGCTGCTGCTTTTAAATGATTCCAGTAGAAACTGATTATCTGCATATGTGGTAAACTCTAGATGCTACCAGATGCCCCTCTCATGAAACAAGACTGTCTGCAGGTAAGCACACCTTGGCCCATGCATCAATCTGTCATCGTTTCTCTTGAGGGGAAAACCTCCCACGGTGAGTTATCCCACTGGGTGCAGAGAATCTATAATCAGTGGGTCAGAACATCGCCTCACTCTCCTGACCCAGCCGCAAGCCACACTCAAGAATCCAAAGGAATGTTCAAGTTGTTCCAAAAACGTGCCAATGGGCGCCCCTGCACACCACTCCAATAAACAGTGGGGCCGGACGTGTGCAGCCCCCGGCCCCCGCCCTTCGCACGCAGCCAGGGGAAGGCTGGCGGGTCTGTCCACACGGGCCCTCCTGCCACCTGTCACCGCCCGCAGAGCGCGTGACTCTGGCAGTTTTCCTTCCCGGCTACTGCGCCCTTCCTACCGCCTTGACTGACCCCTGCATTTGAAAGGACTAGAGCTCCCCATTCCAGTCAGTTGCAGAGCGTGCCCGCTCTCAATTACTCGGTGCTGCCCTGCAGGCGAGTATCACTCGTAGCAGAAAGGGGGTTCGCCAGCCTGGGCTGCCTACTCAGGGACTGTGTGATTTCCTGGTGTTTTCCACACAAGTGACGTTTAGGCCAGGTAACTGTTTGTGGTGGGGCTGCCTCGCTCGTGACAGGAAGTCTGGCAACACCCCTGGGCTATACCCAGTGGATGCCAGTGCCATTCCCCACACGACCCTCCCCCAAATGTCTCAGAAATTGCCAGTTGGTCTTGGGGAGCAAATGGCTGCCGGCGGAGATCTATTGCTCCAGACTTTCCGAACTGGAAAATAGCTGAAGGACCCCTTGGGACTAGGGTGTTCCCATGGGGTGCCGCTCTCGAAGTGGGGGCCTGCAGCATCTGCAGAACCTGGGAGCTAGTGGGAAATGTGGTGCCTCAGACCCCGCCCCAGACATGCTGAACCAGAGTCTGTGCTGAACCAGATTCCGGGCTGACTGATTGTGGCACACGCTGAAGTCTGAGAAGTGCTGAGCAGTCAGACCCAGACTGAAATCTAACCCTCGGCTCGTCCACAGAAGATGCTGCCTAGCCGAAGGGCCTGGGTATGGCCTGCTCAGCCAGAGTCGCCTACTACTCAACAGCTGATCTCTTCCATGAGTTTCTAGCTAGCTCTGTGCTTGTTGTTGGATTGTTTTGATTCAGAGAAATTTGGGGGTGGGAATCATGCCTTTGTTCTTGTGTCCCCCTTTCTGCCCCTGCTTCCCTGCCAGGTTCACCCATAAGATCACACACACACACCCCTCAAGTATATAAGGTCATCGGATGCTAATTTAACATCCGGATCTATTTAAAATAATTGAAGATAAACATTTTCAAGTGGGGAAACAGCACCTCCCAGGGGGTGAAAATGAGTTCTGAGGGGCAGAGACCCCTCCTCTCTTTATACACAAAGCACCAATACACACAGTATGCGACCACAGACACATGTGGGGTGTCTGCAGCACTGCAACTGTGGGGGGAGGGGTGAATTGGAAAACGAGGTAGAAGGGGGTGGTAAGAGTAAACATGACGAAACACTGACGAAAGAACTGGCAGAGACTTCTAAGACCCGACGTCATCATGGGTCAGTGGAGCGTGGGAACCACCTGCAGGAAGCTGCCACTCCGGATGCGAGCAGACAGACACACGGACTGAACGACAGGCAGAGCAGGGTCTGGGGGCGGGCTGCCATGGACAGGGACCACTCCTCCCCGTGAACCCACTCGGCCCCTTCCATTCTGGGGGCTCCCAGGCAATTCCCTCTGGCTCAAGCGCCAGCACCAGAGCAGGCTGTCACCAGGATGAAATGCGAACGAACGTGAGCTTCTAGGACTGCCAGCTTTCTCTTTTCAAGATCATCTTCCTGTCCGGGTGCAAGGTGTTTAAATGTCTTTCGTTTGGGGTTTTTGGGGGGGTGAGGGGGGTATAAAGCTATTCCTTCTTCTTTGCTTCTGAATAGATCAAACACAACTGTAGTCCTACTGGCTTAGAATGGATCTGCAAACAGGTGCATGTCTTCTCTATCCTGAAAATGACCTATTCCGCAGGGTGAAGTCAGCGGGGAAGGCTCGGCCAGCACTGGAGCTGAACCATCCCCCAGGTGGGCCTGGAGATGACCACACTTCACAAAAGCACATAATTTAAAAAAAAAAACAAACAAACAGGGCCATGAGAAAAGAGAGCCGAGGAGCCCCTGTTCACTGGGGGCATTTTTTAAAAAGAAGCATAATAAAAGCGGTGGTGCCATCCCACGCACATCAAGTGATTAAGAAGTGCAGATACTGGACCACAAACATTGCAGTTCATTTAGGTGAAGAGCTGCAGATCGCAGGGCATGGCGGGAGAGGGGCTGCACTTAGGAGGCGCTGGGAAGGGCTGGAGGGAGGGTGTGGCTGGGGGTCCGCGAACACACAGGGTGAACTGAGGGAGCTGTAGGTGCCGAGGGGCGGGCCAGCTGCGTCATCACATGGCCCGTGGCAGCAAACGTGAAAGGCGAGCTGTGCGAATATCGCCGCCCAGCAGAGCCACAGCACTGCGCACACGCTCGTGGCTTCAGAACAGCACCTTTGGTGGCACTGGTTCTTCCCAAACTCGCTTTACTCATCGGCTTGGCTGCTGTGTCCTGTTCCCGAAGGACATCTGTGTCTGGAAGCAGATCCATCAACTGCAGCCTGAAGCTTCCAGACGCTGCCAGCCTTGTCCCCCAGGGCAACCTCCCCAGCATTCCAGAATTCCCAGGAGTGACATGATGCACTGCACATGGGAGGCAGTCGTGGGGAGCGCTCGAGACACTCCCAGAGGCGTTTCCACGCAACCCCCTGTGAGACCAGCCCCGTCCCTTCGGCTCCATGAGCCCCACTTCCACACCCCTCAACAGCGGCTGCTGGCGACGCCGACAACGGGCCCAGGCCACGGCCGGCGCGTCGAGCTGTCAGGTGAGTATGGAACTGAAACAGACTGACTCGGTCGCTAGAAGGCACAGCCTTATCTTTCAAAGAGGTGAGGCACACCGTGCCCCAAAGTCCTTCATTTTACTCCCTTCATAAGTGCCCGCCAAGGTGACTGTAAAAATACAGAGAAGGTAGAAAATACCCCAAACGCAGAGGTCGTTTACAGACACAGGAAGAGTGGGGGTGGGGGTGGCGGCCCAGAGAGAATTTCATTTCCTCCCTCAAGGTTTTTGTCTCCCTGGTGTCCTGGGTCACAGTTTGCAACGTCCCACTTCCTTGTCTTCTTTAAAAGGAAGAGTCGACAGAAATGACTCTTGCTCAGCACGGCCTCCCGTCGCGGCATTCAAGGGCACTTGGGCGGCAGCTGGCGCAGTGTCCCTCTTCCCCTGGGCCTGCCGCACTGTGGACCTCTTGTTCCCAAAGTCCAGCCAGACACGGCCCCGTCACGCAAGCCCAAGGTTTTGACTGCTTGTTTCGGGGACTCCACGGTCAAATCCAGTTGTGGAGCAGCGAATGTGCACTTGGACTTGAAGACGACCAGAACCTCAGAAGCGGGCTGTGAACCCACGCACGCGCCTGATGTGACCCTCTGCTCAAGTGGCACCGGCATTGAGGCACCGGGGCTTCTCCCAACCAAGACAGACACGCTCGAAGGCTGAAATCTGCTGGCTGGTGTCACTGCCCATCGCCAACCAAGCAGATGCCTTCCAGCTTCCAGCTCTTCCAGAAGGAACAGCCCAGGCCATGGCGAGGCCAAAGCAGACGCCATGGGGTTCCACTAGAAGTGGAAACTTGTCATGTAAAAACACCACCTGCTGTCTCGGTTCCAAATGCGCACGCGCCTGCCTGCTACATGTGTGTGCACAGCACCAGCTGGTGGGGTCACGGAGCCCCCACGTGCTCTCCGGTGCGCCGCTGCCTTCGCCTGGGTGGATCGGCCACGCGCAGTAGAAACAAAGGGGACCCTATGGGATAAAGCTTTTATTCCTTTCCGGCAACGGGTGTCTTCAAGCACAAGCGGGGGAAGCCCCAGGTCTAGACACACAAACGTTTACCTCACGAAGTGACTGCTGACACGCGGCCGAGCTTCCACCGGCCACCTCACTTGACCGCCACAGCCGCCCTGACAAGAGGCAGCAAGTGCTCCCCTTCGCGTGCATGGAAGAGGCTGGCGCGTACAGCGATGTCTCAACGGGGCCTCAGTCACTGCCCCAGGAGGGCACTGCCCCGCCTTCCGCGAGGTCGCTCCAGCTCACAGAGGTGGAGGGGCTGGCCCGCGGCGCTGCCCACCTGTAGGAGCTGCCCGGAGAGCGAGAGGAAGCCAGGAGAGGAACCTCAAGCTTGTGCCTCCTGCTCGCACCCCACTCACAACCAAATGGCAGCCCAGTCACAGAGAAACCCAGCTCTTTCCCCCTACAGCCCTCGCCCCCAAACACGTGCGCACGAGTGCCAGGAGGCCGGTGGCCCAGCCCCACGGAGAGGGCACTAAGGCTCAGGCGCCATCCGGGTGGACAAGGCTTGGTGGGCGGCGCTGGCTGCACGCTGCCAGCATGTGCGTACTGCGACTCCATGCAGTGTGCCTGGAAGAGGCCCAGAGCTCTCTGGGACTGGACACTGGTCTTAGAAACGACCACAACCTGAAGTGGGTGTCAGGGCCACAGCTTCAGCCAAGGGGGCCGATGAAGGGCTAGTCGGGAGGGACAGACTTGCTCTCATGCTGTCACCCCACTGTGCCCAAGGGGGTCCTCTCCTGACCCATCCCTGGCCGCGGTGGCTGCAGAGTGAAAACCCCTTGACACCACGTCCCAGGCATCCCACCCCTTCGTCTCCCGCCTAGGATTTCAAGGCAGCCCCAGAACCTGGTTTTACACCAGGCCACACCCAAGTGTCCAGCTGTCAGCCAGCCCGGGCAGGTACTACCTCCTGTTCGCGAACGCTGGCCAGGCACCAGGAGCCACGCTAGCTGTGTTCGGGCTCAGCGTACGCATTCTCCGACACAGCGTCCCGCCAGGCGAGGCCAACCCCAGTATGGAGGAGGAGGTGGAAACTGAGAAGCAGCGCAGGCGGTCGGAGCGCAGGCGGTCGGAGAGCAGAGGGACAACCTACCGACCTCTCGTTCCTTATCATCTTGCCAGGCAGAGCCACCAGGTGGTCAGGATGAGAGGGTCACCCAGGGCTTCCCACGGGTTGGGAGAGGGGCTCTTTGCCTGGAGGAATCACAGAGCCATGGGAGTTCAGAGCTGGCTCCCCAGGGCCCGACGGCGTGAGCATGAGGCTGGAACAGCAGGGGCACGCACCCGAGGAAGGAGGAGCCAGGTTGCCAGAGTGGGCGCTTAGGCCTGGCCAGCCTCAGACATGGGGAGAAGGGGGTACCCAGGCAGAGCTGAGCTAGAGAAGAGCACCTCTCAGAGGCTAAGAGGGGAGAGACAGGCTCATCTGCGGAGACGGTTCTCCCCAAAACATGAAACGAAACACACAGGATTAGGAAGAAAATGAATCACACTAACGTGTAATGGTCAAAGTGAGCAAGTATGAAATACAGACAATACAGGTAATCACAGAATGTGCAATTACATGTAAATGTGCAACATGGGTGTTCTTTGTCAATGCCAGTGAGAGCGTAATACACACTTTCAGAGTGGCGATGAGCATGACACTTTGAGACAACTGATAGAAGGTAAGAAGATACCTGTCATTTCTAGTCATGATATAGGTGTTATACCGCTACACACAATGACATTACATTCTAGATTTCAATTCTCATTTAATAAATCAACAATTCAAATGAAAATATTTACATTTAAATGAAAGCCACAGGCACCGCTAAAGACACTGGTTTGCTGTTCACATTCTTTAGAAAATAAATGCCGAGTTTATTTTCTGAGTCGTTAGCGGAAACACAGATGTATCATTTCCCATCCAACCCCTCCTGGATTCTATCAGCATGGACTCCTTGGGGAGTGGGGGGTGTGGACCCTTTAGGAGCCCTTGCTGTAGACCTGGGGTCAGCAAGCTAAGGCATGATGAGGCCTAGTGTGGCCTGCAGTCTGTTCTTGGCAACAAAGTTTTATTGGCTCACAGCCACCCTCTCCGCCCTGTTTCACTTCGACATATCGTCTGGTGCTGCTTTTATAACAAACAGCACGTTGAATAGTTGAGTCGTTGTGACAGACACCATCTGACTCTTCCACAGAAGCTGGCCCCTGCGTGAGCTGGGAATTCGCTAACCCTATGGCACCAGCTGGGGCTCAGGCCTGACACTGGAGAAGGGAAGGGGCAGAGCAAAGATTCTAAGCAGACCCTTCACAGGCCTCCAGGCTCCACCGGGCGAGCACTTACAGCTTCATGGACACTCACAGCTTCCCCAACTCACACAATGAAGGGGGCAGGAGCTCCCTGCTCACGGATTTTCTGTCTGGGCCTGAGGTGAGTGAGGCCACAACAGGCTTCGTGCAGTTCAAGCCTGCCTCTGCCTTCAAGAAAAATCAAAGGATGCGCCAAGGCTGTTCATTCACTGGCCACACCCTCCCAGACCTGAAGATGGTTCTACCCAGAGCTTGCTTGGGTTCTCCATGCTTTCTTAGACTCCAGCGAGGGCTGAGGAGGAATACTTCCCACGTAGCGCAATAAAACGAACTTTCGGAGTGGATGACTGAAGGGAAAGTGTAAATATTGCCCACGTATAAACCAACATGTGCAGCATGGAAATGAGCCACTCCGAGAAAGTTTTCTAGTCCAGCAGCCATTCTGCCTCCTCCAAGTTGCCTCAGTAGCTGTGATTTTTCAGAGCAGCCCAGTACATAATTATGCCACTGACATGTGTTGTCTGCTATCACAACTGCGCCCTGCACAACAGCTCAAGGTTCACCCCGCTGCCTGTCTTCTCGGCCTGCCCAGCTCTAGCCCATGAGTAGCGCTTGGCAGAAACTTAAAGCTCGACTTGACCTTGGATGCAAGATTTGGTCAGAGACTGCACTGTCCTTCTCTCTCCAAGGGATGAGCTATACCCCCACCTCTGAATCCACCTGGAGGCCCAGTAGGAAACAGCAGCTCAGACTTTCCTAATGAAGCTGGGGCTGTGCGGTCCCAGGAGCTTTCCCAAGCACCCCGAAATCAGCTTCGTCCGGGCTTCTACCTACCAGCCTTGTGCACACACTTCATCGCTCCCCAAGTAAAGAACCTCTATGGACCTTCAGCAACCTCAGGGCCATCAAATGTAAAGGGAGGGCTTCCTCTTTCCATAATTTGAGCAGCTGCTGCTGCGGAATTGTTTTTCTTCACCCCCTTTGCTGGGTTTTCTCTGCAGCAGCTGCCTTTGTTTTTTGTTCAAGCGCCTCCTCCCACTTCCCCTCCCCTAGCCAGCTACAAAGTTGGGGGCTGGGGGATACTGGAATACAAAGCGGCACTTGTTAAAATTTTGAGTAAAGCTGGGCTAATAGCCAAATTTAATTCTAAAGAGCCATTTTGGAGGCTAGGGACTAAAATGGAAGCTAGCATAGGTCGGCTGTTTCTGGGACACCATGTTCCTGTTGCGGGGGAGGGTGGGGGTGGGCGGGCACAGGCAGGCTAGCACTTAGGTTGATGCCTTTGGCCACCGCGTTCTGGAGGTTTGATACATATTAAAAATAAACCACTTCTCAGAGAGCCAACCTAGAAGGTGATTTCCAATGTGAAATAACAAGTTTTGATGGGCTGAAGTTTCAACCCGTGGTCGTATTGTACATATATTACACAATTCTTAAATTTCCCAAACCACAGTCTAATAGATCTTACCTACCTAGAAAAAGAACAAATATAGCATTTTCCTCCTTTTTGTTTGTTTGTAACAAAGGTCCAGTCTAATGACCTTCCCATGTTTTGGATTAAGTCCACTAGAAATCTCTAGCACTTCAAAGAACAGAGTGGCTGCAAGAAAGAAAATCACAAGCCAGCAATGATCAGATTACTCCTAAAACTGATTCCAAAGAACCATTTTAATAAACTAATCTCGGCAAATACATATTCATTAGCAGGTTACATAGTAGCTATGGGCAAAATTCTCTTTTAGCTTCCATAGTCATCCCCAGGAAGATTCTGGAATGATGGGCATAAAAGGAAGACCACTAAGCTGAGAAGGAGCTAAGTGCACTTAAATTTGAGGGAATAAATGTAGAAAAGACTGTCACTTTTTCTGAGTTGCCTTTAGGTTCTATATCCCAATTACTGACTGATTAAGACATGACGCTGTTTACCCTGCCATGCTGTCAGCATGGACGCTACACACCCTGCGTGGGATGGTATCAAAGATGGCAGCTAATGTTTATCGGGTACCCACTATGCACACGCACACACAGTGTGGGGCACATCCCTTTTACCTTCTTTACCTACGTGACAGTCGAGGAGATTTCATAGGTGTGGAGAAAGGGTTGGAAAAGCTAAAGCGTCTGGCAGCAAGGAACAATGCCAGGATTTAAATCCAGGTCTGTGTGACTTCTAAAAGTGACTCTTACTACTTAAGCTCCAGATCTGTCTAGCCCTGAAAGGAACTATTAAGCATCACGCTCCATCTTTAAAGGTCGCAGAAACAACTGCCTCCAAGAAAACCTATGAAAGTCCATGCGCCTCCTTCCAGGGAGCCACTCGAGTCTTGACTTACAGCCCGTTCGTTTTTACCTCACACGTAATTATAACAGCTGGACTGTCTGCGTTATCAGCCGCCATCAGTGGCAGGCCTCTGAAAATGGCGGGAAGGTGTAATTGAGAGAACAAATTAGAGAGAAAATTATGACAACTACACTTGAGACATCAAAAGGGCAGCTATTTGCAACCAGTCAGTGCCCTGTGGTTCCATCTTGCTTTTAGAGCCCAACACGGTGCGTGAGTGGATGATCAGGGCTACTATCTCCAGGAAGGCGACAGACGGGCACCACGAGTCCGCCGACGCGACGCTGCAACCTGCCCCGAATGCAGAACCTGCACCCCTCACGGGAGAGCGTCGACACGCACCCAAGTCGGGACATGCAGCAGGACAGCTGAGCGGCGGGTGCTCTTCTGAAGAGCGGCAGCCCGGAGGCCAGGAGGAACGAGACGTCTCTGCCACGGACCGGGGACTAAGGAGACGCGTGCCAAAGTACCTCAGGGTCCTGAACTAGATTCTGCAACACAAAACGGGTTGGAGGGGACACTGGCGCGAGCCAGACGAATGCCGTGGTTTAGCTGACGGCGCAGAGCCAGCGATTTTCTGGTTTCGATCATCCTGTGCCACGTAAGTCATCAATGTTTAGGGTATCTTGGTGAAAAATATGAACTTCGCGTTATTTTTTCAGCTCAATCTAAAACTATTTCAAAATAAACAAAAACTTTAAATGGATCAAACTTGGTGCTGCATCTATTTGGCAATAAATGTCTTAGAAAGCTCTGCCCTGGAAATATTTAAAACAAAAACATTTTGGTGCTTTACAGAAAAGGTAAACTTCCCATTTACTGACCACAGAGTCGGTATGCAAACGTTTGTTGGAAAACGAATATGCCATTCCCACTTAACTGGGTACTACCACCTTTTTAAAATACACTTTTTGTTTTAGAACAGAAAGATTGCAAAGATGATTCAGAGATCCCCCACCGCTAGTTCCCCTATCATAATACCTTACATAAGGCGTGTCTGTCCAGACAGCCTGCCCCTCCCCCTGCAAGACACTTCCAGTCCGCAGCAGCTGACCCTGCAGGCTCGTTACATGGATGGCAATAGAGATCAACTTGAGTCTAATTCCATGATGGGGCCTCCCTGGTGGCGCAGTTAGTTAAGCACTGCACTATGAAGGGAATCGCAGCCACTGCAGCATGAGTTCAATCCCTGCTGCCAGCCAGGGAGGGGACCCATATGGCGCGGCAGACCTCTCCTGCCGTACCCACTGCTCCCCTCAGCAGTGTGCTTCGGCTTGGCACTGTACTTGCAGTCTGCATAAATTGTTGCACTTAATTCTTGCAAACAAACAAAAAAAGGAATGAGGTAGATGCCTTTGTGTCCATTAAATGGAGGGGAAGACAGAGGCCCAGAGAAGTTAAGACGCATGCTCCAGATCACCCAGGCGGAAGCACGCACCCAGGATTCAAACTGGTTCCTAGTGTACATTGCTAACCGCTGCAGCTGTCAGTCAACCAAAGCCTCTTCGCAGCTGCAGCTCGAAGCTTCCACCCTCTGCACATACTCATTCGTGCTATTAAGAGTAACTTCACCTTAGATTCCCCCATCTTTTTCTCTACACTGTCAATAATGCCACTGGTAGCTGTCATCTAGCATCTAACCTCTCCTTCCAGCTTAACCTCAGCTCTACCCAAGGGTGTCTTCTCCAGACTCTCTTGGCCTTGGCATCAGGCTCCTTCACTTCCTTTGGGAAGAACCTATTGTAGAGCCAAAGTATCAAGGAACAAACCTGGAATGCACCACTTGAAGGTATACATCTCGTCTCCAGAGGGGCTTCTTTTATGCGAGACAACACGAGTATGAAGAAGAGTATTTCCACCTTAAACAGAAGAGGCATTCTACACCCCTCATAAAACCTTACCAGAATGAGAACACAGGTTTTCGTGTTTTCAAGAAAATAGCAGCAGCTAGAGTGGGTGCATTTATGTTTACATATGACACAATGGAATAGTACTCAGCAACCAAAAAAGATAACTCACGCCATCTGCAGCAACAGGGATGGAGCTGGAAGGGCTGATGCCCAGTTGAAATTAGCCCGAGGGAGAAAGATAAATACCAGATGGTGTCACTTATATATGGGATATAGAGAAATCAAACAGAGAGTCAGACAAAGACAAACTTTAAAACCAACCCTTGAAAAGGGACCATTGAATCTTTGGCTTTCAGAGGGGGAGGGAGAAGAGTGCAAACGCGGGAGGGAGGCGAACACAATGGACTTCTGTGAAGGACTGTGGGTGCTTCGGCAGCGGGAGTGCTACAGTGAGTACACCTGGATGGGGGAGCCCCCAGTGTGAAAACACCAGCAAGGATGTATAGTAATGGTACTTCAGTAACAATTCAAATACATTTTTAATTAAAACGACAACAACACAGAAAACGCCAAGCATTTTTGTGACAAAAACTTGTGCTGGCACTAAGCTAAGTATTCCTCAACAAACGGAGTCAAGAAATAGTAACAGTTTAAACACTGAGTATTTCCCATGGACCCTGGAAAATGATGATAAGAACAGTTAAAAATCATATTACAATAGCTTAAGTGCTGAGCATTCCCTATGGGTCAGGTATTAATAATTTACCTTAAAAACGGAGTATTTCCCAAGGGCCAGGCATTGCTCTATGTACTTTCCATACGTGAAATCACTTATCACTCAGTTACACCAAGAACATACTTCACTGTCCATTTCCAGATTAGAAAATCAAGGCCCAGAGAAGTACACGTGGAGGTAACTGGTGTTTAAATCCAGCGGTCCAGCTCCAAAGTCCACCCTCCAGAGCATACAATGAGGCTATTACTCTGATCCTCACCTTTGCTTTTTATCATGCAATAGTAGCAGACAGACAAAATACAATACAGACAGACAGACATGACTGACATAGGCAAAGTGGGGGCTGCGGTACTGGGGTCTGGAATGACGCAGAGATAAGACCACAGAGCCACAAAGGACCCAAATGAGACCAGAACCATTTGCCTTCCGCGCCAAGCCTTCTTGCTCCGCCACAATTTTTCCTTCTCAGGCTCCTCTCTAGGGACTGACGGCACAGCAGTGCCTGATGATGGGGGTGTACCCCATTTGTGGTGCTCCACACTGCAGGCCAAGTCTCTGACTGCTGAGCCTCTTAAATGGGGCTAATGGGTTGAAAGAACAGAACTGAATTTAAATTTGAATTGAAATAGTGACTATGGTCACTAGAGGGGCCAAAGGGTCTATCACTTTCATCTTTACAATTACTTCTTCACCAAATTCACTTCCAGGCTCTGCTTCGTCCCCATTTACCAGCCCATCAGTCCATCTCCAGCTCTACTGAAATAAAAGATCACCACGGGGGTTGTACAAGTGTCAGCGCCCTGTGCCCAGTAGGTATTTTCCAGGTAAAATCACCACAGCAGGCCCAGCTATAATTGGAATATGTGACCCAGGAAATGGAGGGAAGGCAAGGAAAATATTTCCGGAAGAAAGGCCACTATCACACATTTCCTCACGAGGAGAGGCTGCAGTTTGTTTCTCAAAAGCTGGAAAAGGTTTCAAGAGAAAGCAAACGTGGCCCTCCCTGGCCAGTGCGTGCCCACTGAGCCCACCCAGGCTGGAATTTCCGACCCCACCCCCCAAGCCCTCCGAAAATGCCAAGCACACAAGATGTGCTTTATTCATGATTCCTTTGTCCTTTAACGTTTTTCTTTTCACAGCTAGAAAACCAAGGCCAAGGTGAAGGGGAACCATCCTACCAAACAGCCAGAGGTGCAGTCAGCAGCAAATCCAAGTTTAAATCCCAAATACTGGCTTCGTGTTCCTCAAGCTGAATGCCGGAAAGTTTTCCGTCAAAGACAATACACCATTTCCCCTGCAATTTCTCTATTGACATTATCTCACTGGCTGAACCCAAGATCTCGTTGTTGTCACTGGCCACGCTTCTAAACTCCAATCGGGGAAACCCACTTTAGCCCCTCAAATCATCTGTCCTCCATTATTTTTGTTCCTTATGATGTTGATCTTTATGTGAAGTTTGTGGCTAGAACAATGAAGTAAAAGACTTAAAGAGTAGGATGCTTCTGAAGCAGTCCTTTCGCTAGCCGCAACAGGAAGGAGGTAAGGACCCTACTGAACTAAAACAAAATTAGACTGATCATGTGAACAGAGGGAGCTAGTGAAGCGACAGCAAAAGAGAAAACTGCAGCTGTGCGATGAAAGACAAAGAGTTGGGGGGGCTTTAGGTCAAGTAACTGTAGCCAGAATTCCTGCTTGCCAGTCCGCACCACCAGAGCGATGCCACCCAGGAAACGTTTTGTTAGCAAAGTCGCGAGGACAGCAGTCAGTTCTCAGAAAAGGCTGCCTCTTAAAGTGGCCAGTGAAGGAAGAGGCGCCAGGAAAGAAAGGAATGTGGGAACACACAGGCATGAGGGAAGAGTTCCTTCATTCTCAGGTGGGGGGGATTTGGGCAGGCTACGGGTAGTCAATCAAAAGATGCTATCTCTGGAGAAGCTGCTCTCCTCTGTTATCAATCAGAATGACCCTCGGCGTTCCTGAGGCATGTTGGAGGAAAAGGAACATCTCCTGGAGCACTGAGCCAGAAAGTGGGTTTCTAGGGTGGAGTCAAAGCCACAGTTCAGGCAGAAACAGAGCAGGATGGGAAACTGTAAGAAATGGCTGCTTTAGCTCGGATGAGCCACCGAGACACTCACCACATTCAATTCCTGACCCAGTTTACACTGTTTAGGGATGACTTCATATAGTTACTGTAAGAGAAGATTTAAAATTTCCAGTTTCATCTATTTTGCTTTCACATCTTGACCTGAAAAAAAAACAAACTCCATATGGATCAGCAAACTCACCAGATACATCTGAAGACATCAGGGTGTGCAAGTACAGTAAATATTTCACTTTTATTTAAATGAAATGTATTATTTACAGCCAAATGTCTATAGGGCCGAAAGCCATATGCCTATAATTAATGTGAAGGGACATGTTAAATATTGCCTGAAATAAAAATTACATGACAACCCCAACACAATCTAGTCTTTCTGTTCTTTTTAGACAACTACACCTACAATGCTGTATGTAACCTCAAACTGCCACCGCTTTGCAATATAAAAGCTGTCCTTCCTCAATTTACACTAGCCAAAACGTGCTCAAAAAACCAAAACAAAGCAGGGTGAGCCGCGCCTCCAGCATACTGTTCAAATGTCAATAATGTCAATATAAACCCTCTGGTATCTTCTAGTTCCACCCTGTTTAGAGTCCTAATTTTGAAGCATTTCACAAAGCAAGTGGATTTGTATTCAAAATGTGTTAACACTCTACCTTCAACTACTTGACAAACACTCCCTTTTCTCCTGCATGGATTTGGTAATAATTACAACACAAGTTGTCAGAATTATTTTAAGTTTTACATTTGCAATGTTAATAGAGAACATAGATTGTAAACACATCATTATTCTGAAAGAAAAATCAAATTACTCCAAACTTTTGAGATGTCTTAAAATATGAAGATTTATGTTTTAAGCTTTCACCAATATCATTTCCCTTTTTAATGTTAATAGAGCAGATGCTGCTTTCTTCTTTCTCATATCTATTCCCCACTCTTCTACAGTAACATTATATTTAGTTGATTGCCCAGCTGATGATTATATTTCCCAGAATCACTTGCAGTTAGGTGTGATGATATGATCAAGTTCTGGACTTTGGTATATAAGCAGAAGTGATAGGTGTAACTGCCACACACTAACTCTTCTTAAAGAGACGGGCTTCTCTAACCTTTTCTTCTTCCCATTAATAGGAATAAGAAGATAGCAGGAGCTGTAGCAGCCACCTTGGATCATGAAGTGGAAGCCAAGTCTTGAGCATGATAGAACAAGAGAGAAACAGCCTGGGTCTCTTACTTCCTTGTGAAGGAGCGCTACCATACCAGTTGGAATTTTAATGGAAACTTCTGGTATGCTAGTGTTATTACTAAAATTTTGAGGGTGGGGGAGGAGTTCCATTCTAGTATAGAAACCTAAATCCAACCTAGTTAGTATGAAAACAAAATACTGAAGTTGTGTTTTGTTCTACTGAGAAACAATTATACAACTGCACATACCAAGAACTGTTCCTCCAAGCTGCCTCACAATCCAATGACACCAGCAAAGTGTCTCCAGAGAAGAGAAACAACTCACATTACTACTAGATCCCAAAATGGCAGCCCTCACTTTATTCACTGGATCTGACCCCAACAATTAGAAAAAATGCCAAACACTGGGAAAAATTTGATTTTTCTTTCAGAATGATACACTTACAATGCATGTCCTGTATTTAGTATAGCCAATATAAAACTTTGAAGAATGCACATAGCTCGTGTTATTACTATTATCAAAACTATGACACCAGAGATCATTCAAAAAAAAGAGAGCGAGCCGGATTCCCTAGTCTCTTGCCTGGACAGGCAAAAGCACATAGTAGTTCATGCCTTTTGTCACTCTCTCTAGTTGAAGGTCCCCTGTAGTTGTAAGCACCGACACCCAGTAAAACAAATTAACCACATCATTAAATACTATTGCCCGCACTACCTCCATTACGAAGATAGGAGGCGCAAAGAGATGGCGCCACAAGCGCTCGGCTCCTATACTGACCTTGCTGCTTCCTGGTGCAGTGACCTCAGGAGTCACATCTGTGAAACGGTGAGGGTCCCACTGACCCCCGAGTCAGGTAAAGCACCTAGACTGGTGCCTATACACAGTAGGGACTCAGTAAACGTGCTCGTGTATGTATCATTTGTTTATATGCCACGAACATGTGTGTATGTGTGCGTGCGTGCAAAGGACATGCACATGTTATATACACAACGTAGCGATATATACGTATCCGTGTGTATTCAGGTACCCTACACATCACATATATAATCACATTCTATACTGTGGGGACATATGTGTATGTATTGTGTATGTCTATTTCTAGACTGATATACACATATATTCCGATTTCTGTGAGAACCAAGTTGGCTCATTAAGTCAAAGTGCCCTTCTGTCCCAAGCTCAAAACCTTATGAAAGCTTACTCCCCTGCATTTGTGATCTAACAACAAGTGTGTCTGCCTTCACCAAACATCCCCTGTGCGGTTCTGAACAGCCCAGTGGGATTTGCAGCTGCTCTGGCCCAATGCTTTCAGATGGGGATACGCCCTGTTACCGAGCAGGAAGGGGGCCTAAGGCAAAAGGCTCAGACAGGCCTCGGTAGCTTTCAACTGTAATTTTCTTTTCTCAGTGACGCAGGGAGCCTATGTGAGTCATCAAAAAAATAAAAAAGCTCACACAGAAACAGAAGCACTCTGCAATGGGCAGTCCCTGTCAAGGCAGAAAGGGTCAAAGAGAAGCAACAGAGGCCTCCTTCTCCCCTACAGGGCCCCAGAGCGCAGATGCCACCGCCCAGGTCGCCAGAGCCAGACATATTTGGTCACCAAGGTGGACGGAGAATGCGGTCTGCGTACCCACACAAACTGCTACTCCCCGCTCACGCACAATTTCAAATGCCCTGGAAGACTCAGCCATTCGCGAAAGAGTCAAGGGCCGAATGAGTTTGAGCGGGCGGCAGCCACCACGAAGGGTGCGTGTGACCTCTGTTTACCAAGAACGTGGATTCTTTGTCCGTCCGTGTGCGTGTTTTAAGGAGGTTCTATCTTGGCGGGGAAAAAAAGGACAAATCAGATTAGCTTGAAGGGAACCCCCATGAGCGAGGTGGAGAGACAGAAAGAGGTTGAAACAAGTCCAGTGGGGTGGGGGCTCAAGTGACAAGTGGGCCCCTCTGCCTCCCTGAAGACACCTTGTGTGGCCCCAACGCACAGCTCCTCCCAAGTCCCTCAGTGACCAAGAATCAGTCCATTCGGGTTGCTTCCATTGATTCAACACGGCAAGGCCACCTGTCAACTCTGTTTTTAAGTGTTCAAATTTTCAAATGCTGGCAAATTAAAACGTCTCTAGTGCTTTACAGCATTATTCACCTGTGCTATTCCTCACAACACCGTATGCGATCACATCATCTGCTGAAATGCCAGCGAAATGAGGGGTGACTCACTGGACGTGAGCAAGTGATGTGCAGAGATTTTTTTATAGCGATCAAACCATAGATATTTTTAAACCCCGTCAGCAAAGCCTGCCATTTGCAGAACAAAGTTACCAAGGCGACAATAAGATCGACCCTATTTCCTCTACCCTAAAGCTAAGCTTTCATCGGAAATAAAATTGTAGAAACAATTAAATGAAGCATTCCATTCAACACTGAACTGTATGAGACTAGAAGGTGTCAGGCATCGAAGCAACACCTTAATTAATTTTCAGGTTCCGGCGATGAAGTCATCAGGCTCCTAAAGGAGGTCGCATCGCAATAACCACGATGTTTCATTCTGCAATTATATTGACTGACATCATTATTCTTTATTTATTCTGTGGCACAATTTATGGTTTTGATCTGTTTTATGACCAACCATTCCTATTTCCCTAATTGCATTAAACTATCAATGATGATTTGCTACCTTCACAAAGTGCCCTCTTGCAAAGGTCTGATTCTCCCCGAAATGAGTAGTTTCAGCCAGATAGTCACTTGCAAAAGTAGCACTATTTAGATGACATTAAGTCTGAAACTTAATAGCGTCGTTAAAATGGCCACTTGCTATGTGAGAGAGGAGAGAAACATTCAGGACACGGCTGCGCGTGGCAGAAATCTAGACGGGTCTTGTCATTGGTATTCTGTCAGCACAAGAAAATGCTTCCCCGAACACATTTCTGTTGTTTTGCTTTTAATCCTTGTCAGGATCTCTCTGCTCATGGGGACATGTCTCCCACCAGACCGACGGCTCTTCCTTCCTCAAGGTCACGGACACTCTCATTCACCGTCATAGACCTCGCACATGCGCTGTGTAGGGGCAACGACTGTTTCCACTGAACACCGGGAAGCTGGATGGTGAAATGTGCCACGTCTCCAATACCGCCTTTGCGGATGTGAACAGAAGCAGCAACCTCACAGCAAACAAAGTAAGTGACATTCAGAGCTTGGGCTTCTCTCTCCTCAGGCATCACTGTACCTGAACGTGACCATGAGAAAGCACTCCTCGTGGGACTGGAAGCAGAGGTGACTCCCAGTGATCTGGGCAGATGACCCGCGGGGGGCCAGTCACCCCTCCTGAGCTCTTTATTTATTTGGAGATGCCATCTAAACTCTGTTCGAATTCAGGCCTCAAGAAAGGCCAAACCTTCATCACAGACACTTCAAACTCAATAATGAGCACCCAGGCACAACATCACAAAGGGCCTTGACCCAAGTGAGCTGGAGGCGGGAGTGCGAGATAGATAAGAAGGAGAGGGTTTCCTGCTCGGCCTTTATGTGGCTCACTGATTCTTGTTACTAGTATTTTCATGAACACCTGCTTTCAAATGCTTCAAATACAAGAAACAGGGTTCTGACTACTTGCTGCTTCCTGTTCGGGTGAACCCTTCATTCTAGGAAACCAAGGTAAAGGTTTCTGCGTTCTTAACTTCACCCTCCGGGAGCGATCCTCGACTCAAGTATTGTTCATGTACGTTTAGCAGTTTTACAGAAACAATACAAATGATTAAGACTCTAAAAACCTGTGCAGAAACCACAATATCTTAAATTAGACTTGATTTCCCCCCAAAGATGTTAAAGTAAGTTGCACCAATTGGAAAATTCACCATAAATTAGAGCTAGAAATATGTTTAAGAATAAATAAACTGTGTGGACATAAAAACTTCACATTATCTAGAAATGACCACATTTTGTAGCAATTTCAACTAAAACGATGAAGAAAAACTTTCCTGCAAATACCAAGTGCAATTAATTTTCTGCACCGGTATTAAACCACCAGGAAGCAGTCATTAAATAAACTAAACATACAGCCCATAACCAGGAAACCTGCCCCACTGCATGCTTGACAGATACCCACGCAGAAGAAAACGAGGCTCACAAAAGTCCATGTGGATGGAGTGGGTCAGCCGGGGATAACCTTCATTTCCCCAAAGGAATCATCGACGGACAGCATCCTTTGGCTTCTAAGTATTTGTGAGGGAAACCGAAGGTTTGGGGACAGGAAACTTAAAGGCAGAGTCGTCTAAAGACTACTCAGAATGAGGCCACGGTCTCACCAAGTTTCAGGGTAAAGACAAACGGCACTTCTTTTATCTCACGGCCATCCCGGCTGAAAGGGGTCTTCAGAGGGCGTACTTCGGCCACTACCGTCTTTTTACCATGTTGGACAGCTAGGCTAGACTGAACCATAGGAAAGTGCCATATTCATAAGCCAAGAGCAGCCCAACATTGTCCACCCATGAACATTGACGTAACTGGATCCGTTTAGAAGTGGAGCCAGGGCAAACCATTTCAGAGAATTGTCTTATACAGACTGGGCTAAATGGTCTACACTCCAAGACTAGGAAAGCAGGAAAGCGTCCAGGCTGACAGATCTGACACAGGTGATGTTTACCTACAACTACCTTGGGAACCTCTACAGGGCTATTCGACCTGGTGACTCTGCACCTGACCTTCACTTCATCCACCTGCTCATCCTTCTTCCTACCTCTATAAAAAACAAACAAATCCCTGACTTTTGTCTCTCCTTGGGACATGTTTTAGGTTTCTTCCTAAATCTGTGTACCCCCAGTTATAATTCTTGAATTCCAAATAAACGTGCTTTGTCTTTTAATAGTCTCCTGAATTTGCAGGTTAATACAACTTAAGATCCACACCCAGGACTGGGAAAGCCAGGGAAATAGAACACCAAGAGCAGCCATTGTGCTATTCATTAGCAGCTCTTAGAAGGAAACACAGGTTAAACTTAATGCTTGAGACTAAATGGGAATGAAAAGCTACTTGCTTCACGTCAATGTCCCAAGCTGTCTTCTTTTGTTACATGAAATATGTGAGTGAGTGTGCTAGAGAGGCAGAAATAAACAAAACCTTTCAGGTAAAAAGAATTTTCTGAAGCAGATTATGATTCAGCTTTACATCATACATGCTGTCGTCACTCATTTCACTAAGGCCTTGTGACTGTTGACTGAATCTAACAAGCAGGTGTCCATCAGTGCCTGTTATTTTTTTAGGATTTATTTATGCGTAGGGGAACTGGGGTGTAAGCCAGAGGTACAGGGGTGGACATGGGGTGAGAGGATTCATCAGAAACACAGCAGAGAACAGAACAGGCGGATCTACTGAAATACACTGTTGAGGGGAGCAGCGAGGGAGGCAGGAGAGATCTGCTGTGCCATGTGAGTCAGCTCCCTGGCCAGGGATTGAACTCAGGCCACAAAGGCAACAGCACTAAGACTTAACACCTAGGCCACCAAGGAGGCCCCAGCACCAGTTATTATTGACCATCCAGGATTAGGCTTGTCCACATCAGAGAGAGGCCTCCCCTTAGCATGCACCTTCTGCCCTTGCAACCCCTTCCATGCTTGTGTTCTTTGTTGGCTGTCTCCAATCTCTTGCCCTACCTCAAGGCAAATCCCAAACCTTCCCCAGGGGCTATAGGTTGTGAAGATTTGCAAAGATTGTCTTTCACAACATCAAATGTTCAGTCTAAGACTGCTCTGCACAGTTGGGGGAGGGGGAGGTCCTGTGCATTATAGGATCTTTAGCAGCCTGGTCATTACAGGACCTTTAGCAGCATCTCTGGTCACTACCCAGCCAATGCCAGTAGCAGAGCCCCTTGTCTCCCCACCGCCGTCCCCCAACTGTAACAATTGAAAATGTGTTCAGGCCTTGCCAACCCTCCACTGAGGGAAAAACCACCTTAGTAGAGAACTACCAGTTTGATAGACAAACTGGTCTTTAAACTAAAAAGAACTCATGGCTGCTTCTTTTTTTTTTTTTTTTAAAGATTTATTTATTTATGCATACAAGAGCTGGGGTACAGGCCAGAGTTCAGGGAGGTGAGAGGATTCACCAGACAGAGTG